>VBSM01000568.1:16474442-16560284 GCA_008086735.1 Cheirogaleus medius | reverse complement strand
AAAAAAAAAAAAAAGAAAAAGAAAACAAGTTCAAAGATTTTACTTACAGACTCTGGACAAGGAGGGCATAATTAGTTGCGAAGGCAGTCCTCCATCCTCAGGTCATGCCAGGCAGGAATGAAGAGTCAGCAGAGGGCAAAAGAGGCATATACCAATTAGCAGTATATATAAGGCAATACAGTGCGTGTCACTTTAAGTTCGTGAGCAAATGACTGACCGCTCCTTTAAAGAAAGTGTCAGGAAAGCAAGGAGCCCTGTTTGCTAGGTGGAAAAGATGTCTCTAAGTTCTTATCTCTGGCCACTGGCTTGAGCCATTGGCTGTGGTGTAGAACCAAAAACTGTTTCAAGGGTGCCTGAGTGCTGCTTTGGTCTGAGAAAGTTAAACTAGCATTTAAAATTGATGTTGAGGCAATATAAAATTATGAGAATTCACAACATATCTCACTGTTGAACTTCTCATTTTGTTTATGCATTATTTTCCTGATTTCAATGAGTTGCCTATTAGTACTGTTTTGAAACTTGCTGAATATTCTTAAAACAATTATTTTGAATGCCTTATCAGGTAATTCATAGAGTTTTTTTTCAGGTTGATTACAGGAAAATTATAGTGTTACTTTGATGGGGCCATGGGTCATGTTTTTGTTGCCTTGCATGGATATCCTTGCATTGGATGGAGCAGTTACCTCTTCCAGACTCTATGGACTGATTTCAGTGGGAAAATATTTCACCTATGGGGAAGTACAAGGGCTCCACCTGGTGGAGTATGGCATTTAGGCTCTGGTTATAATGTAAATACATAGTCTCTCTGCTGCTCTGTCAACTTAGGTTAGTACCTACAAAGATTGCAGTGGTCCTATGTGGCCAAGGCTGTGGGTGTCTACAGCAAAAGTAAGGCCTGTTGGGATATTTCTAATATCTTCTCCCAAGGGGGAAGTCATGGCCAAGGGGATCCCTTTAGGCACCATGCCCAGCTTGCAGATGTGTTTACAATGATGATTGCACTAGTGTCTGATGCATGGTGCTCATTAAGTGGCCATGGAAACAGGGTTTGGGGTGCAGTTGAGCACAGAGAAACCTTGTCTCCAGGGCCTGTGGCATGGCTAGCCTGCAGCAGTGGTAACTCTAGTGTTTGAGGTGCAGGCATGCATGGTGCAACCATGGAGACAGTGTCTATACAATAGGTATATCCAGAGCAGCCACAGTTGAGGTATGGGGAGCATATTGGACCGAGGGTGGCACAACATTGGCTTCTTTTTGAGAGTGGGGAGTGCACAACAGCAAATCTTCCTCTGGGGATTTCACAGTGGCAATGACTCTTGGTTTCCTCAGTGATAAATGCTACCTCTGTCCTCTGAAGAGCAGGCCACTGGGGACCTTGGTGGCACCCACTATATGACATACACTTATAGCCCTCACCCTTGTTCTTTGTTATTAGACATCTCAAGATATTTCAAGTATGCTAGTCTCCCCAGTAATCCTTACTATGTGATTATTATCTGGTTTTTCTTTATTGTGTTGCTACAGGTACTTTTTAAAAAAATTATTTCAGAATATTATGGAGGTACAAATGTTTTGGTTACATGGGTTGCTTTTGTACTGCTTGAGTCAAAGTTATAATTGTGCCCATCACCCAGATAGTGTACATTGTACCCATTAGGTAGGATTTAACTCATCCTCTCCTCTCCCCTCCCCTCCGACCTGCATGATTTCAATTGAGTTTTACTTCTCTCTGTGCACATGAGTGCTGATTGATTAGTTCCAATTTAATAGTGAGTACATGTAGTGTTTGTTTTTCCATTCCTGTTATACTTCACTTAGGAGGGTGATCTCCAGTTCCATTCAGATTGTTGCAAAAGGTATTAATTCATCTTTGTTTATGGCTGAGTAGTACTCCATGGTATGTATATACCACATTTTATTAATCTACTCATAAATTGACGTGCACTTGGTTTGATATCATGTTTGTGATTGTGAATTGTGCTGCAATAAACACTCAAGTGAAAGTGTCTTTTTGATAAAGTGACATTTTCCTTTGGTTAAATATCCAGTAGTGGGAATTCTAGATCAGATGGTAGGTCTACTTTTAGTACTTTGAGAAATCTTCATAATATTTTACATAAAGTTTGCAGTCCCAATAACAGTGTGTAAGTGTTCTTTCCTCTCCACATCCATGCCAGCATCTGTTGTTTTGGGGCATTTTGATAAAAGCCATTCTCACTGGGGTTAGGTGATATCTCATTGTGGCTTTGATTTGCATTTCTCTGATGATTAGTGGCATTGATAATTTTTTCATATTTTTATAGGCCATTAGTCTATCTTCTTTTGAAAACCTGTTTATGCCTTTGGCCACTTTTTAACAAGGTTGTTTGATTTCTTCTTCCTGATTTGCCTGAGTTCTTTGTAGATTGTGGTTATTAGCCCCGTGTCAGATGCATAGCATGCAAATATTTTCTCCCAATTTAGGTTGTCTATTTGCTGTTGATTGTTTCCTTGGCTGTGCAGAAGCTCTTTAATTTAATCAAGTCCCATTTATTTATTTTTGTTGTAACTGTGATTGCCTTTGGGGTCTTCTTCATAAATTCTTTGCCTAGGCCAATATCTAGAAGAGTTTTTCTAACATATTCTTCTGGAATTCTTGTGGCTTCATATCTTAGATTTAAGTCTGTTATTCACCTTGAATTAATTTCTGTGAGTGCTGAGAGATAAGGATCCTGTTTCAATCTTCTACATGTGGCTATCCAATTTTCCCAGCATCATTTATTGAATAGTGATTCTTTTCTCCAGTGTATATTGCTCTCTACTTTGTCAAAGATCAGATGGCAATATGTGAAAGGTTTTATAACTGGGTTCTGGGTTCTGTTCCATTGGTATGTCTCTATTTTTGTGCCAGTTCCTTGTTGTTTTATTTACTATAGCCTTGTAGTATAGCTTAAAGTCTGGTAAGATGATGCCTCCAGATTTGTTCCTTTTGCTTAAGGTTGCTTTGGCTGTTCAGGCTGTTTTCTGCTTCCATGCAAAGCATAGAATTGTTTTTTCTAGATCTGTGAGAAATGCAGTTGGTATTTTGATAGGGTTTGCATTGACTCTGTCAATCACTTTGGGTAGTATGGACATTTTAACAATATTGATTCTACCAATCCATGAGCATGATATGAAATATATCTCAAAATTTTTAAAGCCATATATATGACTAACCCACAGCCCACGTCATATTGAATGGGGATATATTGAAAGCATTCCCACTAAGAACTGCAACAAGACAAGGGTATCCACTTTCACCACTTCTATTCAACATAGTGCTGGAAGTCCTAGCCAGAACAATCAAGCAAGAGAAAGAAACAAAGAGTACAAATATAAAGAGTATCCTAATCAGGAAAGAGAAGGTCAAACTATTGCTTTTTGATGATGATATGATTTTATATCTAGAAAACCCCAAATACTCCACCAAAAGACTCCTGGAATTGAGAAATAAATTCAGCAAGTCTCATGTTATGAAACCAATGTAAACAAATTAGTAGCATTCCTATACACCAATAGCAGTCTAGCTGAGAGTCAAATCAAAGACTCAATACCATTAACAGTAGCCACAGAGACGCTAAAATACCTAGGAATATAATTAACCAAGGAGGCGAAAGTTCTCTACAAAGAGAACTAGAAAACACTGAGGAAAAAAATTGTACATGACGCAAGCAAATGGAAAAACATATAATTCCTTTTACATAATAACTCCCTTTGTATATTAAAATCTTTTACATTTTTAAGTTTTCATTTATTAGGTGAGTGGAGTATATCTTTAAATATCCTAACATAACTTTGTTGGGTTTTACATTTTTATGTCACAAAGTCTTTCAAAATTTGGCATAAATTACCACCTACTGTTAGGACTAAACTTTCAGAAAAATTTCAGAACAGTTTCATAATTCATCCTTCGTGGATAGTGTTTTTTCTTTTCTGAATAATGATGTGGCTCTCATTTTATCCCTGCCATTGGATATTTCAGCTGACATTGTATAGATATTGGCCTGTTTTCATTATAATTCATAATAATAATTATTATTAAGATTTTAAATGGTAAATTTATAAGTTGATTCATGTATTCAGCTGGGGAAGTTTTTATTTTATTAGATTGCTCTCATCTATTTTTAAGAGTCCATTTTTCAGCAAAATCATTATGAATATTGACTATATTATCAATCCTCTTACAGTATTGAAGTTTCTGATCTCTTTCACTATCAAAATTTTATGACATAAATCTGTATGTTTTATTTTGTTTTTTAAAAGGTCCAATTTTAATTATACAGGTGAATGAATTATAATTTTAATATACTAACTTTGATAAATCCTAGTAATGTGTGGATGTGGCAAGCTTGGTTGAATTTTTTATTCTGAGTTCAGAAATTTTTACATGTTTCTAAGTTGTCTAGAAACATTCATGTATACAATGTTTCAGAGCCATCTAAGAGCAGTCTAATAATTCATCCTTTCCAGGTACTGTATATTTTACCATATCCAGATTTCTATGGGATTCTAACTTTATTCATGACTTTTGAAAATTCAATCAGATTATGTTTAGATATTGGCATCTTTCTTTTATGATTGTTCTCATAGCTGGTAAGATATTCAAATTATGTTTCTTGGTAACATTTTCTTTAATATTTCCTTTTTATGTAATCATAATGGGCTATTTTTCAGAAAGATCCTTTTATATTTGCTTTTCTCTATATTATTGTTCCTTCCAAATCATTCATTTATTTCTTTCTTTATAGTATACTTTATACCATAATATCTGAATCTAAATATCTTTTTAATTTTTTTTGTTTTTGTCTTTGAATTTTGTCTATCATGTGTGTGCATGCGTGTGTGTGTATGTGTGTACACCTTTAACATTTGAGTCTAATTCAATACTACCTCTAAGAATATGTGGCCATTGGCCATCTTGGTTGGCTCTTTCATAGTGAGGTTAGAAATAATTCCAACAAAAATATAAGTTTTCCTACAATCTTAAGGAACAAAGCATCTAGAGAAAACTTAGGCAACTCTGATAATTCAGTAATTACAAGCATTATATTTTTTATCATTTCAGAATTTTGCACTTGTTTCATTTCAATTATCATCTTTGAAACATTCACATTATGTCTTGATATTGGCTTATGTTGGCTTCTTTACATTATATGGCATGATTTTGATTAATTTTCATCCTAAGTTCTAGAAATTTTGTTATTTTAAAAAATAAATTGAGATGATCTATTTTTAGCAACCACCAATTTTTGGATTATTACATTAGCATTGCTCCATCCCAATTTTTCATTTCTTATCTCATTAATAAAAATTTAATGTCATAAGATTTGAATGCCCTGTGAATATTGTTGAGCATTATTAAATTTCATCTATATTTTGTATATATACATATGTATTAAAGATATTTAAAAATATAAGCCAAATCAAGAACTACAAATGTGGCCATCTAGGTGGGTATTTCCATTGAGAGGTCAGGCACATTATCATAATACAAAGTTGCTCTGGCAACCTTCCTGCACACAGTGCTTGAAAGCCAGCTTAGGTCAGTTTTGATAATTCTGTCATTCTCAATAATATCTTTTTTCCATTTCTGAATTTTTATGTTATTTTAGCTACATGCATAACTTTTGAAATTTCCAGTAGTTCATATATACATATTGGCATCTTACATTAACCACTTCCCTGCTATGTGGTATGATGTTTGTTTAAATTATGCCTTGTGAAATATTACTCTTTTTTTATTTTTGAGACAGTCTCACTCTGTTGCTCGGGCTAGAGTGTCATGGCATCAGCCTAGCTCACAGCAACCTCAAGCTCCTGGGCTCAAGCAATCCTTCTGCCTCAGCCTCCTGAGTAGCTGGGACTACAGGCATGCGCCACCTGCCCAGCTAATTTTTTTAAATGTATTTTTAGTTGTCCAGCTAATTTCTTTCTATTTTTTTTTTAGTAAAGATGGGATCTCGCTCTTGCTCAGGCTGGTCTCGAACTCCTCAGCTCAAACAGTACTCCCGCCTCAGCCTTCCAGAGTGCTAGGATTACAGGCATGAGCCACCGTGCCCGGCCTCTTTTTTTTTAACAATAATTATTGTGTTTTTCAGTAACATCTCCTACATGTCACTAACTCGCTTATCACTCTTTATAAGTATTCCTTATCTATTTTGTCAAAATAAGTTTTTTACCTTAATACCTGAATGGCTTGTAGGATCTTGTTTTTTCTGATATTTAAATTTATACTTATCACATGTGTGTATATATCTTGAAAATCCTGGTCAAAGCCAATCCTGTCCCTTTGATCATATTTCCAGCTTGGGTGGCTTTTTTATTATGAGCTCAGAAAGTGTCTCAAACTGCAGTTTAGGTTAGCCAGGCACCCTTCAGGAACACAATGTTACAGATCCAGATTTGATTCTTCTGGTAGTAGATAGTACACGCTCACCAAGTATTATAATTAGACAGTTTCTGAATTGTGTACCTTTCAAATTTTATCCTAGTTCGTTGAAACTTTCAATAGATTTTGTCCAAATATTGGCTTACATTCATTATATGCTCTGTTGTTTGGATGAGGTAAATCCTCAGACATGGATATTTTTCTGCTTTTATAAAAGTCAATTTGTACTCTATTTTTTCAGTAATGTCCTGTTTCCCTTATCTGTGTGCTTTATTCTATTATTGTGCTTTCAAAATATTCATTTCTTATCTTTTGAATTACACTGTATTTTATACCATACTATCCGAGTATGCTTTCAATGTTTTTTTGCTTTTTTTCCTCTGAATTTATATCTCTCACTTATATATAAATCTCTATAATACCCTAGTTTAGGTCTATCCTAGAACTGTAAATATGTGGCCATCTTGGTTGGCTTTTTCATTGTAAGTCATGAAATTCCCTCAACATTAAAGTTTTCCTGGTAACCTTGTAGTATACACCGCTTCTGTGCCAGTTTAGACCAATCTGTTAATTTACCTTTTCCTTGTAATATATAGTTTTTACTTCATCAGCATTTTCTCACTTTCTGACATTATCCCTGATCTTTCACACTTCCAGGAGATTATGTCTAGATATTGTTTCTCTATCTTCATAGGGTGTAAAATGTGATTCATTTTCATCCTCAGGTTTGGAAATTTACTTCTTGAAAAAATCTAACTGTCCAAGTCTGTTGAATGACAGCTTCCCTTTTATCTGCTTCTATACTGCTCCTTCTAAAGCTCTTGTTTTTCAACTAGTGAATCATAAGAAATTTGTTACCCAGTTATCTACATGACACATTTTTAAAAATTTTATCTTTGAATTTATATATTTCACAGTGTATTCGTACCTTTAATATCCTAGAAGAGTCCAGTCCTCTGCTCCAAATGCATTTCAATCTTGGTTGGAATTTCCATCATGTGCTCAGAAATATCATCCACCTTCTTTCTAAGTTTTCCTGGATTCCTCCATGTACAGAAACTCTTAGAGCTACCTTAGGACAGTCTGCTCATTTACCTTTTCAGATATGTATGTTTTTGACATGTTCTGGATTTGTTAGGTATCTGACTCATTGCTTGAACTTTGAAAATTTTAGTAGATTGTGGACAGATATTGGCTTCCTCTATTTATACAGTGTGATATTTCATACATTTGCAGCCACACTTGGAAATTTTGGGTCTTTTCTGGAAAGGTAATTGTGATGTTCCCTTTCCTGCAACTTCCCATACACTTGCTGCTCAACCTACTATGGCTCTATCGAAATCGTACATTCTTTTCTGATCCATGAGAAAATAACTTACACATAATATCTGATTGCCTTCTCAAAATTTTTTCTGTCTTCAAAATTTTGAACTACCACTGGTGTATACATATGTTTAATATCCTGTTTTAAAAGCCCATACTAGTACTGTGAACATATAGCCATCTTGGTTGATATCGGCATTGTGAGGTCCCCTCAAAATTCTGAGTTGCTCTGGCAACCATGATGTAAACAGTGCTTCAAAGCCAGCTCAGATTAGTTTTGATAATTCCCCTTTCCCAAAATATATTTTTCTTCTTTTCCAAATTTTTAAGTTATTTTGATGTTATACCTAAAGTTTGAAAGTTATGGTAGCTCATATTGAGATATTGACACCTTACCTTAATGACGAAATTGGTATGCGATGTGATTTTGGTTTAGTTTTTTTTCTTCTGAGATGGTTTTCTTTTTTAGCGCTAATTTCCATGCCCCTTCGTTAAGCAACTGCTCATATATGCCCTGTTCACTTTCTTTATTCCTCTCTCCAAATCATTCCTTATCTACTTGGTCACAGGAGATATCCTACTTTAATATCTGAATGCCTTTTAGGATCTTGTTTTCTTTGATTGTTGAATTCATATTTATCACATGTGTGTATACGTTTTCAAAATCCTAGTCTAGGCCAATCCTGTCCTTTTGATAAAATTTCCACTGTGGCTGGCTTTTTCATTGTGAACTCAGAAAGTGTCTCAAACTGCAGTTTAGGTTGTCCAGACACCCTTAAGGAAGACGGTGCTTCAGAGGCAGCTTCAATTCTTGTGATAGTACACTCTTACTAAGTAATATAATTAGACAGTTTCTGAATTTTGTACACTTCACACTTTATCTTAGTTCTTTGAACTTCCAGTAGATTATGTCCAGATTTGGCTTGCTTTCATTACATGTTCCGTCCTTTGATTGATGTAAATCCTCAGATGTGCATATTTTTGTGCTTTTATAAAAATTGAATTGTACTCATCTATTTTTCTGTTATTTCTCTCTTTCCTTATCTATGTGGATTATTCTATTTTGTGCTTTCACAATATTCATTTTTTATCTTTTTTATTACACTGTATTTCATACCATAGCAGCTGAGTAAATATTTATTTTTTTTTATTTTTGGTTTTCTCTTTGAAATTATATCTCTCTCTTGTATATTTATATCTTCAATGCCCTAGTCTAGGTATACCTAGTTCATAGGTATTTATAGTTCTAGAACTATGAATATGTGGCCCTCTCTGTTGGCTTTTTTATTGTGAGGCATGAAATTATGTCGACATCTAATTTTTCCTGATTACCTTGTAGTACCCAATGCTTCAGTGCCACCTTAGACCAGCCTGATAATTTATCTTTTCCTTGTAATATATTGTTTTACTTCTTCAGAATTTTGTCATTTTCTGACTTTATTCCTAGTCTTTGACACTTCCCGTAAATGATGCTATATTTTGGCTCCCTTTATTCATATGGTGTGAAATATGATTCATTTTCATCCTCAGGACTGGAAATTTACTCCTGAAGAAAATCTAACTGTGAAAGACAGTTCAACAGCAGCTTCCCTTATATCTGCTTATTTAATGCTTATAAAAATCTTTCATCTTTATACTAGTGAATCATAAGAAACTTTTTACCCTATGATCTACATGACTCTTATTTTCTTTATTTTTACATGTGAAGTTATGTATATATATATATCACTGTGTATTCATAGCTTTAATATCATATGCAAGTACAATCATCTGTCTCTGAACACGTTTCCATCTTCGTTGACTTTTTCATTGTGTGCTCAGAAACTGCATCCAACTTCTTTCTAAGTTGTCCTTGAATCCTCCATGTACAGAAATTCTTAATGCCACCTTAGGACAGTCTGGTCGTTTACCCTTGTAGGTGTCTATATTTTTTACTTGTCCTGGATTTGTTAGTTTTCTGATTTGTTGCTTGAATGTTGAAAATTTTAGTAGATTGTGGACAGATATTGGCTTTCTCTCTTTATAGAGTGTGATATTTCATAGACTTGCAGCCACACTTAGAAATTTTGATTCTTTTCTGAAAATATCATTGTAATGTTCTCCTTTCCTGCAATTTTTCATACACATGCTTTTCAGCCTACTACTGCTCCTTCCAAATCATACATTCTTTTCTGATCCATGAGAAAATAACTTACACATAATATCTGATTGCCTTCTTAAAATTGTTTCTGTCTTTAGAATTTTGAGCTATCACTTGCTTATAAATATCTTTAATATCTTGGTCTAGATGGCAATCCTAGTACTGTGAGAATATGTCCATCTTGGTTGGCTTTTGTATTGTGAGGTCAGAGACTCCCTCATAATTCTAAGTTGCTCTGGCAACCTTGAAGTACAGAGTGCTACAAAGCCAGCTCAGGTCAGTTTAGATAATTCATCTTTTCCAATAATGCCTTTATTCTCCTTTCCTGAATTTTTGGATCATTTTAACCTTATGCTTAAAGTCTGAATGTTATAGTAGCTCATATTGAGCTATTGACATCATACTTTAATCATAACCCTTGTATGAAATGTGATTTCTGTTTAACTTTTGTCTTCTGAAATGATTTTCCTTTCTTATTTTCATTTGTATGTTTCTTCTTTGAGTAACCTCTCATATATGTGCTGTTCAGTCTCTTATTCCTCTTCCCAAATCATTCCTTAACTACTTGATCACAATAGATTTTATACTATAATATCTGAATGCCTTTCATGATTCTGTTTTATTTGATCATTGAATTCATATTTGTCACATGGTTGTATATATCTTTAAATTCCTGCTCTAGGCCAATCCTATCTATGTGATCATGTATCCACCTTGGTTGGCTTTCTCACTGTGAGCTCAGAAAATGTATCCAATTGCTGTTTAAGTTTTCCAGGTACCCTATAGCTACACAATGTTTCAGAAGCAGTTTGGATTCTTCTGATAGTATACTCTCACCAAGTAATATAATTAGACAGTTTCTAAATTTTGTACATTTCTTACTTTATCCTAGTTCTTTGAACTTTCCTGTATTTTATGTCTAGCTATAGGCTTCCATTCATTATATGATCTGTTGTTTAACTGATATAAATCCTGAGATCTGGATATTTTTCCTGTTCTATAAAAATCTAATTGTACTCATCTATTTTTCAATAATGTCCTGCTTCCCTTATCTGTGTGGTTTATTCTATTATTGTGCTTTCAAAATATTCATTTCTGATCTTTTTCATTACACTCATTACACTGTATTTTATACCTTATCCTCTGAGTGTGTGTGTGTTTTTTTTTTATTTTTATCTCTGAAATTATATCTCTCTCTTGTATATTTACATCTTCATTACCTGAGACTAGGTCAATCCTAGGACTGTGAATATATGGCCATTTTGCTTGGGTTTTTCATTGTGTAGCATGAAATCCCCTCAACATCTTAGTCGTCCTGGTTACCTTGTAGAAACCAGTGCTTCAATGCCAGCTTAGACTAATCTGTTAGTCTACCTTTTCCTTGTTTATATATTTTGTATTTAATTGGCATTTGGTCAGTTTCTGACTTTATGCCTGATCTTTGACATTTCTTATAGATTAAGTCTTGATTGGCTCCCTTTCTTTATATGATATGAAGTGTGATTCATTTTCATCCTTATGCCTGGAAATTTACTTCTTAAGAAAATCTAACTGTGAAGGTTTATTGAATGACAGCTTTGACATTTTCCTGGTTTGTTAGTTTTCTGATTTGTTCCTTGATCTTTGAAAATTGTAATAGATTGTGTACAGATATTGGGTTCCCTTGTTTATTGGGTGTGATATTTCATGGTTGTTTTCTAAAATGAAATTGTGATCATCTAATTTTCTGCAATTATCATGTTTATACTTGTCAGTGTATTATTGCTCCTTCCAAATAATTCATTTCTTTATTCTATAATTGCAAAACATTTTCACATATTTTCTGATTGCATTTCTGAATTTTTTTGCCTTTGCAATATTGAGCTACCACTTGCATATATATGTATTTTTAATATTTTAGTCTTTGGCAATCTTACCATTGTGAACTTATGGCCTTCTTGTCTGGCTTTTATATTGTGAGATCAGAGATTTTCTCAAAATTCCGTATTACTCTGGCAATGTTCGTGTACACAATACTTTAATGTCATCCTAAGTCAGTTTTGAATTTTCACCTTTCCTGATAAGGTATTATTTCCTTTTTAGTATCTTTATGGCTTTTAACTTTATCCTTGCCTTGTGAAGGTTCCAATAGGTTATATTTTGATATTGGCATCTAACCTTAATAATTATCCTTGTATGTAGTATGAAATTTGTTTAATATGTCTTCTAGAATTGTTTCTTTTTTATTTTCAGAAATATGGTTTATTGAGTGTCAAATCTTTGCCATATTATAGGTCTTTTAATTTTCTTGTCTAATAACGAACATTACTGAAATGAATCAAAAACAAGGAGAAAGAGAATTGCCAAAAAACCACCTGTGTAAAATGAACAAATTCCTCTATACAGATTAACTGGCCAATGGTGGAAAATATAAATGAAATATACTCCAGTTCTATTCTACTTATCCTATTTGATATTTGCTGGTCACATATACAATTTTCTGATCATGATGAATTTTACTTTCTAGTTTTTGTCTCCTTTCACTGAAAATATTTTCCATATAAAGGTGATTTTACAATTTACTAAAGAACAGAAAAAATAGGAAGGCAAACAAAGTACAAAAAATTCCTTTCTACATAGGTTATATGCTGTTTATATAGCTTTTATAAACTTTATTATAGTACTCAATGATGATTTATAACCAAACCTCTGTGCTTCTTAGCACTGTAACTGTTTGCTAGCAGCATCAAGGGACTATCATTAGACTTTATTGAACACTTTACGTTTTTATCTTCCCCAAAGCAAACAGCACAACAATGCTACGTAAACTACATATATTGAAATGTATAATACCTCAGATATATCTTTTGCACCTTAAACATAAGGTATGTTCATGTTAAAGATGAAAACAAAGAAATATTACAGCAGTTTTTGCGTAGAATGTTCTCTAAATGTCTGTTAGACCCATTTGTTCTAGAGTTCTGTTTAAGTCCATGTTTTCTTTGCTTATTTTCTGTTTAGAGGATCTGTCCAGCTCTATCAGTGGGGTGTTGAAGTTCCCAGCTATTAATTTGCTGCTGTTTAACATTTTGTTTAGATCGAGTAGGATTTGCTTTATGAAGGGCACACTTATAATTTTGACTCAAACAATACAAAAGAAAATTATGTAACCAAAATGTGTCTACCCTAATAATATTATGAAATTTAAAAAAAGAAATATTCTACAAGGTCACTCATCCTTTTTCCTCCTTGAATTTGAGATTACTATCAACAGATGCAGTCATTTCCACTTGATGGAAAATGGTGTATACTATGTGTTCAATTTCTGAATTTTTTTTCTTTTATTTACTGTAAATTTAATGTCTTATATTTCAGCAACTTCTATGTGTGTGTGTGTGTGTGTGTATATATATATATATTTCATTCTTATTTCTCTTCCAAAATTTTTTATCTATTTAATTCTAATTTATTTCGTACAGTAATACCTGGGTGCTTTTTATGATTTTTGTAATCCTTGAATTCATACTTATCACATGTGTATATAAATCTTTAATATCCTTGCCTAGGCTAATCCTATCCTTTTTTCTTGTTTCCACCTTTTTTGCCTTTTTCATTGTAAACTCACAAACTGCATCAAACTGCTGTCTAAGTTGCCCTGGCATCAATGAAGTATACAATATTTCAGAGCCATATTGGGACCGTCTGATAATATACTCTGACAAGGTAATACATCTCAATATTTTTTTGCATTTTATATTTTTGACACTTTATTCCATTTCTTTGAAACTTACAGTAGATTATGTCAAGATATTGGATTTGTTTCTTTATATGTGCTGTCATTTGATTGATGTGCATCTTCAGATCTGTATATTTTTTTTCTGTTTTAGAAAGTCTAATTGTAACTGCTGATTTATCAGCACCTTCCTTTATATATGTATGCCAATATTTTATTGCCATTTCAAAGTATTCATTTATATCTTTAATTATACTGTATGTTATACTATATTATCTGTTACCTTTTTAATTAATTTTTCTCTTTGACTTTAAATCTATCACTTCTGTGTGTATGTTTGTGTGTGTGTGTGTGTGTATATATATATATATATATATATAGTATTTTCATCTAAGTTAATCTTAGCACATGTGGCCATCTTTCTTGGCTTTTTAATTGCAAGCTATGATACTCTCCCAAAATAACCTGCCTGAAAGTGTTTAGAGTGGGTGACCTTAGCCCTCTTTTGATTTTCCCTTTCTATGTAATATATTTATAGCCTTTCTCAATTTGTGGTTCTCATACTGTATCCTTGACCTTTGAAATATCCAATATACTTTGTGTAATTATTGGCTTTTTTCTTTATATGTTTTGATATTTGAATGATTTATATCCTTACGTATGATTTTTTTATTTCAAAATATAATTGTGATGGTTTTGTACAGCAACTTCTATATATATTTATCTGTTATTGCTTCTTGTAAATATTTTATGTCTTATCTATTAAATCATATTAAATTTTTAACCATATTTTCCACATGCCTTTTAAATTAAAAAAATTTGTCTTGAATTTATGTATGTCGCTTGCTTATTTATATCTTAAATAATCTATGCTCAGCCAGTCTTCTTACTGTGTATGTGTTTTCACTTTGGCTTTTTTATCATGAGGTCGTAAACTCCCTCAATATTCTGTCTAAGTGGTCCTGGCCACTCTCATGTACACAGTTTTTTAGAGCCAGCTTTGGCCAATATAATAATCCATCCTGTCCATGTCATATATTTTTCCTTTTTTGTGATTTCTATGGGATTATCACTTTATCATGGACTTTTGGAATTTCCAGTAGGTTATATGTAAATATTGACATCTTTTCTTTATGATTATTCTGGTATATGGTAAGACTTTTCTTTTCATTTATGTCCCTGAATTACTTTTCAAAATGTAATTGTAATGTCCTATTTTTCAACAACCTCTCATATATGCTTGTCACTCTAATATTTCTCTTTCTGGATCATATATTTTATATTTCTTTAATTCTAATATGTTTTATACCATAATATCTGAATTTCTTTTTTATTACTTTTTCCCTTTGTCATTGAACTTACATCTATCACTTGTGTTTATATATACCTTTAATATCCTGATCAAGGCCAATCCTATCCCTGTGATCATATCGTCATCTTGGTTGACTTTTGCATTGTGAGCTCAGAAACTCCCTCAAAATTCTGTTTAAGTTGTCCTGTAACTTTTCTTGTACCATGTTTCTGAGGCAGTTTAGGCCAGTCTGATAATTCATCCTGTCCAGGTAATGTGGTTTTTATCTTTTCTGTATTTTGTAGTTTTCTGAATTTATTCTTTTTTTTAGTATTATAATAGTGTTCTGCTTTATTTGTTTAATATTACCTGGCCTAACATCCACCCTGTTTGGTATTCAAATTACAACACTTGCCTACTTTTTGGCACATTTTTAGATGTAAAATACAAATAGGAAATTGCTCAAATCTGAAAAGTACAGCTGGACACATTTTGTGAAGTGAACATACTCGTGTTACTTCCAAGCTAATCAAGATATAGAACATTTTCAGCACTCAAGAAATCTCTTTCTGTGTATTCAACAGGCTATATCATTATTTTGCCAAATTGACAGGTGTTGGTTTGTATGCTATGTAATATGACAAGCGAATTTCATGGTCATGAAACCACTCTTGCTCTTGTTTTGCTGTAAAACAGATCTACTGATCTGAAGTAATATTATGTGTCATCCTGTATCCATGAATTAAATTTTCTGTAAACCTTTTGGTAGTGGTACTGGCCGGGGCTCCACAAGAATGAAAAGAAAGCCTATATTTATAATATGTATATATTTTTGACAAAGTAATTTGCTTCTCTTTCTTAGTAAGTGAAGGCTCCAATGTAATCTTTATGTTACCAGTTGACCAAAAAGATCCTAAATGAATGGTGCAGTATTGGGGATCAACATTGACTTCTGTTGCTGGCAAGTTGGGTATTTAGTAGTAGCAGTTCAGAAACATGGTAAGAGGCCAGGCATAGCCTCTATCCGTACCATCATGACTACTTCATTCATGTACCTACTGCATCACATTGGAGTGGTTGAGGTCTGTTGGCTGAGCAATGTTGTCTGACTTTATTCTTGATCTCTGAAAGTTCACTAAATTATGGCTAAATATTAGTTTCCTTTCTGTATATGGTCTGATATTTGATTTATATCCTCAGATTTGAAAATGTTTATAATTTTAACAAAATCTAATTGTAATGGCATATTTTTAGCAACTTCCCTTCATATATGCTTATCACTCTATTATTGCTTTTTCAAAATTTTTCATTTCTTATCTCTTTAACTAGAATATATTTTATATTAATATTATATTAATAACATGTGAATGCCTTTTTAAAACTTTCTCAAAATTTCAAGTTGTCCTGGCAACTTTCATGTACATTGTGCTTTATGGCCACGTGAAGCCAGGCTGGTAATTCACCCTTTCCATGTAATACATTTTTTACTTTTGCCGGTTTTTGTCATTTTCTCACTTTATATAGACATCGGCTTCCTTTCTTTACATAGGGTGATATTTGACTGATTTACATCTTTAGTTCTTGATATTTTTCTTCTTTTTAAAATTACTTCATTGCAGTCATCTATTTTTAGCAATTTTTATATACTCTTGTTACTCTCTTATTACTACTTGTAAAGTATTCACATCTTATCTCTTTAATCATCATATATTTTATATCATAATATCAGTATGTCTTTCTTATTCTTTTTGATTTTTAAAAATGTATATCTATTATTTGTATTTATATTCAATTTTAGCCTAGGCTAATCCTAGAACTGGAAGCATGTGATCATATTGTTTGGCTTTTTCACTGAGATGTTAGAAAATTCCTCAAAATTCTAAATTGTTCTGGAAACTTTCATATACACATTGTTTCAGAGCTACTTTAGACCAGTTTGATTATTCATCCTCTTCAACTGATATGATTTTACCTCTTCCAGATATTTGTGAGTTTCTATCTTTATCCTTGACCTTTGAATATTCCATCAGATTATATCTAGATATTGGTTTCTCTTCTTTTATATTACTCTGGAATAGTGTTTGATATTTGCTTGGTTTACATCTTCAGTTCAGTATTTTATTTTTTAAAATTCTAATTGTAATGGTCTTTTTTTCAGCCATTTCCCTTACTTGTCTTTTACATTCTATTATCATACATTGCAAATTATTCATTTCTTACATTTTTCATAACCACATATTTTATCTAATAATATCTGTTCACTTTTTTATTTATGTTTTTGAATTTAAATCTAGCACTTATGTATTCTACATTAGGCCAAACCTAGTACTCTGTGTATGTAGCCAGCTTGGTTGGCTTATTCATGGTGAAGTCTCAGCATTGCCCAGAATTCTAAATTGTCCAAGCAGTCTTCTGATACACAATGATAGAGTCATCTCAGACCAGTCTGACAGTACAACCATGTCAGGTCAGATATTTCTGTCTTCAATACTGATTTTTGTAAGTGTTCCAGATGCATCTACATATTGTCATTTTCTAATCATGTCTTTTGTTAAATATAATATATCCTCCTAAGTTATTCATATTTTTAATTTATGGCACCATCATACCTTTACACATATAATTACTAATTCTGCTAATATTGTGTGTGTTTTCATATTAATATCATGTATATATTTCTGTAAATATGTCATCTATATTTATATACATTTATTCAATTTTGATCTATTATTTGAGTGTTGTGTAGATTTAACATGAACATCACCTCTGTAGACATGTTCCTGACATGGTTGGCTTTCTATGTCAAGTCACAAAGTCCATCATAATTCCATCTGAATTATCCTGGTAACCCATGGATGCACAGTGGTATAGAGCCTACTCAGACCAGTCTGATAATTCAGTCTATGCATTCATCATATTTTTCTTTATGGATTTTTTTTTAGGATTTCTTTTTTCATCATTTGAAACTTTTACTTGATTGTATTTTGATATTTGCCTGTTATTATCACATTAGATGATGAGTTTTTTTCCTAGAATCTGCTGTGTATACCATCTCTTATTTCTCTTCATAATTCATCTTTTATGTGGTTTATTTCACCACCAGAATTTTATAAATATTTTCTCTTTTAGATTTTCAAATTTTATTCATCATTTGAGTGGAATATATCTTAAGTATTCTAGTGTACTTTGGTTGGGTTTAATATTTTATGGCACATAGTTGCTCAATTTTTCACAAATTGCTCTGACAGCCTTTAAGTCCACAGTGCTTCAGAGATAATTTAGAACTGTCTGATAATTCACCATTTACAGGTAAAATATGTGTTCACACACATATAATGATGTTTATAGATTTGCACAATATTTTAATAGTTAAATTTTAAATTTAATAGACAAACCACTATCTTCTGGATATAAAAATCACTTAAGTTTATACAATTAAGAAACACCCCATATTTATTGAAATTTTTTGTTGCAATCAGCAATTTTTTAATTCTCAGATTACTAGGTTTTAAAATATTTATAAGACTTTCTGAGGGTATTCGTGTATGTGTGTGTATGCATGCGTGCATGTGTATGTATACCACTAATTCTTAGTGCCAAAGCCCATCATTAAAAAATAAAAGTACCAAAACAGTAGATGCTTGCATGGATGCAGAGAAAAAGGAACACTTATACACTGTTGGTGGAACTGCAAATTTGTAAAACCTCTATGGAAAACAGTGCAGAGATTCCTCAAAGAACTAAAAGTAGACCTATCATTCGATCCAGCAATCCCACTACTGGCAGTCTATCCAAAAGAAAAGAAGTCATTTTATCAAAAAGGCACCTGCGTTCAAATGTTTATTGCAGCACAACTCACAATTTCAAGACGTGGAATCAACCCAAGTGTCCATCAGTTCATGACTGGATTAGCAAAATGTAGTCTATGTATACCATGGAGTACTACTCAGTCATAAAAAGATGAATTAATACCTTTTCAACAATGTGGGTGTAACTAGATATCATTAACCTAAATGAAGTGTGTAAAGAATGGAAAAACAAACACCACATGCACTCGCTATTAAAATGGATCTAACCGATGAACACACATGTGCACACAGGGAAGTAAAACTCAGCGGAAATCAAGCAGAGGGGAGTGGGGAGGAGGAGACTGGTTGAAAACCTACCTAAGGGGTACCACGAACACTATTTTGTTGATGGGCACATTTATAGCTGTGGCTCAAGCATTACAAAAGCAATCCATGTAACCACAAACATTTGTACCCCTTTAATATTTTGAAATAAAAAATTAATTTAAAAAGGTAAATCAAAACTGAAATAAAAAATGTTCTTACCTCTTCAGGTCTACAAGTAAAAACCGGATAAATTTTTTAAAAAGCTGCTGAATTTGGAAGTAAATAAAATCTTTTTCAAACAATTCAAATTACTTCTACCTAGAAATTCCATTGATGATGTATATTATTCTCTGCTTGGAAATTTATTTTATACTCTAATTTTTATTTTCATTTTTGAGAGTATCTACGAGTTCTGAAAGTAATAATTGATCCATTTATTTTGACAGCAGATTAAAGACAATCCTTTTGAATTTTTCTAGCAATAGTATTGTGTGGAGGAGCTACGTGTCTAAATTTGCCATGAGTTCTGAACTTTATATTGAGTATGAGTTTTTTCTTTGTTCTAAAAACCTCATAAATAAACTACATCCCGATGTCTGTACATTTCAGTTCATGCATTTGTTTGAGGAGGAATACTGCATTTTAAGTATAGAATCATTATGCGTTTCAAGTAATGGAAGACTAACATTTTTGCCTTTAACTTTTCAATACATATCCAGGTAAAAAAGCAGTCCCATGAAGTTGTCATCTCAAATTATTGTGGACACTAGGAAGGTAATTTTGTGCTTTCAGAAATTTACCAACCAAACAGATGCTGCATATAATCGGACTCAGAGAAACGGTAAGGCAGAACAACATATAAAATATTTTTTTAAGAAATCTTTTTGTTATTTTTCTGCTTCAAACTTATTTTGCACTGAAAGACAGTTTAGAAAAATCTTGATTACTTCTGGTAGAGTGGCTCAAACAGGGTAATTTTTTAGAAAATTGAATAGAAATATCTGACTTTACCTGATAGTTTTTAAAATAATCATTATACACTTATAGTCAGAGATTTAACTGTGAGAAAATGTTAAGTATTTGGGGACATGGTGTCAAAGAAAATAAGGCACTTGGAATAGCCTCCTTCCCTCCTCTTACATATATTTTTATTCATGGTAAATCCTTTAAAGTAATTTCTCAACTATTTTTTCATGAAACAATGGCACTTAAATATGATTTTAGATAACCTAAAGTATAACAAATGTCCTGATGTCTAGTAAATTGGAGAAATAATGTTCCCAAAGATACAACTTGTTCAATTTTGTTAAACTGAATTTTTAAAAAATTATTTAATCAATAATTTATTTTTTAGGTATAACCCTAAACATATTGTGGAAATAGCCTTCTTCCAGGTATAGTTTAAATAATATTGCCTTTAAAACAAGAGTTTAAAAATATACCCTTGTTATCTTTACTATGAATGAAAGTTGTCTTTTGATGTTCCCTATTCAATGGCTGATATTGGTAAAATTTTTTGGTATGGATCATTTTGGCTTTTTTTAAATTTTATTTTTAATTACTATGGGTACATAATAGTTGTATATATTTATAGAGCACATGTGATGTTTTGATACAGGCATATAATGTGAATTAATCTAATCAGGGTAATTGGTATATTGCCTCAGGCATTTATCATTTATTTGTAGTAGGAACATTTCAAATCCATTCTTTTAGTTATTTTAAAGTACACCCTAACCTATTGTATATTTTTTTTTGAGACAGAGTCTCACTCTGTTGCCCTAGCTAGAGTGCCATGGTGTCAGCTCACAGCAACTTCAAACTCCTGGGCTCAAGCGATCCTTCTGCCTCAGCCTCCCTAGTATCTGGGACTACAGGCATGCGCCACCATGTCCGGCTAATTTTTCTATATAATTTTAGTTGTCCAGCTAATTTCTTTCTATTTTTTAGTAGAGATAGGGGTCTCGCTCTTGCTCAGGCTGGTCTCGAACTCCTGAGCTCAAACTATCAGCCTGTCTCGGCCTCTCAAAGTGCTAGGATTATAGGTGTGAGCCACCACACCGGGCCTGCTTATTGTTAATTATAGTCACTTGTGTTGTCAAATATTGCTAATTCTATCTATCTAACTATATTTTGTGTCCATTAACCATCCCGGCTTTATCCCCCGCCCTCCACACTGCTGTACTTCCTGGACTCTAGTAACTATCATTCTATTCTCTGCCTCTGTCAGATTGATTGTTTTTTTTTTTTTTTTTTTTTTTTTAATTTCAGCATATTATGGGGGTACAAATATTACGGTTATGTATATTCCCCATGCCCCCCTCCCCCCTAGATTGATTGTTTTAATATTTAGATCCCACATCTGAGTGAGAACATGTGAGATTTGTCTTTCTGTGCTTGGATTATTTCACTTAACATAATATTCTCTAGTTCCATCCATGTTGTTGCAAATGGCAGGATTTCATTCTGTTTTATGGCTATATAATATTCTATTGTGTATAGGTACCATGAGTTTTTTGTACATTCATCCATTGATGAACACTTAGGTTGATTGGAAATCTTGGCTATTGTGACCAGTGCTGTAATAAATAAACACGGGTGTGCAGATATATTTTCGATATACTGAATTCCCTTCTTTTGAATATATACCTAGCACTGGGATTACTGGGTCATATGGTGGTTCTATTTTTAGTTTTTTGAGGAAACTCCATAGTGGTAGCACTAATTACACTACTATCAACAGTGTACAAGGGTTCCCCTTTCTCCACATCCTCAACAGCATTTGTTATTACCTGTCTTTTTGATAAAAACATTTTAACTGGGATGAGATGATATCTCATTGACGTTTTGATTTTCTTTTTTCTGATGACAAACGATGTTGAGCAATTTTTCATGTACATGTTGACCATTTGTATGTCTTCTTTTGAGAAACATCTATTCAAATCCTTTGCTCATTTTTAATCAGATTATTTGATTTTCTCCTCCTATTGAGTTTTTGGAGCTCCTTATATATTCTAGTTATTAATTGCTTGTCAAATGGATAGCTTACAGTTATATTTTCCCATTCTGTGTGTTGTCTCTTCCCTTTGTTGATTGTTTCCATTGCTGTGCAGAAGCTTCCACTGTGTTCCAGCCCTAGTCCCATATCCATTAGTTTATTGTATCCTTCTAGGTATATTCGAAGTACTTTTACTATGTATGCACAAATATACTATGTATGCACAAATGTAACTATGACTTTAAATTTAGAGATGGTATGATGCTGTAATATTATGTAACATTTGTCACTAAATATTTTGGTTATTGGTATCTATATATTGGTACATGATATTCTATTTTATTTCATCACATATTGAAAATTCCATTGAAAGGATAAAATATATAAATATCACAATAAATAACTATCTATTCATGGTTATGTTTCTCTTCTTAATTTTTAATTAATGTGAACAGTTCTGATATGAACATCATGATAAATGTTCCCTAATAGAAGTAGATATGTGTTTTCTCTTCTTAGAAATTTAACCCTGGGATAAAGAGTATGAAAAATTTATTATATAGTGACAAATTGCTCCCCAAATTGATTCAATCGATTGACACTTGGATTATCAGAATGCCTTTCTTCCATATCCTTGTCTATACTAGTTTATTGCTGCTCAAATGGTGGTCCACTGACCAGTACAGTTCCATGAACTATTTGGTACAGGTTAGCAATAAAATTAATATAGTAATTGAGAGTAAGGATTGTCCCAGCATTTAGGATGGTTAAATGTTTTAGTATTTGCTAGTACTATGGAGATGGTAATATTATAGTTATTTTATTTGTATTTCTCTGAATATTAGAGAATCTGAACTAAGTTTTGTTAAGTTAATTTTGTTAAGTTTTTTGGCCATTCATATTTTTATCTTTTGTTTACATCCAGCATCCATTTTCTACTTTATTGATTGTTATTGATTTTTAGTGCCATTTTATATTCAGTAGAATATTCTTCTGTTGTATGTTTTATGATCTTTTGCTTATCTTTTTTACTGTTGTCAAATAGGCATAACATATTTTTTTTTAGTGCTTGGGGCATAACACACACCCTACTAGGCATTGCAAATACAACAATGAATAAGTCAAATTTTTGAAATTAAGGAGCTTACATCCCAATGTGTACATGTAGAGGAAAAGGAATTAGGGGTAGAATAATTGTGTGATTGCAGAAAATAAAATAGGTCATAGTGAAAAGAGCAAAAGGATAGAGTGGAGAGTTTTAGTCAGATCAAACATAGAAGTATTCTCTCAGCAGATGATTGTTGAGTTAGGCTTGAATGATGAAAGAAGGAAACTACAGGAGGCCCTTGGAAAATTGGTTTGCCAAAAGATGGAGTAGCAAGTGCTAAAGCCTGGAAGGAAAAATGCACAACATATGGCCAAGCAACAGATGGACCAGTTTAGCAGTATTATAATTAATTAGGAGAAAAATGGTAGTAGATGAGATCAGTAAGGTAGAAAAGGATCAGGCATTAAAGGGCCTAATAATCCAATGAAAAAATTTAGTCAAACTTCTCTTCTGTAGGTGAAAATAGACAAATACTGGGAATTTCATATAGTTTCAGTTAATAGTCTTTATTTTATTCTAATTGTAATGGGACTCCACTAGGAGCTGTTAAGGAAAAAAGTATACTTTATTCTGCTTTATCAAAACATATTTGGCTTTTTGTGGAGAATTGGCCAAGGAGGGCCAAAAGTAGGAGCAGGTATAGCATTTCAGGACTAGTTGCCATAGTGAAATGGTGGCTTAGACTAGAAATGTAGATTGGAAAATGATAAGAAGAGATCAGACTTAGATTAACAAAAATGCTAACATTTTGTATGTGTTATGTAAGAGAAAGTGAGAAAGCAAAGATGACATCAAGTACTTGGTCTAAACAATAGAGGGAAAGTCAAGTGCTATTTGTTAAGTTCCAGAATATTCCAAAAGGAGAAAACCTAGGGAAATAATCAAGAGTTAATTGAGTGAATTAAGTTGAAATGATTATTAGACCTTCAAGTGGTATAGTTAAGAAGGTTTATTCAGATACACATTACAACTCTGGGCTGGGGTTATAGATTTCAGAATAATCAGCATATCAATTATGTTCAAATTATGAGTCTGAAAAAGGAAAAAAAAATGTAAAGGAAAAAATGGGTTCAAAAAAGCAGCCTGTAAAACTTCAATATATAGAGTTCCACTAGAGGACGTGTAGTTAGAAAAAGAGATTAAATCACAACAGTCATTAAGGTAAAAGTAAATAGAAGTGGAATGTTATTTATTCAGCAATAACAAGGAGCACCCTAATAATACATGCTATAACATGCATGAACCTCAGAAACATTATGTTAGGACAAAGAATTGAAGTGCAAATGACACTTTTTACTGTATGATACTATTTTTATGAAATGTCTTGATCAGGAAAGTTTATAGAAAAAAACTTGTGTTTGCCTGGGTGCTATGTTGAAAATGGGGACAACCTACAAATTAGCATGAGGTATCCCTTTAGGGTGGTGAAAATATTCTAAAACGGATTTGTTATGATTGGTGCACAGTACTCTAAACTTACTAAAAAGCACTGAATTGTACATAAAAACTGTGTGGATTTATAAATTATTCTTCAATAAAGTTGTTAATAAAAATAGCAAAGCCACGTAGATCTAGTATCCTTAGAGACTAAAGAATTACATTTTTCCAAAAGTAATTTTCATCCAACAGTGTCAGATGTTGCTAAGAGTCAAAAATTGATGACACTGGCTTTGGCAAAATGAGGGTTGTTGATGGCTGTGATAACAATAATTAAAGAGTAGCTTTCCTTTAGCAAAATGATGGCTGCTTTCTCACAGTTCTTACAGTTTGAGCCCTATCTTGGTACTCACATAACAGTTGAATAGATGGACCTTGGACATTTTGTGAAATTATATAAATATTAGAATATCATTTTATTGTCTTGAGTTTATAGATTAACTTGAAAAGGAATTGCATCTTTAAAATGTTTATTCTTCCCATACAGCAATATGCAAAAAGGCAGCTACAAGAGGAATTTTCTTGCTGCTGACCGTTTAGCTACAACATATCTGGATTGTGTCTAATTGAAAATCAACAATGAGCGCCAAAGAAAATTTGAATGAATGTCAAAGCAAGTACATTCAGAAAGAAAATTATGTTTCTACTCTAAATTCAGAAGGAGAGCTTAGCATTTCACCCTACACAGATGAATTCACTCAACACCTAGAGAAAACAAATTGGTTGGAAAATCCTCAGGAGCCTGCTGGGTCCTTGGGCAATAATATCGAACCTACCACAACCTCAGTCATCACTCAGTCTTTTATGTGCCTCGAGAGGAGAAAAAGTATATGATTCACGTTGAAGGCAGACAACCAAAATTCTATCTAGACATCATGCAAAGGACTGGTGCCAACCTAGAATTAACTTATGTCAAAAATAAAGATCTCCACATTACAGTCTCTGGTAATCCAGAAACTTTCATAAAAGCTGAGAAGGAAAATTTTATTTTTTGTTCCAGGAATAGGTTTTAACTCCAGTTTCCATTCCCAAAGAACATCATTGCTTTGTTATAAGCAAGACAGGATAAAAACTATAAGACTTGGAGTAAAGAGCTGCAACTAACACTGAGATCTTATGCCCAGATAACAACAGCAATTGGACCAATAATATCGGCACATAAGAGGTCATGAAGAAAGCTCCCCACAAAGTCTTACTTATGTCTGCTGAACAAGACAAGTGTGCTATAGAGAGGTTAGATGTGGAAAAGGTATTTGATCCCTTCATTACTGAGCCATGCAATAAAACAATTAATACCATCATACAAGAAACAGAGGCATACATCCATATTCTACCACCTAGTGCCAATGAGACATAAATAGTTTTTATCAGAAGAGAGCAACAACTGGATAAGGTCAAGACATATGTAAAAGATATTTTTGAGAATACCAAAAAGAAAACCAAAACCATAGACATGGAGATGAATTTGCAGCATGTGTGTACCATAGTTCCCAAGAACAATTCCATGCTGGAGATCCTGGAAAGAATTGGAGATTCAATAGAGATCTCACACTCAGAGGGCACATCAGATTCTGTGGCATGCCAAGGTAAGCTTGAAAATTTAGGGGTGGTATTTACTGAAGTTTATCGGAATGCCAAGCGTTATATTGTTTCCTCCATCTTTGCACCTTCCTGGCTTCACAGATTTATTATTGGTAAGAAAGGTCAGAATATATCCAAAATAACTCAAAAAATGCCAAAGGTCCTTACAGAGTTAACCGGAGAAGATAAAATTACCCCAAAATGACCAACAGAAGAGGTGAATTATGTTCAGGAACAAATTGAAGTCATAGTTAAAGATCTAACTAACAGAATGGAATATGCAGAGATCAATATTGATTATAAATTTCACAAGCACCTGATAGGGAAGAATGGTGCTATCATAAACAGAATTAAAAAGATAAATAAGGTTTTGGTGCTAATCTTACCTGAAAATAAAAAGAATAACTTGACTAGAATTGAGGGGGAATTAATTGGTGTCCAACAGGCCAAGAGAGCTTCTTGAGCTTCCTGCTAATGTAGAAAATGGGCACAATAAGGATTTAAAAATTGAGCAAAGATATCATTGCACAATAATAGTGTGGAAAAATAAACAGATCCATGACATTCATAAGAAATTCCCAGAGGTTATGATTAATTTTTCAGACCCAGCACAGAAAAGTGTCATTATCCAGTTTAGAGGGCCAAAACATATATTAGAAGAATACATGCAGTATTTGGAGATTGTGGTGACAAACATTATAGAAAATAGCTATTCCATAACTATCCACATATTTAAAAAGCTTCACAAAAATGTCATTGGAAAAGAAATTGCAAACATCAAAAAAATCCTGTGCAGCAACACCAAGATTAATCTTCCAGCAGCAAGTAGCAACTCTGAGAATATTGTCATCAGTGGAAAGCCAGAAAACTATGAAGTCACTCATAACTGGAATCTTTCAGTTCAGAATAGCCAGTATTTCAGAAGTGGAAATTCCTGTTCCTTCCAATCTACACAAATTCCTTATTGATTCCAAAGCCTGTTTGATTGGTTCAATCATGAAAGAATGTGGAAAGATACACATTCATTTTTCAAGAAACAACTCAGGCCTTCAAAGAGTCATTATTAGGGGCCCTGCCAGAAGTGTTGAAAAAGCCAAGAAAAAGCTGCTGCAACTAGCAGAAGAAAAATAACCAAGAGTTATGCTGTGACTCTCAATGTCAAACCACGTTATCACTAATTACTCATAAGTAAAAATTGTGCCAGTGTTTCCAAAGTCTATAATGAAACTGGATGGAGCACATGTAATTTTCCCTACCCCTGAGTACAAAGATCAAGAATTGTTAACTATCGCAGGGACAGAGGAGGCTGCCAAAGGTACACAAAAGGAAGTAGAGACTTTCATTAAAAACCTACATAATGTGGTAGAGGACCACATGCTAGTAAATCCCAAGTACCACCATCATTTTATCATGAGAAAGGGCCAGGTTCTATGGCAGATGACTGAGGAGTATGGTGGTGTGATTATTAACTTTCCATGTTCAGGAAAATAAAGCAACAAAGTCACAATCAGAAGACCAAAGCCTTGTGTAGAAGCAGCCAGGAAACATATGCAGGAGATTATTGATGACTTGGATACCCAAGTTACAACAGAATGTGTTATTCTTCAGAAGTTCCATCATTTTGTCATAGGACCAGTATGTTCCGGCATTTTCTAAATTGCTAGAGATTATAATGTTCAAAGTAAATTTCCAGAATGAAATGAAAATCCAATTACTATATCTCTGCATCCATGCCAACATTTATTGTTTTGAGACTTTTTTGATAAAGGCCATTCTCACTGGAGATAAGTGATATCTTACTGTGTTTTTTTTTTTCTCACTGTGGTTTTGATTTGCATTTCCTTGATGATTAGAGATGTTGAGGATTTTTGGTATGTTTGTTAGCCATTAGTCTATCTCCTTTTGAAAAGTTTCTGTTCATGTCCTTTACCCACTTTTTGATAAAGTCGTTTGATTTTTTTCTTGCTGATTTTCCTGTGTTCTATATAGATTATAGTTATCAGTCCTTTTTTGGATGTGTGGTGTGCAAATATTTTCTCCCATTCTGCAGGTTGTCTGTTTGCTCTCATGATAGTTTCCTTGGCTGTGCAGAAGCTTTTTAATTTGATTAGGTCCCATTTATTTATTATTATTGTTGCTGTGATTGCCTTTGGGGTCTTCTTCATAAATACTTTGCCTAGGCTAATGTCTAAAAGAGGTTTTCCAACATTTTCTTCTAGAATTCTTATACTTTCATGCCTTAGGTTTAAGTTTGTTATCCACTGTGAGTTGATTTTTGTGAGAGGTGAAAGGTGTGGATCCTGTTTCAGTCTTCTACATGTGGCTATCCAGTTTTCCCAGCACCATTTATTGAATAAGGATTCTTTTCCACAGTGTATGTGTTTGTCTGCTTTGTCAAAGATTAGATGGCTCTAGGAGGATGGTTTTATATCTGAGTTTTCAGTTCTGTTCCATTGGTCTATGTCTCCGTTCTTGTACCAGTTCAATACTAGTTTTAGTTACTATAGTCTCGTAGTATAGCTTGAAGTCTGGTAAATTGATGCCTACCAATTTGTTCTTTTTGCTTAAGATTGCTTTTGCTATACGGGGTCTTCTCTTGTTCCATATGAAGTGTAGACTTATTTTTTCTAGATCTGCAAAAAATGATGTTGGTATTTTAATAGGGATTGCATTGAATCTGTAGATCATTCTGGGTAGTATAAGCAATTTAAGCTACAAGTAGAACTACCATTTGATCCAGAAATCTCATTACTGGGCATGTACTCAAAGGAACATAAGACATTCCATAAAATAGACATCTGCACTAGAATGTTTATAACAGCACAATTCACAATTGCAAAGATGTGGAAACAACCCAAGTGCCATCAATACATAAGCAGATTAATAAAATGTGGTATATGTATACCATGGAGTTCTATTTAGCCACAAAACAATGGTGATCTAACACCTCTTGTATTATCCTAGATAGAGCTGATCCCATTCTACTAGGTGAAGTATCACAAGAATGGAAAAACAAACACTACATGTACTCACCATCAAATTGGTATTAAGTGATCAACACTTATATGCACACATAGTAGTAACATTCATTGGGTGTTGGGCAGGTGGTGGCAGGAGGAGGGGATGGGTATATACATACCTAATGGGTGCAGTGCTCACTGTCTGGGTGATGGACACGCTTGAAGCTCTGACTCGGGTGGGACAAAGGGCAATATATGTAACCTAAACATTTGTACCCCTGTAATAAGTTGAAATAAAAAAGATTAAGAAGTTAAAAAAGAAGAAAATCCAGTTACTAATATAGAGCCAGCTGTTCAGGAAAATGGGAAAGAAACTGAGAAAAAGAGTGTTAATCTTGTTTCTATTTCCCCAAGAAAATGTGACACCATATTTATCTCAGCCAAAAGGAAAAGTGTGAAGCAGCTGTGAAAGTTGTTGAAGCATTAATTCCTATCACTGCTGATGTAGAAGTGCCCTTTGGATTTCATTGTTACACCATTGGTCAGAAAGGAAGTGAAATACACAAGATAATAGATGTATTTGAAGTTAATATACAGGTATCAGCATCTGGATTAGAGTCTGATATTATTTCCATTACTGGCCTTGCTACAAATGTGGAACAAGCCAAGTCTAGATTACAAGAATGATTCAAGGCTTTACAAACTGAAGTAGAAGATCAATCATTAAGAAACTTTAGAATAAAATTTACTATAGACCCCAAATATCATTCCAAAATCATTGGTTGAAAGGGGTTAGTTATTGCTCAGATTTGCTTAGACCATGAATTTACCACCCATTTTCCAAATAAAGAGAGCAACGAGATACAAGACCACATCATCATCGCTGGATATGAAAACAACACCCTGGCTTCCTGGGATGTAATAATGAAAATGGTACATAAGATTGAAAAAACAGTTATTAAGCAAATCCCAATAAACCATAATGTTTATGGCCTCATTATTGGATTCCACGGAAAAGCCATTCATAAAATCATGAATCAATTCCAAGTAGACATCTGTTTCTCTCCAAAAGGGACTTCAAACCGAAATATCATCACTGTGCCTGGAATCCTTGATAAAGTCACAAAAGCAATTGATCATATCCTCAGTCTTGAGAAACATTATCTATCTGTTGTCATGAAGCATGAATCTCAGCAGGAACATGTGAAAAATTTCTCTTTGTGCAATGCATCTAGTGCTCCATCCAAGAGTTTTGCAATAAAAATGTTCCCTGTACTGCAAGCCCCATTAGAAAAGACTCCTGACATGAACAGTTCTGAAGATCTCCCCACTTGGAGCATCAGGTGTCTAGTAAGACTCACCCTTGGAGACACAAATAGCAATGATAAAAAAAAAAACAACATAAAAAACAAAATTGGAAATTGTTCCATCCAGGTTATCTGAAAATGTCATCAATAGTCTTTCTAAACTGATGCAGCTGCTGCATTATATGCACATTTCTGACACCCTTGCCTACAACACAGCCCTCCTTGAATCCTCCAAAATATGTTATAATGAAAGTGAAGTGCTCAATCCTGTGTTCATGCCATAATTATAAATTTAGTTATAATTTTCACTTAGGACCTGTTCTTGACAATTCTTTCATAGAACAAACTTTCCATTGTTTTAAACATAGTTCATTAAAATATTAAACGAGTGTGATACGCACCACCTGGAGGATGGACACGCTTGAAGCTCTGACACTGTAGGGGGGAGGGATGGCAAGGGCAATATATGTAACCTTAACAATATTTTACCCCCATAATATGATGAAATAAAAATTAAAAAAAAGTTTTTGCTTGAATAAATGAATGGCTTAGAGGTGAATTTTCTCTGCCCAGTTGGTTTTTACCAACAACTACAAAAATGGTAACAATTATTTCACTTCCAGTTTTGCTTCAACTCCAGGATGAGAAGAAAACTAAAAAATAAAAATAAATTTAAAAAAATATATTAAACAAATATCACACACTTACTAAACTTCATGGTCTGCTCAGCATGCCATTATTCACTTAATTTTCATTATGTGAATTCAACAACTTTGACAAGAAGACTGCATTGGTGTCATTACCCCAAGGCGTAAATCTCATTGACTTTACAAAAAAACCTAATTTTGCTCTTTTTACTTTTTCCTTCATACCCATCTCATTTGCATTACTTCCTATTATCTTTTGTAGAGTGAAACCAGGTTTTTGCAAACTTATCATGACTTATGGAACTGGTAGAAGAACAAATTTTGGACAGTGTGATTAGATGCTGGGTGTGGTATCAGAGCACTTGCATATCAAAATGGCACAGCTGTAATATTAGGGAGGAAGAAAAAGATCTAGGAATGCTAAAGAATATTAGATTGCTTAGAATCGTTTTGATTTCTCAGATAACAGTTCTACTATTTAAGGACTTGAGACTTCATTAATTATTTTTATTCCTGAGATACACCCTTCAGAAAGCCTCCTTGGGGAAAAATAACAAACCCATGAAGAGACTGTTTTCATCTTCTTTCCAGGGATGTAGGTCTGGTAAAGCTTTAAAGTAATAGTGCCAATCAATATTTTAGTGTCAAGTTATCTCAGTGGATGCTTTGGTCACTAATCAGATTTTCCCCTGAAAGATGGAAGCACTCACTATCTAGACATAAACAGCTGATATCTAGCATTTACATCCACCCACCCCACGCATTTTCCTCATCTGAAGTGAGCCACTTTGCCCAAGATCATGTCCCTTTTTCAGAGGCAGCCTTAACCAACCAAGTGGCTAATGTGAGATCATAAATAATGAGCTGTTTTTTCACATTACAGAACAACTCTGCATGGCCATCCCAAATCTAGGGCTCACCATGAGCTCCTTTTAGTCCTTTGATGTGACTGCATCAGAGCTAAACTCCCTCTGCGTAACTCGGCTTTGTTCATTGACTTATAGGTGTTTATCTCAAGATCATTCCCCAGTCAATTTCTTGCATCCAAATCCTCTGTTTCAGGGTCTGATGCAGCAATAGTTATCATGATGAATTGATCTGAGAAACATCCTTGTAAGGGATATGATGATTTGTAAAGAAGGAAAGATAAAGATAGATCTTTACTGTCAAGGATTGGCTTAAGGAGTGGCTTATTTTTTTTTTCTTAAATAATCACAGGATACTGTATACCTGCATATTGCCTTTCCAAAATACTGTAAACAAATGCCTAGTGCCATCTGGCATTTAATCTCTTATTTTTTGTTGTTGTTTTGGTTTTGTTATAGCATTTCAAATTAGAGGCTTTGCATGCTAATGTGCAAATTCTGACACTATCACTTATTTCATCATGCCAAGCTGCTCTTCTTGCAAAAGTGAGGATGGATAGAAATTTTGGGAGGAAGAATACTTGGGTCAAGGTAGTACACATACACACCTAGCTTAGGGTATATGTATTTTTAATTTAAGTAGGCATTGCCAAAGTTTCTTTACTGCTGCAAGGAGTATATGAGTTCCTGGTTATCTATGGTGTTACTAGTCTGGCATGTAATATCTACTATATAGTGGATATTATTTTAGGATAATATTGATGTTATATCACTGAGTTTATGTCTTTAATGACTATAGACATATACTTTAGCTTTTTTCCCTAACTCATTAAGCTTAACCATTATTTTTAGGGTCAATATGAGATATGGTTATCCACCATTAGGAACGGTTACTATCAGCATAGCTGATATTTCTGTTACACCTTCATGAGCACCATCCTCAATATCAAGCTTTGCTTGCTAGAATTACTGGACAATTTATATTTTACCACTATGTGACAGTGAAATGGGTCATACTGACCCCTTAGCTAAATTTGTTTCAAGGCTAAATAAATAATTCCCTATTCTTCATTGTATTTCAGATTGTGTGTAGTCATGTTATTCAAGAAATCTGTCAGAATACCTGCAATAAGATTACATTGAATATTAAAATATTTCATTACTTATATACAGATAATAGCAGAAACAAGAAGAGCAAATCAACATTATAGAAATGGACACAAATTAAAAAATAAATCTTTCTTCATTGTAAAATTTCCAAAGAAAAATGAAGCTTCAAAGATTAAATACACCTGTAAGTTAAATCCCATAATAGTTAAAGTCCAAATTCACATTCTCTTACCTTTGTGAGATGAAAGTTTCCAGAATAGGAAACTCCTGACTCCCTCCACCCATAGACACACCAAATGAACATCTATTTATGGATCAATTCCCTATGAGAGAAAGTCAGAAACCAGTTGACAAACTCCTACCCACCAGGAAACTTAGAAAACATCTATATACAATGGGTAAGGAAAGTTGAGGCACATTTAGGTACAGACCCTGCTCTGGGCACAATGCTATACCATTGGGGAAAAAAAAATCACCAACACCCAACTTTTCCCTGTGGCGAGGAAGGTTTGAACCTCACATATTTCAACCTAATTCTATAGTTCCCCACATTTTGCCTCTTAATTCACCAACTCTGGAAATGAGGGAATTAGACACACATAGCTCTATACCACAGAAAAAAGTAGCGGTTTTATGAGGCATGCAAGCGCTTCCAGGGGTATCATTACCTAGATGCAGTGTAGAGAAGGAATATTTAAAAGGCAGCTCTTTGTTTCTGCCCAGAAGAGGCTTATGAACACTTCAGTGGCTACTTGGTAGCTGAGATTCTAACTAAATTGCATTGGAGAGTTCAAGAGGCAGACAATATCTATCAGGATCCTAAGAATCAGCCTGGCATTACTGGAACCTTCTTTTTTGGCTTGCCTCAGTGATAAATACAGGGCTATTAATCCCTCCTGGAAGGAGTTTGTCCACACATCAAGCACTCCAACTTTTACAGCTTCCACCCAAATGGACTGCATCCTAAACTTCCTATCTCTAGGAGGTTTAGGGAACTGGGCATGTGAGAGTCTTTCTAGATCACAGAACAAGAAGGTAGTTTTAAACAGGCATGCAAGTATTTTCAGGGGCTCCACTCCCTGGGAGAAGTGTATAGAAGGGTCTAAAATAGTGAAGCTCCCTGTTTCTCCCTGGATGGGGTTTTCAGCATATTTTTTTAATGGCTACTTGGTGGCCAGGCTTCTAACTAACTTGCATTGGAGAGATAAAGGAGTGGACAAAAAGTAGCCCTCCAGCAGCCTAAGCATCAGCTCAACAATTCCTGTGCCTTTTCCATCACCTTACCCCAGCATTAACTCCAGGTCTATCAATTCCTCATGGAAAAAGTTGATCCACTCGAGTGCCCGGACTTTTATAGCTACCATCCAAAGGAATGCATCCAAAACATCATAGTTCTGGGAGCAGAAGAGACTAGGAATATGTGAATCTCCCTAGATCACAGAACAAAGAGGTGGTTTTAAATAGGTACACAAATACTTCTAGAGGCTATACCCCCTAGGAGTAGTAAAGAAAGGGAGCTGGAATGCACAGCACCCATAAATTTCCAGGGGCAGTTTACTATACACCTTTCCAATGGCTACTTGATGGCCTGGCCTCTAGTTTGCATCAAGGAAGTGACAGGAAAAACAAACAGTACCCTCCCAGCAGCCTAAGCAGGAGCTCAGCGATTTCCAAGCTTTTTCACTGGCTCATCCTAGTGATAAATCCAGGTCTACTGATTCTTCCTGTGAAGAGTTTGTCCATACACAGAATGACAGAATTTCTATTGCTCTCATCCAGAGGACTGTCTTCTTAATGACCTAGATCTGGTAGTCAACAGGGCTTTGCATTTCTGAGTCTCCCTAGATCACAGAAAACAAAGAGGTGAACGTACAACTGGCCCACTTCCAGCAACTCTCTCCCCAGAATCAGAGGGTACAGGCTGAATGCAAGTAGAGGCATTTGCCATAGATTTTCTCTCTTGCTTAACAGAAAGAATAGGAAGCAAACACCCTCACTCAGCTTCACTGTAAGAATAGAAGGAACTGGAACATATATCCAATATCCCAACTTTTCTAGCTTCATCTAGAGGGTCTACCTTCTACCTTATTCATCTTGAGGTAGGTAGGACATGGAGTATCCTTATCTCCAGGGGTCCACCAGAAACAAAAACAGCAGTTTGAGCAAACAGAAAAATTTGAGAGACACCTTAAAAACTCTGTCTGGACATATTGGTGAGATCCTTCTCCTGTGTGAGACCAGCCTGACAAGACTGGGAAAAGCAGTTTTCATATCTAATGCACAGAAACCAAAACAGAGTCAAGTAAAATGAAGAAATATGGAAATTTATTCCAAATAAAAGAATAAGATGAATCTCCAGAAAATGACTGGAATAAAATGTAGATATATGATTTACTCAACAAGATATTCTAAATAATGGTCACAAAGATGCTCAGAGAAGACCAGAAAGGCAATGCAAGAACAAACTAAGAATTTTGACAAGGAGACATAATGTATTAAAAGTCCCAAACAGAAATCATAGAGCTGAAGAATAAGTGTTCTTATCACTGAAGACATGACAAGAAAAATAGGCATAAATTGCAACACATAAAATTTAGTTTTAATATAAGTAATTCTCGTATTTTGTAACAACAAATATTGTGAAATATTATTTTCTTAGGGTTTTTATATGTGAGGGAGAAGGGATGCTTTAAAATGTGTTTCTTTTCATCTTCCTGAGAAAGAATTTCAATAGATTGTGAGAGGAGGTGAGAGGAGAAATTTGAACTGAATGATTATTTAAGCTTTCTTTCAACTCAAATACCCTATACTATGTAAATTTTTACATATTCAAATTCATTTTGATTATAATTCTTTGATAGTATTTGGTTGACTTCTTGTCTCTCTAAATACCATTAAGCCTCTGTCAGCTGCTTTAAAGGGAATGAAGCATTCAAGACTTCACTTTGTGATTTATACTTAAGATTCTTTATTATGGAGTAGCACATATTTGTTATCAGAGAGTATTCAACATCACCACTTTAAGATAATCATTCTTGATATGGAAAAGTAAATTAACCAGAAAAATGAGCACTGTGTTTACAAAACCAATGAATTTGATTTTTATCTGAAGAAATTAAAATAAAATAAATATTTAATAAAATCTAGAAAGCAAATAAATTTATTCAGGGAGTTTATGCTCATTGCATCTATTTCTATAGTACATTTGGTCTTGAAATTTATGTACATTTTGTTCAGAAGTCAACACTATAGTTATGATCTTTAGGACACCTTGCTTCAAAGATGTCTTGTGTCAAGGATGTCAACTATTAATACATTGTAGTAGGTGCTATTTCAATTGGGGAAGTTAACTTTTTATCAGCTATTCTTAAGTTTAGATTATTTAAAATAAATTTAGAATTCTTTTTATAAGAATATCTTTTTATTATAGTCATTTTTCCTTTTTGTCCTTTTCACATCCTTCTTTTCCTACTTTTGATTAGCGTTACTGAAATGAGCCCTGCCTCACCATCAACATTACCAAAATGGGTTTCATAACATGATATATTTTTACTAAATATTTTCCACATTTTTATGGATATCAATGAAAAATATAAGAAGCACATATGATGAAATGTGTTCATTGACACTGTATCAAGAGCATAATAGTATACATGTTTATGGAGTAGTTTCTTAAGTAGAGATAGTCATTTTTAGATATTTATTTTTCCATTCTGATCATGTACTATAGGTTGCTTCATTATGTACCAGTTATACTGGCCTTTTATCTAGTACTGAATATTCCAAATTTGTTTATGGGATTCATACTTCCTGTTCCCTTTTCATGAGACATTTTGTTCTTCACATGGACAGCTGATTTTACAACTAAAGTATGGAGCTTTACAGAAAAAGGACAGATGAGTTACAATATAAAATCAATATACATTATCTGTGCCTATGAAATGGAATGTGAGTTAAATTTGTGATTCTATTCTTCTTAGGTATAGTCTTATAAGCCCAATAAGAATATATTTTCTAAAACAAGAAATGATGTCTGTAATATTCTTCATTATATTCCAGGCATCTAGACGGTATCTGACACTTGTTAAGAGTTCAATAACTATTTTTTAATTAATAAGTAAATGAGTGAATAAATGAATAAAACATAGACTGGTAAGTTTTCTCTCCTATTGATCATTTCAATAATTTAAAATTGAATAGAAATGTGTAGATATAATATTTTAGCCCTTGACATTATATGATAGATTTCCTTTAATTTTACAAATAACTTTAATTTATGGTATGCAAAACAGTTACCAAAACCATTAATGGATATATGGTTTCACTCCCTTCAAATCATATCACTAATATGTTAAACTGTTTAGAAAATATTAAAGAAAGAAACTATGGCATGTGTGGCATGTAATTTTAAAATTTAGTTTCTATTTGAATTATTATTAATAAAAATATATTCTTAAAATGATGGTAATCTTAGATTACTGTTGCAAGTTTATGTTCTTATAATTTGAAACACTGCTTATATAAATCAATCAAAAAACTTTGTAATTTCCATTTGACTTTTCTTATATCTACAGGTTATTTAGAAGTATGTTTTTTACTTTTCTAATATTGGGGATTTTCCAGATATCTTTCTGGTATTGATTTATAATTCAATTCTATCATCAGAGAAAGTAGATCTCAATGTTTTCACCATGCTAAAAATTGTGAGCTAATAAATATGTCAATTAGCTTGATTTAATCATTTACAAGGTATACATATATCAAAGCATCAAACAGTATATCATAAATACATACAATTTTTCACTTATATATTAATAAAGATTGGAGAAGAAAAGATAATACCCTTTATTGAAGGTTTAAAGAAAGATGTCAATTCTCTCCAAATTGATCTATAGATTTCAAGAAATTCCTCTTAAAATTACTGCAAGATATTTTTCTAGACCTAGAGAAGTTTGTTCTAAAATTTATATGGAAAAACACAGACCCTAGAATAGGTAAACAATCTTGAAAAGAATAAAATGGGCCAAATCACCTACTCAATGTTAAGGTTTACTATATTGCCACTGAATCAAGACAATGTAGAATCGGTAAAGGGATGGAAACATAGATTAGTGCAGCAGAACAGAAAATCAAGAAATAGATCCACACACATACGTTCAACTGACTTTAACAAATAATGCAAAAATTACTTTTGCAATAGATGCTAAAGGAATTAATGCAAAAAGTATAGTCTTTTCAATAAATGGCACTGAAACATATATATATATATACACACACAAGCAAGAAAAATGAATGTTGGCTTAAATCTCACTCCTTATAAACAATTTAACTCAGTATTAATTACAAACTTAAATATAAAATGTAAATCTTTACAACATTTAGAAAAAGAGAAACAAATCTTCAGAGCACAGGGCTAGGGGAAGACTCCTTAGTCCTGAAAACAAAAGCATGTCCATTAAAGGACACTTTGATAAATTGGACCTTATCAAAATTTAAAAATATAATTTGCTCTTTGAAAGACCTTTTTAAGAGGAGAAAAAGACTAGCTAAAAACTGGGAAAATATTTGTAAACCACATATCCAATAAAGGACTTGCTGAATATATAAGAATATATGAGAACTCTTAAAATTCACGAGTAAAATAAACAACAATAAAAAACTCCAAGCAGTCCAATTAGAAAATGGGAAGAATACATGAACAGAGATTTTATTAAAGAGGTTATATAGATGGAATGAAGTACATGAAAATATGTTCAACATTATCAGTCATTAGGAAAATAGAAGTTAAAAGCACTATGAGATATCACTACATGCCTATCAGAATGGGTACAATAAAAAACAGTAAAAACACCATATGATAGTAAGATTGTGAATAAACTGGAAGACTCATAAATTGCTGATAATGTAAACTAGTACAGTCACTGGGAAGAATATGGAAGTTATTTCTAAAACTAAATATGCATTTATCATATGATGTAGCAAATGCACTCTTGGGCATTTATTTCAAAGAAATGTAAACTTATACTCACACAAAAATCTATGCATGAATGTTCATCACAGCTTTATTAGGTATAGCCAGAAATTGAAGAAAACCCCAAAGTCCTTCAATGGGAAAATGATTAAACTGTGGTACATATATACTATGGAATTCTACTTAGCAACACAAAAGAACAATTTATTGATACACACAATTTAGTTGGGTCTTAGAAGAATTATGCTAAGTTAAAAAATGAAAATATAAAAACATTCCATACCATAGGATTCTTTTTATATAGCATTTATGAAATGAAAAAATTATATTAATGAAGAGCAGATTAGTGGTCTCCAGAGTTTATGAATAGTTAAGAGAAGGATGTGGCTGTGACAATGAAAAGGCAATGTGACAGACTTTTGGTAATGAAAGTGTACTATATCCTGACTGTGGCAATGGTCACATGAATTTGCACATGTGATAAAATTTCACAGGATGAAATAAGTGCACACAGACACACAATATATATATATATATTATATATATATATCTCACTGGTAAAATATGAATACGTGGAGTGTATCAATTTCAATTTCCTAGTCATAATAATGTACAATAGTTATGTAAGATGTTGCTGTTAGGGAAAACTGGGTGAAGCTTATATGGGATCTCTCTGAATAATTACTTCCACTGCATCCAATTAAGTAATAATCTCAAAATAAAAAGTTAATAAAAAGAATAAAGGTGTTCTTTTGAGCTGATATGGAGTGAATTACTGGATATAATGTAAACTTTGAAAAATGTGAGGAAACAAACAAGATGCTAATACAAATATTTACCATATACGTGGTAGATATGAATGGAGTGAAGGAGTAAGACTGAGGCATGACTGCACATTACTTTATACTTAATTCTGATTTTTGAAACATATAATGTTTTACATATTTAAATCTGTAGCATTCATATACAGCAACAGTCAAGCTGAGAATCAAATCAAAGATGCAGTACCTTTCACAATAGCAAGAACAACAAAAAAATAAAACAACTAAGAATATATTTAACAAAGGAGGTGAAAGACCTCTATAAGGATAATTATGAATCAAAGAGGAAGGAAATCACAGAGGATGTAAACAAATGGAAAAAAACATTATCAGGCTCATGGATAGCAGAATTAACATTGTTAAAATGTCTATAGTACCCAAAGTGATTTACAGGTTCAATGCAATCCCCATTAAAATACCAATGTTATTTTCTTCAGATCTAGAAAAAATAATTCTATAATTCGTATGGAAGCAGAAAAGAGCCCAAATAGCCACAGCAACCTTAAGCAAAAGGAACAAATCTGGAGGCATCACTTAACCAGACTTCAAGCTATACTAAAAGGCTATAGTAACCAACACAGTATAGTATTGGCACAAAAACAGAGACATAGACTAATGGAACAGAACTGAGAACCCAGATATAAAACCATCCACATACAGTCATCTTATCTTTGACAAGGCAGACAACAACATACACTGGGGAAAAGAATCCCTATTCAATAAATGGTGCTGGGAAAGTGAATAGCCACATGTGTAAGATTGAAACAGGTTCATTACCTCTCACAACTCACAGAAATTAATTTAAGATGGATAACAGACTTAAACCTAAGGCATGAAACTATAAGAATTCTATGAGAAAATGTTTGGAAAACTTTTTTAGAGATCAGCATAGGCAAAGAATTTACAAAGAAGACCCAGAGGCAATCACAGCAAAACCAAAAATTAACAAATGGGACTTGATGAAATTTAAAACCTCTGCACCACCAAGGAAACAATCAATAGAACAAATAGATAATGTACAGAGTGGGAGAAAATATTCACAAGGTATATATCTGCTAAAGGGCGAATAATCAGAATCTACAAAGAACTCAAGCAAATCAGCAAGAAAAAAACCAAACAACCCCATAAAAAAGTGGGCAAAAGATATGAACAGAAGTTTTTCAAAAGAAGATAGACTAATGGCCAATAAACATATGAAAAAAATGCTCAACGTCACTCCTCATCAGGGAAATGCAAATCAAAACCACAATGAGATATCAATATCACCTAACCCCAGTGACAATGGCTTTTCTACTCAGCCACAAAAAACAATGGTGATCTAGCACCTCTTGTATTACTCTGGATAGAGCTGGAGCCCATTCTACTAAGTGAAGTATCACAAGAATGGAAAAACAAACACCACATGCACTCACCATTAAATTGGTATTAAGTAATGAACACTTATGTGCCCATATAATAGTAACATTCATCGGCTGTTGGGCAAGTGGAAGGGGGGAGGAGGGGATGGGTATATTCACACCTAATGGATGCAGTGCACACTGTCTGGGGGATGGACACACTTGAAGCTCTGACTCGGGTAGGGCAAAGTCAATATATGTGATCTAAACATTTGTACCTCTGTAATATGCTGAAATAATAAAAAAAAAGTCCCAAAATAATAGTTGCTGGCATAGATGTGGAGAATAAGGAACACTTTACACACTGTTGGTGGGATTACAAACTAGTACAACCTCTATGGGAAGTAGTATGGAGAATTCACAAAGAACTAACAGTAGACCTACCATTTGATCCAGCAATCCCACTATTGGGTATTTACCCAAAGGAAAAATAAAAGCCATGCTATCAAAAACACAATTATATTTGAATGTTTATTGCAGCACAATTCACAATCACAAAGATGTGGAATCAACCCAAGTGTCCATCAATATGAGTGGATTAACAAAACGTAGTATATGTATACCATGGAGTTCTACTTCACCATAAAAAAAACTAATTCCTTTTGTAACAACCTGAGTGGAATTGGGGATCATTCTTCTAAATGAAGTATCAAAAGAATGGAAAAAATGCACCACACATACTTACTATTAAATTAGAACTAATTGATCCACACTCATATGGAAGTAAAACTCAATATATAACAAGCAGGTGGGAGCAGGGAGTAGGGGATGGGTAAAATCACACCTAAGGGGTACAATGTGCACTCTCTGTTGATGGGCACACTTATAACTTTGACTCAAACTGTACAAAAGCAATTCATGTAGCCAAAACATTTATACTTATGTAATATTCTGAAATAAAAAAATAAAAATTAAAAATAAAATTAAATCCAAAAAAAGAAAATTAAATACTCTAAAGTTGATGATGAACCCACATAAAAATAGTTCACTAAAATAAGAACACAGTACTCTGTTTCTACATACATAATGGGATACATTTTAATGACAAATTTTACTACAACAAAATCTCAACTTTTACTTGGTGGGTTTGATTTTGATAAAAGTATTGGTGTGGTAACTTTGAAATTATTTTATGTTTATTTGAGGATAAAAGCAGTAAGTGAAATATTGATGTTATTGGAAACAAGTTCTCAGTAGGAAAGGAAGGAGTTAAAAGTATGAAATGGTAAAAGCATCCTGTAGTATTGAATTTGAATTGAAAGTAACAGTAGGAACTCATAGTTTCACTAAAAATTATATTTCCTGACTCTATGTCCACTAAAAAGTGCCCAGAAGTAACAGACAATATTAATTTCTTGTGGCTGCTGTAAAAAGTTACCAAAATCTTGGTGACTTAAAACAACCAAAATTTATTCACAATTCTGGAAGCTAAAATCCAAAGTAAGTATTGATGAGCCAAAAAATCATGTCAGCAGGGCTGTTCTCCCTCCGGTGTCTCTGGTGGAAGAATCTGTTGCTTGTCTCTTCCAGTTCTGGTAGCTGTTAGCATTTCATGTCTGGCGGCCACATCAGTTCAATCTCTGTCTTCATGATCTCATTTCTCCACTTATCTGTGAAATATATCCTGCCTCATTCCTATAAGGATACATGTGATTGTGTTTAGGGCTCACCAGGATAATTCAAGATAATCTCCCCCTCTCAAGTTTAATTTAATCACATATTTTGCCATATGAGATAATATTCACCTTTTTGATACCTTTTTGACAGGTTCCAGGGATTAGGACATGGATATCTTTGGGAGGGGGCATTATTCAGCCACTACCACAAACATCAATATTATTAAGCACATATAGCACTTAGATCTTGGCTTTAAACTTTACTTACATCAAAATATTGGGTATTTTTTAGAAAAATTATTGATTCTAGGGCTAGGGAGGGGAAAATACAACATGAATCTTGATTATCTTGATATTCTGGAGAGTGAAGAAGTGATCAGAGACTAATAGCAATATGCTAAAAGGACATATTGGCAAGTTTGAAGAGGCTCTGATTGGTCAATTGTGGAACAATTTGAGCTTTTAAAAGAAAAATAATGAGAAGACATAGGTAGAACAATTGTCAATTGAACGTGGCCCGATTACAGGACGGGGGATGAACACAGATTATAAAGAACAACACAGACACACATAAAGACTTCACATGACTCGAGTGCCCAATGCACCGGCCATTTTTTATTTATACTCCTCAGACCCAGGGTTAGTTTCTTGTACATGAGCATCTGAGCATAGCAGCGATAACCGTCAACTTTGGAATTGTATCACAAGGGAACAATTTCCCATTGTCTCAGACCTCAAAACAGTTACTTGAGGCGCCAGCGCCAGACATAACTCAAAGATCAAGGCTGAAGTAAGCAACATTAAACAATGCAGCCATCAGAAGAACTTCTTGTGCTCTCTCCCAGTCAGTGGCAGGCCTCCACAGCTGTGCCTATATTAGGTTGTCCCCCCGTGGGAGATCTTACCCGTCTTTGACTACCAACCATATTACGGGGCCAGACCTTGGGAAAGTTCTTCTTATCTTTATGGCCTCCAGACTCCCATCACGTGGGCCCACCGTGTGGGAGCCGGGCAGCATTTGCTTATGTGCAGAAACTCAGGTCTCTTGTTATGTCCTCAGGCAGTAACTGTGTCTGAAGAGAACACTGGTTACTGCTGCATCACGCAGCACATGTACATTACAGGCTATAGTGAATGATTAGTATAAGGCAGGTAATCACCAGAATCAGCCCCCCTACAGTCAATATTTGAATGAGGTTTGTAAATGCAATTAACACTCTGTCATCAATTTAAAATTTTTATTTATGAGATTATACTATGGTTATATAAGATGTTAATATTTGAAGAATCTGGATGAAGGATAAGTTAATATCCTTTGTACTACATTTACAATTCTTTGGTAAATCTAGATTATTCCCCAATTAAAAGATATAGCATTTTTAAAATTAAAAATAATAAGAGGAAGAAGGATGAGGAGGAGGAAAAGGAGAAGGATGGTAATGAATCATAACACACTGAATAATAAAATAATCCATGAGTCCATCAGTGATACTTTAAAAAGGGGGGTAATGGAAGACATAAAACTGTTCTTTTAGAATAATATTTTCTAAGAAATACAGAGGCAATAGTGGAATTTAAAAATCAACATTTTTAATCACCTATGTAATTATTAATTCAACAAGATTTATGCAAGCTATGAGAAATAACAATATAACAAACACCCATGCATTCAAATACCTAGTTAAAAGAAATGACTAGTGTCTACTAACTTTGAAGTTTCCTGTGTACTCTCACCAAATTCCATCCCATTACCAATTCCCTCAGTGGTAAACACTACTCTGAATTTTTAATTATAATTTCCTTGTTTTTCATGATAAATTTACCACATGAATTTCCATTCTTAATGAATTATACTTTAATTTTGAATTTTTAAACTCTATATAAATGGAACATATCTATGTATGATATTCTATAAGATCTTTTGTTTTCTTTTGTTGTTGTCGTTATTCATTTTATGTTTCCAAGATTCATTTATAACCTTATATGTAACCATAGTGTCTTCATTTAATTTTCTACATAGAAGTCCTTTGTATTAATATACCATGACTTATTTACCCATTCTGTCTTAGATGGACATTTGGATTGCTTCCTGTCTTTTTGCTATATCACAGATAACAATGTGACCATTATTCTTGTGCATGTTTCCTAATATTTGCTAGCAGGTTTCTCTAGGATACATATCAGGAGTGGAATTAACAAATTTTATGTGTAGAACAAGAAACCTGACTACTTTGCCCCTATCCAAATGGACCATGAAGCAAAAGCTTGAATCACAGCTAATCTGAGTCTTGACAGAACTCTTTATGATCCTCACAGAACACCACAGGATAGGAAACTTGGGAGGAGTTGCCTTGAGTCCATCTCTCACTCACCTCCATATTTCCCTTGGGAAGCTGTCTTAAGACAGTTTGCTATCACCTCCCAGGTTCTGATTACACATTTGGCTTTCTGCCCTGCCTACATCAGACTAGAGCTGCAGACTATGAAATCACTTTGCTGCAGTCTGGAATGGGCTCTTCAGTGAAGAGGGTATCCCACAACTCATGCTGCAGAAATCCGTCCTCTTTGTTTCAGTGCTGTCCTGTTTGGTGAATGACAAAAATCATGGGAAGCTGCCACATGTGGTTACTCTTTGTGTTTTTTATTTATTTATTTATTTTTATTTCAGCATATTATGGGAGTACAAATGTGTAGGTTACCTATATTGCCTTTGTCCCACCCGAGTCAGAGCTTCAAGCATGTCCATCCCCAGACCATGCACACTGCACCCATTAGATGTGAATATACCCATCCCCTCCTCCTCCCCATCTGCCCAACACCCAATGAATGTTATTGCTATATGTGCACTTAAGTGTTGATAAGTTAATACCAAATTGATGGTGAGTACACGCAATGCTCTTATGATATTTCACTTATTAGAATAAGCTCCAGCTCTGTCCAGGATAATATAAGAGGTGCTAGATCACCATTGTTTTTTGTGGCTGAGTAGAACTACATTTTGATATAAGACTAATAAGTATTCTGAACCTAAAGTGGCTCTTGTATCTTTATTGATCAAATCACTCAGGCTTTGGCCTTGACCTTGCCTTGCCTACTGTCTTTAGTGTGCTTGAAATTATGATGTATGTATGTATTCTAAACTTTGTTAAGTAATGTCGAATGTTTTCAAAATTGATTGTACCATATTATATTGATAAATATTTTCACTGAGTATAAGATTTTTTTCTTTGTTTTTAAATTCAGAATATTATGGGGGTACAATCATTAAGGTTACATACATTGCCTTTGTCTCCCCTCCCCCCTTGAGGCAGAACTTCAAACGTGTCCATCCCCCTGGTGTATAAAATTTTAAGTTGACAAGTACTTTCTCTCAGCACATTGAAAGCACATGTATTAGCTTCTGGCTTCTATTGTTGATGCTAGTTAAATAAGGTGTCTGTGTAAGTATTGTACTTTTGAGAGTAATCTACCTTTTTCCTCTTAGTATATTAAATAATTTTAATAGATTCTTTACAAAATCTGCTGAGTTATTATTATCCTTTAAATTTCCCCATAATATTCTGAAATTTAAAAAAAATGAGTCAAGATTTAAAAATATTTGCTCATATTTTCATATGTTCTGTTTCTCTGAACATGTTAATCATCCATATTTTATATTCTGTGTTTAATAACTCCAATTATGAGGTATTAGGAGATCTGATTGTCTGTTTTTTTCTTTCTAGTGGTTGTCATTCATAGTGACTTTTTCTTGTTATTTTTGTGGCTTTCGAAAGTAAGGTGATACTTTTTGGTATTTTGTTTTAGGGAAGTCATTAAGGCAGTCTACTATGGAAGGTTGATTCCTTCAGAGATGGTTTGTGCTTACTTCTTCCAGAAATATGGGGGTATTATCAGCTTGGAAATATTTTAAAATTATTTTTGCATTAAGACATTTCGGGATTACCTGTGGAAATTATATATCTTTACTTATGAAAATCAAATTTTACAAGTGCCACATTGTGCTTGCTATTTAACAACTATTATCAATGCATTCCCATTTTTGTAATTGTACATATTGTTAAACATACATTTTATTTATATCTTTTTCTTCCAGACAAACTCAGTTACATAAATAGTCATTGGGTGAAGCTCCACATACACCTTGAGAATTCTGTACTAAATACAGGTATCTTGTCATCTCACTATCTTCTTTCTAAACTTTCACCCCTATAATCTTTAGGATAAGGTCATCTGACAAGTTTCACACTAAGTGATATCATTTCATTTAATGTAATTTAATCTAGTGTTGAAACTTTAACATTTAGTTAGCCATTAATGAATTTTGTAGGGGCATTTTTATTGCTTTTTTAGTAATATCTTTTTATTAGCTTGATCATGTTATTTAAATTTCAATTTAATTGCACATTTCCCCAAATATTTGGATATTTTTATATATATGTAAAGAAAAAATAACTTTTTTCTATGCTTGTCATATTTTTTCATATACAATTTGTTTTATTGTGACTGGGCCATTTATCTATTAAGTTAGAAATCAATAGACAGTCCTTGATAATTTTGTATTTGGTTTCATTTTTTAAAAAAATGTGTCTAGTATATGTTAAATAGGATTTGTTTAATGTTCTACTTATTCATATTATGGCTTTTCCTTAATTTAAACAATAAATTAACTTTGTTTATAATTTAAATAAAAGAAATTACCTTTAACCCATAGAACTGATAAATCATGTTCATATTAATAATAATATTATGATTAGAGCTTTCTTTAAGAAAAATACTCATTATTCTTCTGTATTTCCTTTTTAGTTTATCATCCTTCAAGTAGAATATTTAGATATGAAATAGTCTCATAAAACTCATATTTATTAGTACTGGAGAATAAGAGAAAAGATGCTATGTATATTTATAATGCAGAGAAAAAATGAACTAAGATGACAATATTTTCTCTATAATGACATTTTTCTGAATAAAATGAAAAGAAAAGAAAAGAAGTAAAAGATTAAGATTGTGAATACTAGGTTAAAGGAGTACTTAAAAATATAATAATCACCAATAAAAGCTGAAATATAATAGATCTACAAATTACATTGAGAGAAGCTGAATGCAAAATTATAAGCCATTTTTGTAATAGTTCCTCATGCCCATAATACCAGCTGATTTGTTATTGAAAAATTATTCAAAATTTTCCTTATTATGTAAAGAGAAAAATGAATTTAATCATGAATATAAATGTATTCTTTTGTTGTGTTGTCCTAAATTGTACTTTCCCTACCAGCAAGTATCTGTAGGTTTTACTTTGCTAAAAGTCACTCAAAATGTCAATCCAAAGCAGTTCTTTGCCAGCAAGAATTAACCTTCAGAAACCTCTTCAAGAGTAAAAGTGTTTTACCATTGACTTTTTTCTTTTCATTTATTCCTTTACTTTTTAATTCTCTGTTATTTGTCACCTAGGGAATTTGACCTAAAATAGAAGATAGGCAGCTAACGTACTCAGAGGAATACAATAGCATTTCCATGTTAGGGTATTCTGATAACACCATCCATCACATAAATATGTCTAAAAGTTACATAAATTTCAGCATCTATGAACACTAAAATGATCTTGCATTTTTTACACTGGTTTGGTCTCAATTTACAACAAAAGACTAAACACAGCAGTTACAAAAGTGGTCACACATAATGTGATCTTTAAGCAAATGTTTATTCATGAAGTACCCATTTCCTTGCCAGTGTTCTCCAGCTGACTGGTTGCTCAGCATGTAGTGTAATAAGCACCACATGGTACACTAGCAGGCATTCAGCAACCTGCAATAAGGCACCTGCTATGCATTCAAAAACAAATATCAAATGTAATTCTCCAGAATTTTTTTATGGATTTTATATAGACTAGAGACTATTTGTACCTTTTGGAAGACATCTTTACAACAAAGGTTTTCCTATTATTTCAGTGTATGAACTCTTTGGAAGATGTTGATACACACACACACACTCACACACACATGCACAAGCACAAAGAAACCTTGATCCTCCACAAAATTTGAAAGGCCCATTGTACTCTATGTAGGAAGGTTTCAACTATTTTGACTGGAACTCACAGTAAGAATGGAGTTTATACTGTAACTCATCATATACATATGTGTGTGCATGTTGCTTTATATATTTAACTCAAATAAAAGTTTATGAAACTTCAAAATGATATCTAATATTTTCATCCTTTTCTGTTTAATATCATTTTTATTTTTATTTGTTTATTTCAGAATATAAGAGGGGTAAAAATTTTGGTTACATGAATTGCTTTTGTACAGTTTAAGTCAAAGTTAAAAGTTAGCTCATCACCCAGATACCATGTGTTGTACCTATTAGGTGTGGATTTACCTGCCTCCCTCTCTCCCCTCCCACCTACTTGATTTCCCTGGAGTTTTACTTCCATATGTGCCCATGAGTGTTGAATGATTAGTTCCAGTTTAATAGTGAGTACATGTGGTGTTTTTTTTCCCATTCTTGTGATGCTTCACTTAGAAGAATGGTCCTCCAGTTCCCTACAGGTTGTTACAAAAGGCATTAGTTTATCATTTTTTATGGTTGAGTAGTATTCCACGGTATACATATACTGCATTTTATTAATCTACTTGTGTATTGATGGGCACGTGAGTTGATTCCACATCTTTATGATTGTGAATCGTGCTGCTATATTCATTCGTGTCTTTTTGATAAAATGACTTTTTTTTCTTTGGGTAAATCTCCAATAGTGGGATTGCTGGATGGGATTGCTGGTAGGTCTATTTTTAGTTCTTTGAGGTATCTCCATACTACTTTCCATAAAGGTTGTGCTAGTTTGCAGTCCCACCTGAAGTGTATAAGTGTTCTTTTCTCTCTGCATCTATGCCAGCATCTGTTGTTTTTGACTTTATTATAAAGGCTATTCTCACTGGAATGAGATGATGTCTCGTTGTGGTTTTGATTTTCATTGCGGTGTTAGTGATAAAGTGGTGAAAATAGCTGCCTTCCAATATCATTTTTAAATGTATTCTCTGATATGACCCACTAAATTGATCTTGTAAAACATTGTTATGACCCATTTTTTTTAAATTAGTCCTTTAGCAGGTACAATGTATTTGTGTGTGTATACATATGTATAAAATATATGTTGAAATATTACACTGTACCCCATAAACATGTACAATTATTATGTGCCAGTTATAGACAAAATTTAAAAATTATTCCTCTAAATGTTATACTGAAACATTGAATATCAATATCTTCATTTACTTCCAATTACATGGAATTACTATAGTATTTCTTTAGAATTGTTAACAGAGATTATACTAGATTTGAAAAATACATATTTCTGTGATACTCCTCATTTTTGTGAATATAGAAAATATCATCTATATAGTACTTTTCAGTTTCTGAATATCATTATGTATGTCTAAATATATTAAAATGTGGACAGATTTATAAGTATGCTTATCCTTGCTTATTTTCATCAAACCAAGTAAGACTCTGAGATAGAATGATACTAGTGCAACTTATCCATTGCAGCTTCATTTCTTTCCCATCTTGTACATTTACCAGTTCAGATCTAAGGAACTAATTGAGAATAATTTCTTTTGCTAGTAAAGTCTCTTTTAGAAAACATTCTTAGAGAGAACCAATCTAATCTGAAGGTCCTTAGTCACAAAGTAATTTTTTTGTCCAAGAGTTTTATCTAGAACTTCAATACACGGGAATGAAACTACCTCAGTCTTCTATATTTATAATTTTTATGGCTTATTCATATTTTTGCTATTATAAATGTCACTGTGCTCTATGTACCTTTGCTCCAACATCACCATTTAGGATTTTTTTTTAATTAAAAAATGGCTTTAAGAAACAAAATATTTGAAGTTCGGAATGGAAGAGTAGGTAAGTGAAGGGCAGTAAGAGGATAGAAATTCAAGAATTGAGTTGCTGGAAAAAAAGGAACATGTATTTTTAACTTGTTTATTAAACAAGCCAACTTCCATGATTAAAATCAAAAAACCGCTTTCAAACATTAGTGCTTTCAAACACAATTGGTCCAATCTCTCATCCTTGCTTCTTGTTGACAACTTGGGAGGGTCATACAATTTTTTCAGGCCACTTTCAGATATTAACAGTGTTATTTCCAAGTTTTAAAGAAAACATAGTATAATATAAGATCAAAACTTTTATCTTTCATATGATTCACAGTCTACTTCCACCAACCTCTCTGACTTGATGCTCAGAGTCTAGTGTGTAGTATGGAGGGGTATATTCTGTTCTTTTGTTCCTTTTTCTCCTTTTCCCCACTACTTCTTCTGCTTTGTTATTGGAAAGAGTCAGTGGTGAAGGAGCAAAAGCTTTTTGATTTAGCTAGTAAAGCTTACAATTCTCTCTTGCTTTCTATTGTTGTAGATACCTAAATGTTTACTCTCTTTTTCTTGGGATACTTTTGGGAGTTTTATGAAGACATCTTTGCCAAAGAACTCCATATTGTACCATTGTTTAGTACAGAAGCCTGATATTTGATGGATTCTGTCACCCTGTATGAATCCCTTATGTGTGCCTGCAGTCCACAGTGCAGGCATGACAGCAGGTACCATAAACATATGTCAAAGAAACATTTCTTAATTTCTTGTCTCATATATAAAAATGACCTTTTGGTAACTATGATAGCTCTCAATGATCTCTTCTTTTGTGTTAAAATGATATAAGTTATATCTAAACAGTCTAAAATAATTTGGTGAATTTTTTAACATTTTATTTTAAAATAGTTATCTTTTTATAGATATATGGTAATCATTGGCCAATGTATAATAAAATCAAAAGTCAAAAGCTTGAATTTCAAAATCAATATTTAGATGCTGCTTCTTCTGCTGAAATAGTTAAACTCATACACACACACACATACACACTGAGGTTAACTTGGAAACTAGGTTAAGAATGTAAAATCTATCAACTCTTTTAAAAAGATAATTACATTTAAATAAATTCATGATTCTAATCAGAAGAGATAAGAGAACAATGTAAATGATATAGAACAATGGTCAGTAAACTATAGCCTGAGTGCTAAATCTAGCCCATTGCCTGTTTTTGTACATAAAGTTTTATTGTAGACAACTACACTTATGTTTCCTTACTGCTTTTGGCTGCCTTTGTGCTACAACACCAAAGTTAAGTGTTTGTGGCAGAGATCTGGCAGGCTGCAAAACCTAAAATATTTACTATCTGATTATTTCCAGAAAAAGTTTACAGACCCCTGATCTAGAAGAACAAGCAAATGTTTCACTTCCTAGGATATATGCATTGATGGACAGAAATATTTAGACATAGTAGAATGCAATATAATTTCAGTGCTGCTAGCAATCCTGTGAATGACAGCAGGAACAGACTCTAGTATTATCAGAAATCATTCTTCCTCTGATATTTTTCAAAGTCAATAAGCTTTGATTTACATAACAATATCATTACACTAATTCTGAGGCTGAAGACATTGATGGTTTGATGTCAATGCTAAAAATTTATCTAAAACAATTGAATTTCTACTCTTACTAAGTATGCTATTAATTATTTGCATGCCAAGAGATTCTTAATGGGAAAGATGATCAATGCCATTAATATAACATGACAAATATTGAAGTGTTTTGGAAGTTTTTGGTAGATTACATCATTAAAGTGGTGAGCATATCTGTGGGAATTAGAAGAGCAGCATATTACTTTTTATTCTGATTCACTGGAGTGTATAAAAACATTTTTCTCTTACCTACATAGAAGTTTAGTTATATATTCATCTTCCCTGAGTTTACAGCTGCATTTTAAAATTAAAAATTAGACAAGTTAATTAAATAGAAAATTATATAGCAAGTGAATTTTAGATTTAGGTGATTATTTTGTTAGATTCATCAGTGCAGAAACATTACACCCTTTCTCTACTTTGCCTAATTATGTGTTAAAGAGGAACCTCTTCTTGTTCATTTGGAAGGATCAGAAACCTGACCCAGATGTTTTTCCAAATTCAAAGTCAAGCAAGGTACATATCACTGGCTTTGTTTCTTTTTCATTTTTTTTTCATTTCTTTTTTTTCCAGAAACATGCATAGCTGTAGTTAGATAATGTCCTCTTCAATCATAATCAAAATTACAAGATCATAGGTACCATTTGATCTGATGAGGACAGCAATTTAAAATGACCTTAAATCTGTTTCAATGTGAAACAAACATGTCCAGAAGTAAGTTACCTTTTAGAATTTTTTTTTCTGTGTTATTTGTTTGCATGGATTTGGAGATTATGTGGTACTAAAATATAAGGCAGAGTGAGATTGTAATCTAAAAGTCAGACAAAAGGCTACCTGTTCAGGAAAATTTCTTTCAACATGGCAAAAACCATTATTTTGAAACTGAGTTCTAAATACATATGAGGGTATGAAAATGATTTGAGGGCTGAGATATTCTTGCTTATTATTTTATGTGCTGATTACTTATCTTCCTTAACATAACTTTAAGCCTGTTAAATTTGATTAAATTGATAGACAGAAATGTGCATGCATGCACAGGCACACACATACTTGCCAGGTATAGAACAAACAAAACCATGAAAGCTATGGACCTTTAGAAATCTAGATCACTGATTCATTCAGCAATTATTTAATGAGTGCCTATCATAAGACACATCAGACGGCTCAGCTCTGCTACTTACTGATTGTGTGAACTGACATAAGTAATTTAGTCTCGCTCATCTGTAACATGGGGACAAATAATAGTACTTAACTCAACACCAATGAGATGGCATGAATAAAGTGCGTAGCACAGAGCCTGTCCCATAATAGGAATTCATTATCATTCTAGTGGGTAAGACATATATTAAAAAATATAATTACAATGCATCTATTGAAAGGATCATATGGTCTTTGTTTTTGCTTCTGTTTATGTGGTGAATTACATTTATAGATTTGCATATGTTGAACCATCCCTGGATCCCTGGGATGAAGCCAACTTTGTCGTGATGGATTATTTTCTTGACAAGCACCTGGATTCGGTTAGCTAGGATTTTGTTGAAAATCTTTACATCTATATTCATAAGTGATATTAGTCTGTAGTTTTCTTTCTTTGTTGCATTCTTTCATAGTTTTGGGATCAAAATGATGTTGGCTTGGTAAAATGACTCCGGAAGGATCCCATCCTTCTCAATGTTGAGGAATAATTTCTGCAGGATAGGCACAAGTTCTTCCTTGTAAGTGTGGTAAAATTCGGGTGTGAAACCATCTGGGCTGGGACTTTTCTTTTTAGGAAGGTTTTTAATTGCTGTTTCTATTTCAGCTCTTGATATTGGTCTGTTCAGGAATTCTATTTCTTCCTGGTTGAGCCTAGGGAGTCTGTGTGTTTCTAGAAATTTGTCCATTTCCTCCTCATTTTCCAGTTTGTGTGCATAAAGGTTTTTGTAGTATTCATAGATTATATCTTGTATCTCCGTGGGATCAGTTGTGATATCTCCTTTTTTGTTCCTGATGGAGCTTTTTAGAGATTTCTCTATTCTGCTTTTCATTAGTCTAGCCAAAGGCGTGTCAATTTGGTTTATTTTTTAGAAGAACCAACTTTTTATTTTATTAATCTTCTGTATAGTTTCCCTGTTTTCAATTTCATTTAGCTCTGATTTGATCTTGTTAATTTCACTTCTTCTGCTGGGTTTGAGGTTGGTCTGTTCTTCTTTTTCCAGCTCTTTGAGTTGATTCATTAGATTGTCTATTTGTGATCTTTCTGACTTTTGGATATAGGCGTTTATGGAAATAAACTTTCCTCTCAGTACTGCTTTAGCTGTGTCCCAGAGGATTTGATAACTTATCTCTCCATTGTCATTAAGTTCAAAGAATTTTTTGATTTCCATCTTGATTTCCTCATTTATGAAGTAATCATTTAGTAGAAGGTTGATTAATTTCCACATTTTTGTGTAGAAATGTGGGTTTCTGTTAGGGTTGATTTCTACTTTTTTTCTACTGTGATCTGAGAAGATACATGGTATGATTTCTATTGTTTAAAAATTTTTGAGACTTGCTTTGTGTCCTAGGATATAGTCAATCTTAGAGAATGTCCCATGAGCTGATGAGAAGAATGTATATTCAGTGGATTTTGGGTAGAATGTCCTGTAAATGTCAGTCAGGCCCAATTGTTCTAGAATTTTGTTTAAGTCCATTATTTCTTTATTAATTTTCTGTTTGGAGGATCTGTCCTGCGCAGTCAGTGGGGTGTTGAAATCTCCAGTTATTATGGGTTGCTGTTTATCAATTTGCTTAGATCCAGTAAGGTTTGCTTTATGAATCTGGGTGCACCTAAGTTGGGTGCATATATATTTAAAATTGTTATGTCTTCTTGTTGAACGGTACCCTTCACCATTATATAATGACCCTCTTTGTCTTTCACTACTTTTGTTGGTTTAAAAACTAGGTTATCTGAAATCAGAATGGCCATGCCAGCCTTCTTTTTGCTTCTGTTTGCTTGAAATACTGATCTCCACCCCTTTACTTTTAGTCTATATGCATCCTTGCAGGTTACGTGCGTTTCCTGAAGACAGCATATACTTGGCTTGTATTTTTTATCCATTCAGCCAGCCTATGTCTCTTGAGTGGGGAGTTTAAGCTGTTCACATTTATTGAGAGAACTGATAGGTGGGACAAATTTAAAATTTATAATTTCTTGATGATATTTGTATCTGGGTCCAGACACCTTCGTGGATGTTTCTCAGTGACCATACAGAGAGCTCTCTGACTACTTTGTTTCACAATTCCCTTCAATTCTCCTCACTTCAGCCTCTCATACTCATGGCCCCACTTCAGACCTTCTTGACTTCCTGAGCCATTCTGCTTTTAAAATATTAAAATCTAACATTCAAACATCTTATACAAACTCATTATTTCCTAGGTCTCTAATTCTTTTGTTTCTGTCACATACCTCTTTTTATTTATTTTCTTGGCATTTTGACACTACAGTTGTCCTCTAGTGAACATATTATCTCATTCCTTCATTTGAGGACTGAACATTGGAAAAAAGTAGATTTGTTCCAAGTGCAAAGTGGGCAGCCTTAAGAGAGGTGTAAGTGGTCCAACCTTGAGTATACACAATAAGAAGATGCACTTTAGAAAAATTTAAAACAATAATCAAATGGATAAAAGTTGGTTCACTTTTTATTATCACCATGAACCTAGTGATTTTACATAATGTCAAGGATAAAATACTCTTCCCTTAACAAACCTGTTCATCTCAGTTCTAAACAATTGCAGCCGTTGATGTTGAGTTTTAATAATAAATAAATGCTGCTTCAAAGAAATTCCTTCTATAGGCAAATCCACAGTCTCAAAATCAGTTTATATCAAGAACTCTGAGAAAGCAGGGGTGAAAACCTGAGGAAGCTTTGGCCTCAAGAATCATTGATATTTTCATCTGGAGATACCTCAAGTCCCCTTCTTTCCCAGAGCGACAAATGTCCCGATATTCTTTGGAAGACTTTTCTTTAAACTGCATCTTATTATCTGCAAGCTCTCTGTTGGAGAGTTAATGTATCAAAAAAATGAACCCAGTTGTTTTTATTTTTATTTGACTCATTGATAGATACTCCACTGGGAAAAAGATTAATGAATGCATATCAGAAGACAGATTAGACAGTTCAGCATTTCCATTCACTAGCTGTGTGCTACTCACTACTCACTGCTCACTTCTGACTACTTTTACTCCCTCTCCATTCATTTATTTCTAGATTGATAACCATAATTTTTCTATCCCCATCGCTCCACCAAATCAGACTTTTTCAGTCATCAATGAATTGTCTCTTATAGATACCCATTTTAAGTGATAGCTTCAGCCATATACAGTAATTAACATTCCCTTCTATTTTAAAAAAAACTTTTTCCTTGTCCTTTCCTGTATCATTTTTTTCCTGGGTTTCTTCCTATATCTATGGCTCCTTTTTCTCAGTCTGCTTCAGAGAGTCATTTTTCTTCTACTTGTCCCTCATACTGCAGATTGAGTTCTTCAGAAAGTACACACTAAGAGTGAGTTAGGAATGCAAAAGGTTTACTTGTGAGTGACAGTTATGAAAGATAAAGGGAGGAAACAGGATTAGGCAGGTGGAACTGTCAGATCACAATGCCGATCTGACAGTTTCTGCCAACCCAATCGAGACTGCCCATTAGAGAAATTACAATGTATTTGCACTACCATATTGTTCAGTCATTGGCCAGTGGGCCACCCTGATTATAGCATGACTGTGGATAAAAACTAAAATGCACAATGAAGAAGCTATCAAGGTGAAAGTTGTCAGCTAATTGCACTTCTTGCATCTGGATATGAAATCCTTTCTTGGAGGGGTATCTGAAATGCATAGCTCTATGTGTGCCACGACCTATTGTAGTAGTTTTCCTCACACTTGACTTTCAGTACACATACCCTTCCTTGATAGTTCAAGGAAGTTGATAGTTCTATTAATAACTCAGATTATGTTATGTTATGTTATATTTCTAGTTCAGATTATGCACTTAAATTTTAGACCCACCTGACATTACCACTTGGATGTCATCTCTAACTCAGCCTAAGACATGATCATCTCAGTCTCCCCAAACACAGCTATAGCTAGTCCATTCCCCACTGTTCCTTAGCTCAGTGAATGGCATTACAGTGCACTCATTAGTCAGGCAGAAGAAAAATAAAAAGAGGATGTTTCTACTTATTCTTTTAAGTTTAGCTCAGCTATCACCTTTATAAGGAAACTTTCTTGACATATAAACCCCATATAACCCCCAAACTTTGCACCTTTGTAAAGGTGCTGTTCTTATGGGCTTTTATAGAATCATCTATATACCTTTATATAGGACTTATCACAGTTCCTTGTAATTATTTTGTATATCCCATATAGGCTTTTATTTCTTTAAGATATGCAAGGAAATCTTGTTTCTCATGTGCCCAAAACAGTATTTAAAATATAATAGGCACTTATGTGTATATTTGCTAAATGAATGAATGAGTAAATGAATAAATAAACAATATGCTACAAAATTACAAAGAAAGGGATATACATCAAAAGGAGGCATGGGAGTTTTCATTGAGGATGCAGTATTGAACTAAGCCATTAGGGGAGGAATATCCTAGGCAGATAGAGTAGTATCTATAAAAGTACAGAGGCATGCATTAGCAAGTTGTATGCAATTGTGGGAGGGACATAGGATGTGAGTATGTTAGAATAATGGAAAAAAAAATAGTTTCTGGGACCAGATCATCAGGGCCTTCCATAGCATGCTAAACTTTATCCTGAAAGCTATAAAGAGACATTAAAGGTTTTAAGCAAGTTAATGATACGATCAGATTTCCATTTAGAGAGATTACTCTGAAAGTAGACCAGAGGATGGAATGGAAAAGGAATAAAATTGGAGGCAGAGAAATCAGTTAGGGTGTTTTTGCAGTAATCTAGGCAATAGATGATGGTAACTTTAATAAAGCCAGCAGTAGTAGCAGGTGGAAATAAAATGACACATTTGAGACATACCTCTGAAGTCAAACTGACAGGAATCGGTGCATGAATATGGGATTTAAAAAAAAAGGAGCCAATAATAATGTTTCTAATGTTTCTATATTGGACATTAAAGGGATATTTTCCTCATTAAATGAGATGGGGAATATAAGATAAGGAGTTCCTATGGGAGGAAGAAATGCATTGAGTCCAGATTTGGACATGATGTTTGACATTTTGTAAGATATCCGAGTAGAAATGTGCAAGAGTTCATTTGAAATAACGAATTTTGGAGCTTGTTGGAAAGATTTGTTTGTTCATCTGCTGGCCTGCCTATCTTCTAATGTGTCTATTTACTTAACTATCTATCTTTCAATTGCCTAATATAATATCATTTTATTGTGTCTGAAATGAAAACAGCATTGCCTAAGAATTTGCTTTTAAATCCACTCATTTTCATTAACTGGAATAACCCAATTTTAACAATCGTAGCTTAATTTCCCCCTTCTGCTTCCTATTAAAACATACTCCATTAGTCCTGCATTTTTAGTGTTTCCCTAGCGTTACTACTTAGTTCTAAAATTTGGAGTTCACAGGACAGTTAAAAGACTAGATACTACCATTGCTTTGCTGTAAAAGGTGATAAAATCAGAGATAGGTACAATTCCCATTAGCCAGTGACTATACTGACTCTGGCTGCAGTGGTCTATTCCCAGCACTATCCATAGGATTGTAAAATTTATTTGCCCCAACCCCCAGGATGTTTGAAAAGCTTTACTATTATAAATATAACACTCTCATAATCCCAAAGCCATAGTTAAGCCAGTACAACCTCTATAGCTGCCACATCCCCAATTCTGCCTATAACTCCATTTTGACCTAAGGGCATCAAGTTCACGATCTAGTTGTATTATCCAGAGGTGTGTAGGGTGGGGACTCTTATTTAAGGACAGACTTTACAGAAGACAAAGACACTTTAATATAAGGTTTATGCAGGATTGAGATATTTTAGAGAAAAATGATCTTAATCTCAAGTATATCTCATTTCTTATTTTCCAGTCCCATCATACTTCTGAATCACACAAGCCCATATATGGAAGAAACATCCAGTGTTTTCTAGTAATACCAATTTAAATGATTGGACATGCTTGAAGTTCTGGCATGTGGGGGGGGGAGGGGTGGTGGGGGCAATGTATGTAACCCTAACAATATTTGTACCCCCATTATATAATGAAATAAAAGGAAAAAAATAAATAAATGATCACGCCAGTAGACTAGAACATGTTCACAGTATAATGGCAGCCTGGTATTGCAGAAATACCAAGGCAAAGCTAAAGAATTGAATGGAAGTTAATGTGTATCATCACTCATTGGATACAGGAGCATATGGAGGAAGCTATTTCCCTTATCTTCCATTTATTTATCACTAACATTTTTGTAGCTGCCTAACTATAAACTTGCTACATAAAGAAGTCAATAAAGTTATATTTTTAAAACTGTGCTAACAAAATGAAAGATGTAGCACAGTTTTAGCATCACATAATTACAGATGATGTCAGATGAAAAATAATCCCACTTTTGACGGAAGAGATAAATTAAGGATATCATGAACACCAAAAAATGTTTATTGTGAGTACTCTGCTATAGCATCACTTAAAGTAAAAGGAAACCAAATGGCCAAGCAGTTTCATGTAACTGAAATCCAAACAAGTATAAATGCAAATAATATTTCTGTTAAGCTTAGTAATCAGATTTTGGAAGTGTGAGTTTGTTCTCTTTCTACATAAAAGCAAATGTTAATGCATTCAAAGGATTTAGAATAACTTGTGCAGTCTTAAAATTTCAAAGTAAACTATTGTCCTTATTTTTTACTAATAGGCCCAAGTAGCTTATATATTTGTTCTTTGGTTGTTGTTGATATTGTTTGGCCATGCAGCTTCAAGATCATGAATATAGGATAGTCACAATTTCTTTACTCCTTTATTTCTCAGTATTAGATACAAGTTAAACTATTGTAGGCCAAATCCTTACCTCTTGTATATGTCTTGCTATAAAGTGGAATCCCATTACCGGAAATTCATTTCATAATATGAAAATACCAATACTGATTATGAAATTAGATTATATATATTTACAAATATTTCTTATATAAAATAAAACACAAAATCAAAGCTACAAGATATATATTACCTTTGAGAAATTTTACTTTTGTTGAATTATTGAGGATTTATTTAGAAAACTGACTTTATAAAGTTTCTAAATGATATATAACACTTCAAAGTAAAAATGACAGAGAAAAATCAACTCTCCACCATAAGAAGTATATGCTTCAGGTAGTCCCTCCTCCTTCACTCTGAATCCTGGAATGACATAAAGCAAACCTGAACCTGACTGGAAGTCTAGACCAGAGTTCCCTTAGCTGACCCACAAACCCATAAGTGACAAATGAATGTTTGTAATCCACCGAGTTTTGGGGTTTTTATATAGCATTATCTCATAAGACACACGAATAGAGCAAACTTAAGTCATTGAATAAGCAGAGATTACAAACAATAAATCTCAGTCCCCAAGGAGTGCAGATGCGTGAATTATCAGATACCCTCTACAAAAATACAAAACATTTAAAGAAATAAAAGTTACCCACAAAAATAGGCAAACAATGGGAAACTAACATAAATGAACATACATGTTTTGAGGAAAAATCCACAACATATGGAACATCTAGATATGGAAAAAAGTAATTGTAGAAATCAAAGTCAATGGAAGGGTTAAGTAACAAAGTAGACAAAATTTAAGTGATAATTAGTGGAGTAGAAGATTTTGTAAAAAAAAAAAATTACCCAAAAGGTAGCACGGAGAGATTAAAATATACATAATACAAAAGATAAATTAAGAGATAATGGAGATAGAATGGGAAGTTTAACAGTGTAATATGTATCTATAATGTATAATATATATAATGGGAATAATATAAGAGAGAATGGAGCATACAAAATATTTGAACTATTACTGGCTGAGTATTTTACAAAATTAAGGACAGACACCAAACCACAGATCCAGTAACTCAGAAAACTCCAAGAAGTATACATTTGAAAAAAAAATCTGCACCTAGACATATCAAATTCAAGCTTCAGAAAACAAAGACAAAGATTAAATGTTGAAAGATGACAATGGGGAGTTGTGTGAGGTGGGGATATAATATGTTGAAGAATAAGTAGAAGAATTAGAGTGTACTTCTTGTCAGAAACTGAAAGCAAGAAGGAAGTGGAATGAAATAGTCACAATGTTGAAAATCAAACTACCAACTAGGAATTTCTTTCTTTCTTTCTTTCTTTCTTTCTTTCTTTCTTTCTTTCTTTCTTTAGATCCTAACCTGTGAAATGGAATTTCTATATGCAGTGAAATCATCCTTCAGAAGTGACAGAAAAATGAAGATTTCTTCAGACAAACAAAAACCTAGGAAATTCATTGCCAGAAAATTCTGCCCTGCAGGTAATGTTAAAAGAAGTTCTTTGGACAGAAGAAAAATGATGTAATTCATAAACATGGATGTACATAAAAAATGAAAAGCCTCAAAGAAGAAATAAATGAAGATAAAATAAATTATTTTATTTTTTTCATCTTAGTTGATCAAATAGATATCTGTTTTTAGAAAGCAATAATAGTAACAATATATTTCATGATTATACTACTTGGAAATGAAATGAAAGAGAGAACATAGCTACTAATGACATGGACTTTAAAAACACAGTAAGAAATACTATGAACACCTGTGTACTGGGCTGGGTAATGACCATCCAATGATATCATAATACCAGGAACTCATGAATATTAACTTACATAAAGTTTCCCAGGTGTATTAAAGTTAAGGATCTTGAGAAAAGGAGATTATTTTGATGCTCCCTAAATGTCATAGCAACTATCTTTATAAGAGAAAGGTACAGGGAGTTTAAACGATTTTTGGATCTCTATTTGAACAAAACAACTATAAAAATACATTTTTGAGACAACTGTAAAAAATTGAACATTACTGACATTGAAAATATTAGGGAATTTTTATTAATTTTGGAGAGTGTAATAATGGCATTGTGGTTATGTTTGTTGAAATGCAATTTTTCATCCAAGATATATAGTGAAGATATGAGTGTGGAATATACTATGACATCTGGGATTTGCTTCAAATTATTCCAGTCTCCTCCCTCTAAAAATGATAGGATAAAAAGATCAAAAAGAAGGTAAAGAATTATTGAGTTTTGAAGCTGGGTTACAGGTACATGGGTGTTTATTATACCATTCTTTTTACATTTGTGTGTGTTTGAAAACTTCCATAATATTTTTTTAAAAAGAAGAGTGGGTGTTTAAAATACTAACGCGACATTAAGCAAAAAGAACAAATCTGGAGGCATCACATTACCAGACTTCAAACTATACTACAAGGCTATAGTAATCAAAACAGCATGGCATTGGAACAAAAACAGAGACATAAACCAATGGAACAGAAACTAGAACCCAGATATAAAACCATCCACATACAGCCAACTGATCTTTGATGAAGCACACAACAATATACAGTGGAGAAAGAAGCCCTATTCAATAAACAGTGCTGAGAACATTGGATAGCCACATGCAGAAGAATGAAATAGGATCCATATTTCTTACCACTCACAAAAATTAACTCAAAATGGATAAAAGACTTAAATGTAAGGCATGAAACCATAAGAATTCTAGAGGAAAATATTGGAACAACTCTTCTAGATATCAGCCTAGGCAAAGAATTTATGAAGAAGACCCCAATGACAATCACAGAAGCAACAAAAATAAATAAATGGGACTTGACTAAATTAAAAAAGTTTCTGTACAGCTAAGGAAATAAACAACAGAGCAAACAGACAACTTAAAGAATGAGAGAAAATATTCACAAGCTTTACATCCGATAAAGGGCTAAAAACCAGAATCTACAAAGAACTCAAACAAATCAGAAAGAAAAAAATCAAACCACTCCATTAAAAAGTGGGTAACAAGAATGGAAAAATAAGCACCACATGTACTCACCAGCAAATTGGTTTCACTGATAAACACCTAAGTGGACATGTAGGAATAACATTTATCAGACGTTGGGCCGATGGGAAGGAGGAGGAGGGGATGGGTATATACATACAAAATGAGTACAATGCACACCATCTGGGGGATGGACATGCTTGAAGCTCTGATTTTGGGGTTTGGGGGGAAGGCAACACACGTAACCTAAACATTTGTACCCCCATAATATGCTGAAATAAAAATAATAATAAAAATGATTTTCTAAAAAAATAAATAAATAAAAAGTGGGTAAAAAGACATGAACAGAAGCTTTTCAAAAGAAGGTAAACAAATGGCCAATAAACATATGAAAAAATACTCAATGTCACTAATCATCAGGGAAATGCAAATTAAAACCACAATGAGATATCACCTTACCCCAATAAGAGTGGCTTTTATTAAAAAGCACACAAACAATAGGTGCTGGCATGGATGCAGAGAAAAAGGAACACTTACCTGTTGTTGGTGGGAATGCAAATTAGTACAGTCTCTATGGAAAAGAGTACGGAGATTCCTCAAAGAACCAAAAGTAGGCCTACTATTTGATCCAGCAATCCCACTACTGGGTATTTACCCAAAGGAAAATAAGTCATTTTATCAAAAAGACACCTGCACTCAAATGTTTATTGCAGCACAATTCACAATTGCAAAGATGTGGAATCAACACAAGTGTCCATCAATTCATGAGTGGATTAACAAAATGTAGTATAGTTATACCATAACTTATACTCAGCCATAAGAAAGGATGAATTAATGCCTTTTGCAACAATTTGGATGGAACTGGAGACCATTTTCCTAAGTGAAGTATCTAAAGAATGGAAAAAGAAATGCCACATTTTATATTAATTGACTGCATCATTCTTAAAGAGAGGCAGACAGCCAAGCAATACCAGACTTGTGAAGAAAACCTCTAATAGGAAAGACAAAGACCAAAGCAGAGAACATTAACTCATGGGTAAAGAATTTATGCAGTGAAATAGAACCCCTGGCTCTTTGACAATTAAATACAAACAGCAAAACAAATCTTTTCATTTATATCTGAGAAGATGCAAGACAAGTTTATGTCCATGAAATAAGAACAGGATGCAATAGTGAAAGGAATACTCAGAGGAGAAAAAGCATATCTTGGGAATTTTTTAAAACGTTAAAATTGATAAAATTTCCCTTAAAGGAAAACAATAAAGCAGACATGAGTAATAGAAGAAAGGTTTTAAAATTAAAGTTCAAGTAGAAGTTCCAGATAAGAAAAAAAAAGGAAAGAAAAAGAGAGACAGAAATAATAATAATAAAAAAAGTTGAATGGAAGAAATAATTCACAGATGTTTTCTTAAACTGAAGCCTACAAATTTGCAGACAGCAAAGGTTTACTAAGTACCCAGAAAATGGGTAGAAAGAGACCTTCATCAAAATGAATCATTGTATAATTTCAGAACACCAAGGAAAGGGATATTCTATAAATTCCTAGAAAGAGAGAGAGGGGAAAAAAACCCCGCCTAGCCATACATATATTTTTAGCAGGAATCAGAATGGTTTCAGATTTCTTAACACAAGAGAGGAAGGTAGAAGACAATGGAGTGATGCCTTCAAATTGTGAGGCCTTCAAATGATTTCCAAATTAGACTTCTATACCCAACCAAAGTAGCAATCAAATATGAAGGTAAATTAAATACATTTTCAGGAAAATAAATTCATAAGAATTTTCCTCCCATGTAAATTAATGCTTTTTAGAAATCAATATTATTAGTGGATTGTCAATTATTATCTGGTCTGACAATCAAAGTTTTCTCTTATGAAGAGCATTGCTTACATTAACATTTTCCAGGGTATAGTGACAATTTTGGAGGGTGTCCTATACAATCAGATTTTCCATAAAAAAATTTGAAGGCAATTTTAATTCTAAGACAGAGAAGGTTTTATATATATATATATATATATATATATATATAATGTGAACAGTCAGACCAGCAACATATACCTTTTTCTTGTTGTGAGTTATTAAATTCGTTCAATTTACAATTTTTGTTCAGTACTAGCATTATGGTCCTATAGGGTATGAGCATTTCTGCAACCATATGAAAAAAGGTTACAATTTTTTCTTTCTTAAGTTTCTTAGAATTTTTTTTACCAGATGTTAGAATGGCTTGCCCTTTTTTAGACTAAAGACTGGCATGTCAATATTTAATATAATGAAAAAAAAAGAAAGCTTGAGAAAGTCTTACAATAGAGAAAAGAAATAATAGAATAGATTAATTTAAAAATTGTGTAGCAAAAATAATTAATCAAACTATGCTATATTTCTTAGCTGTTGCCAACACCAATATGATCATCAAGATATATATACAGAATACTTATTCAGCCAAAATTGCAATATAAATTTGATGGGAAGATGATCGGGAAAGAAAGTATGTATATCTGTGGTTTGGCAGGGTTGGGGGATTGGTGTGAAAAATAGCTAAATAATGATCTCCTTTAATTAGAAATATAAAGTAGTAACAACATATATATGTTTTCTCAATATATTATATTAAATAGACAAAGTTTGAATAATGGGAATTTCTGGGTAGTAGGAAATGTAGATATGTATGGATGATAGAGCTTCTGTTTGTCTTAACAAGCCTGGTAAAACTCTTGAACTTTAAAATTATTTGTACCTGTCACTTTTATTAACAAATCATTTACAATTATAAATGTAAAAATGTTGTATGCTTATAATAAATAACTAAAAATACACCAATATATTTTTATCACTTAGAAATTAGCATGTTAAAATTTAGGAACATATATGCAGGCAGGCATCATTCATTAATACATGCAGTTAAAAATTACTGAGATAGCCAGATAGCAATATTTTGAAATTAAGTTATAATTATAAAGCTGCTTTTTATCAAAAGTATGTCATCTATTTTTATTTTTAAAAAGGTCAAGTATTCCTATATGTCCACTTAAGTGTTGATCCGTTAATACCAATTTGCTGGTGAGTACATGTGGTGCTTGTTTTTCCATTTTTGAGATAACATCTGTCGGGTGTTGGGCAGGTGGCAGGGGGGAGGAGGGGATGGGTACATACAAACACAATGAGTGAGATGTGCAACGTTTGGGGGATGGTCATGCTTGAGGCTCTGCCTCGAGGGGGAAGAGGGGATGGGCAATATACGTAACCGTAATATTTGTACCCCCATAATGTGCTGAAATAAAAAAAAGAAAAAAAAATAATAAAAACAAAACAATAACAAAAAAAACAATAAAAAAAAAACCTCAAGGAAAGATGTCTCTAGGAAACCAGGAATGGTATCTTGCCAAATAGGTGGCTGCAAGAGAACTTCAATATCAGATGCTTATTAAGTTAGCAGAGAAAAAGCAGGATGATTGTAGGTTACTGTTTCAGAGTAAAACTCATTAACTGCAGTACTGCATATTGCATTGAGGCTGGTTTATTCATGCCTAGAACAGTGCCTGGTATGCAATGGGATTTCGATACATATTTGAAAAATGTCAATGAATGAATATTGTCACTGCCTATAGATACTCAATGTATACAACTTGATGAGGTTTATGAAATTCAAGTGTTCACATTAGTTTCCCTCTTTTCAATAATGTGAAGCAGTGACTTTCTACTTTTGCGATCTGTGTTAGATTGAATGACAAACCTCTGTTTTAAAAGGGCTGTATATTTAAATAAAATGTTTTTATAACTAAAATAAAATAAAATAAAAAGGTCAAGTAAATTAAGTGAAACTGAATGGCTTGACTAATTTAAGATAATGCTTTGTTATCATGGCATTTAATATTTCTCAAAAGGTCTCCCTAAAATTGAGAAAAATTATGAATAGCAGTAAAATGTTGGAGTTGTTATATTTTCTCTTTATCTGCTTAAGTTTAGAAACAGCTGATAACCAATTCTGAAAGGATATAAATAATTTAACAACCAGTACCTTTTTCATAGCTTCTCCATCTCTTAATTTATTTTTTGATTGATTGAAGCTTTTTAAAATAGGAAATCTGATGTTGGAAGTCTTCTTCTTTACCCTTAAGCAAGCATATACATTCTTGACTGTGCAAGAACTTTAAAACTGCATTTGTTATCAGGATCATTCATTTTAGATATCAGTGAATAACTCTGATATTCTTTGAATGACAATTTTGGAGGAGGAATAAGTTATGGGGCAATTCTGCTTTAAAGGCCTTTTAGTCTTCCTTTGCCATAGATCTCCTTTGTAAACTCTTGTGAATATGATTTTAAAAATCCAGCATTGCCAGGATAAGCTTTGCCTGGAATCTCTTTGTTGCCAATCAAATTGACATAATTTTTCTATTACCTCACTTGATAGGTAGTTGCTATTGGGTCATTCAGTGTGGATCTTATGTATAATAATCATAGTCTTAAAAAGAATTACTTGTAGAGACATTTGAAGTTGCTTGTGCTTATTTAGAAAATAGTTAAGCTAGGCGATGACTTATAATGAATTTCTTTTTTCTTCTATACCATTTCCCCATGCATTACTGAGTTCTTAAAGACTACCGTAAATCGTTTTAAGTCTTACTGTGAAGTGATACTGTCTCCCAACATGGTCCAAAGATGCATTTTCAAAAATGCTATCTCCTTGGACATTAATATTAGTAACATGGAAAGAGATTCCATGATCAGATAACTTGGGAGAACAGAAAGGTACACAATTTTCTCCACTTTTCATCTTCAAAGAAACTTTAACACCCTAATATTCATTCTGAACCTTCAAAATGTGGACATATTATTCAATAGTCCAAATTTATTTGACTATACCTTACCCCCTCCATTTTCAAGGAGCATTTCAAGGAATTAGTGTTCCTCTGAATATATGTTGGAAAATGATTTTATAGCCTATTCTAGATAGCAATTATAAAACTAGAAATTTCGTCAAATGTGTTATCTTATATTTTTAATTTTCAAATTGAAATTTGAGAACCAGAGGGTCAGAAACTTCTGAAAATATACCTTTCCTTTGCATTGACAATAACCTCTAATTTATTTAAATTTTTATTTCCCAGATAATGATATAATACACACAATTATTCTCAGAAGATAAATTCAAATTATTTTTCCTCAGAGATTGATCATTGAAGACACAATTGATAGCAAAGTAATGGAATCACTGGAAATAAAGGATCTAGGATAGATACATATTTCATTCCTTTGTCCCTTAATAGAATTACTCATCTATCTAACAAATAATTATTAAATATCTACTATGTGCCAGTAACTACCATGTCCTGGGGATACAACAGAGAAGAAAATGTGAAAATGTCCCTTCTCTCTCAGAGTGTATCTTTTAAAATGTGTTAATATTAGCTAAAGTTTATTGAGTATTCTTCTAAATGCCTTTTGTGTATTAATTTATTTACCCCTCAAAAACCCAACATAGTAGGTGCTAATATTATCCCATTTTGTAGATAAGGAAATTAAGGCACAGGAAAGCTAAAACCAGTAGAAATAGGATTTGAACCCATACAGTCAAGTTCTTAAACACATTCTCTTAGCCATTATGCCATCATGTCCTCTTTTGTACTTGAGTGTATACCTTCTTTTGTATTTGAATGATTTTGGCCCTCAAATGTTCTTTATGAGTCTTTGAACTCTTAAACATTGCTTATTCAAAATTATATTACTCTAATCTTTTAATATAAATAAATACTTAGAAATATCCAAATAAACACTTAATCGTTCAGTCATTTGGAGTCAGTATTTTAAAAGCTTTTAAATAGTGCCTGTTAAGTTGAGGAATTTTTAGCATACAGAATACTTGGCTGTTTCTAATTCTCATCTACCACTTAGTTGTCCAATCCTACATATCATATTAAGTACCATTTATAATACTAGTTCTTTCAGAATTTTTGATTTTTTTTCAACTAAAGTTGGTCACCCAACTGGGGTGATCAAAGTACACAAATTTAGCTGGCTATTGGAAATTTGACGCCTTGGATCTTGAAAGACATTTAGGGCTCTCTACACAGAAAAGCAGGAATGTGATAGAAAAGTATAGAAGAGAGAGGGAACAGCCCAAACAGAAGAAAAGGTATGGTCAGAGACACAGGGAACTAGGAACAGTTTATTGTGGCTGAAGACCCAGCAGAGAAAATAATCTAAACTATTCAACATACACAGGAAAGAAGAATTATTTCGTATTCCACAAGTAACTTTTGCAAGATTAAAATGTTTAGTTTCTTAGTTTCATAATAGCATGCAAAATATAATCTAGCTCACAGAAAATAATTCCTGTGTAACTCTAAAAAGCATGCATACAAATAATTTATAGACTATAAAATATATTTTTCTAATTTAGACTGTCATTTTATTTTTCAACTTTAATTGCCCATCCTCCCTTTAAATTATAGATACTAATATAAGTCAATAAAAAAAAAATTCAGAAACAGAAACTCATCTTTACAGATACTCTGCAAATATACCAATTTATGCTTTGTCTGTATACTTGTTAATTGCAATGATAATCCTCTTAAACCTGGAAATATTAAAGATGAAAAAACACTAGAGACATATCATTCAGATGTGAGGTAACATGGTATAGAGTGATGTGGTTCAGAACATGTTACACCAAAAATATTTTAAGCTGAAGGAATTTGAGAAAATCATAGAAACAGGAAGGTCTTTCTCACACCTTGTCCTACCCTTCTCTCCAGAAGCAGTTCAAAATCCTAGGAAGGATTTTCAGACCTTTCCTTGAAGTAGATTATAAGACCTTTATGTGAGAGGTGCCTTCCCTGTACCCAGAGGAAAAGAACATCCTTATCTCTGAAGATGAAGGGACATGGAGAAGAATTTGAACAAACAGGCCTTGTTAGGTTTCCTTCAGTTTATTACCATTGGATGGTAGATTTTTATCCAATTATATACTTCTCCATGACTATCCACTTCTTCATCAAATCTGGCATAAAAAATATACATTTACACATTTATTGGGGTCCTTGTTTCCTTATGAATGCTTCTGTGTCACTTAAACTTATATTAAATAAATTTGTATGTTTTTGTTAATTTGTCTTTTGTTATAAGGATCTCTCAGTCATGAACCTACGATGAGTGAGGAAAAGATATTTCTCCTTCCTTACAATGGAATGGCACATTTACATGCTGAAATTCATGAGAACTTAGATATGAAATATTATAACAACTAAACAATATGTTCAGTATTTTTTTCTTTATAACTGAAAATAACATTGTTTTAAATAACTACAACCCTGAAGTAGGACTACTCTGTATCTGAGCAGATACTCTGTATCTGCTCCATTCCAGCAGCAAAGTGGAATGGAGTTGGTTATCAGAAGACTAAAGTCTTTCAGCTCTAGATTCTTAAATCAACTATGTGCTCTTAGGTAAAGCATTTATTCCTGTATGTTTCAATTTCTTTATAAAAGTAGAATAACCTTAATGTCTAAGTTCTTACAGAATAGTAAAAATAATATATAGCTAATGTCTTTGAGCACCTAGTGTAACCCAGGCATTGTGTTAAGTGTTTAACATATGTTATTTTATTTCACCTCACAAATAACCCTGTGAAATGAGTAGTAGTTTCATTCTCTTAAAACAAAAATATTAAGTGATGCAAAGAGAGATTAGTGGACTTGCTTATGGTCACATAAATGGTAAGCTGCAGATTAAACTCAAATGTAGTTTTGTCCGATAACAGAATTCATATGTTGTTGGCTTCCTTATTAGAGACATTGGAATTAAGTATAGAGATTCTTAAGCTTTCCAGCTTAATAGGCCTTTCTGATGTTGCTAAATGTATTATATATCCAATTTATAATGTCTGAATCAGTTCGGGATGAATTTATCCTCTCTATTAAATCTCTACAAGAAGCTTATGAATAGAGAGAAAATGAAGAGGCTTTTCTCAGGCAAAGGTTAACACAGTATTTAATTTCTAAGTGTTTTTCTTTTCTTTTCTTTTTCTCTTTAATGGCAGCAATTGAACAGATATTGTTCAAAGCTTACAAGCAAAACAACCATACTGTTCATATAAATGAAAGGATGATTTACCAAGAGTTAAGCAAGCTACATGTGATAAAGAAAGGCTATATTAGGGTTGAATAATGAGTCCATGCTAGTTTGGGTGATTATGAAAAGGAGTTATTAAAAACAAATTCATAGCTAAATTCCTATTAGAAATCTTTATATTTTAGGCTGATAATTATGAGAATTTACTTTTTTAAAAAAGTTACTTGCATTTTAATAATCATATAAGGCAATGGAAGGAATAAAGCAACCCACCCTTGATGTGTCTCATAGAAAACTTGAAATAAAGTAATAACTGAATTGTCAGGTTTTATTCTCACAGACCAAAAAATATTTTGAACTTCAAAAGAATGTTTGATTGTAGAAGTAAATGACATTGCATAACTGCCATTATCAGACACTATGTTTTATCTTTTGGACAGGAGGCAAGTTAATCTTAAAGAGTCAATTGCATCTTCCAAAAAAGCAAGAGTATTGAGATATTTGGAAGCTTGAAACAAAGCAGATTCTGAAAGCAAGAATGTTTTTTATCTAAACGTCAAAACTTAAAGATTTCAGGATAAAAATTGATTTCTCGCAATGAATAAAATTTGATTCTTGAATTAATGCAACAAATATTTAAGTTTGGATAATATTCCATTGTATGTATATGCCACTTTTTCTTTATCTATTCATCGTTCAATGGATAGTTAGGTTGCTACTATGTCTAGGCTATAGTGAATAATGATGCAACAAACCTGGGAATGCAGATATACCTTTGAGATTCAGATTTTGATGCCTTTGAATATTACCTAGAAGTAGGAAGGCTGCATCACATCGTAGTTTTATTTTTAATTTTGGGGAAATCTCCACACTGTTTTCCATAACAGCTGCACAAATTTACATGCCCACCAACAGTGTACAAGTTTTGATCATACATGTGTAGAGATTTTGTTCCATTGATCTATATGTCTGTTTTTATGCCAGTGCCATACTGTTTTGATCAGTGTAGCTTTGTAATACATTTTTATATCAGGAAATGTGATGTCCAGTTTTATTCTTCTTGCTCAAAATTGCCTTGGCTATTCAGAGTCTTTTATAGTTCCATATAAATTTTAGAATTGTTTTCTTCTATTTCTGTAAAAAACATGCCATTGAGTTTTCAATAGAGATTGCACTGAATCTGTAAATCATGTTGGGTAGTATGAACATTTTAACAATATTAATTCTTCTGGTCCATATGAACTCAAAAAAATTAACAAGAAAAAATCAAACAACCCCTTCAAGGATTGAGCAACAGAAATGAACAGAAACTTTTCCAAATAAGATAGAATGGCCAGCAAATGTTGGAAGCTGTCCTGAACATGGGAGAGTTGGGGTACGGCTGCTGCCCAGAACACTGGGGTCCTCGTGACGTAGCACTGGCCCTAGCTCGTAGCTCTGGCATTCTTACCCTTTCACCTAGTTAGAGGGTGCTGGAAACAGTGCAGCTGCAGTCATGAAAAAACCACTGAAGCAGCCACCTGTTATCTCCTGTTAACTACTCCTTAGAATGTTTTTCCTTTGTAGCATTTTTCCAAGGCAAAGAATTATATCATTCTTGAGTCTTCTGTTCTTTTAAATTGCTTAAATGATTTTAGTGTTCATAGTGTTGCTGTTTCTTAAGAGTCCTTGGATGTAGATTAGAAAGTAGAAAAGCAGGATGACAAGCTTGCCCAACCGATAAAATATGTTTCATGGTTACTGCCTGGTTTCAAGATAATTGTAAGCCTGTACCATTTTTTTCATTTTATCTCTCTGTATAAATAAACCCCAAAAATAAACGCGGCACGGCAATCATCACAGACTCCGTCCTCCCGTTCCCATCTTTGTTTTTCTCTTTATTTCTCATCCTCACCCCCGAACTCCAGGTGCCGCTCGTCGCCGGCTGGCTCCGGCAAGCAAACATATAAAAAAATGCTCAACATCTCTAATCATTAGAGAAATGCAAATCAAAACCACAATGAGATACCACCTAACCCCAGTGAGATTGGCTTCTATCAAAAAATCCCAAAACAACAAATGCTGGCGAGGATGTGGAGAGACAGGTACACTCTTACACTGCTGGTGGGACTGCAAATTATTGCAACTTTTGTGGAAAAGAATTTGGAGATACCTCAAAGAGCTAAAAAGAGAAATACCATTCCATCCAGCAATAGCATTATTAGGCATCTACTAAAAAGAGCATAAGACATTCTATAATAAAGACATCTACACCTGAATGTTTATGGCAGCACAATTCACTATTGCAAGGACATGGAAACAACCCAAGTGCCAGTCAATTCATGAGTGGATTATTAAAATTTGGTATATGTTCACAATGGAATATTACTCAATTCTAAGAAGCGATAGTGAGCTAGCATCGCTTATATTATCCTGGATTGAGCTTAAGCCCATTATCCAAAGTGAGGTGATACAAGATCGGCAGAGTGGGCTCCACATGTCCTCACCATCAAATTGGTACTGACTGATTAACACTATGGTGCTCAAAGGGTGGTGGTGTTCACCAAGGATTTGCGGGTTGGGGGAGTAGACCCATATCTGAGGGACGTGGTGAGCATTGTGGAGGGGAAGGGCATACCTCTAACCCTAGCTAGGGACAGGCAAAGATATAAAATGCAACCAAAATGTTTGTGCTCTCATATTTTTTTGAAATAAAAAAAATAAATGAGATTTAAATCAGAAAGAAGTAAAATTTTCTCTGTTTGCAGATAGCATGATCTTCTATGCAGAGAACCCTAAATACTCCACCAAAAATCTGTTAAAACTAACAAAAAAAAATTCAGTAAAGTAGCAGGATACAAACCAACATACAAAAATCAGTTGGGTTTCTAGACAGTTTACTATCCAAAAAGGAAATTAAAAAAACAATCCCTTCTATTCAAAAAGAATAAGATGCTTAAGAATAAAATTAACCAGCGAGGTGAGAAACTTGTACACTAAAAACTATAAAACGCTGATTTAAAAAATTAAAGCAGACACAAATAAATGGAAAGACATCCATGTTCATAGAGAATTTACTTTTTAAGAAGCAGATCTCACTACTCCAAAAAAAGAGGAGAAAAGATATTGATGTTAATTTAGGATCTGTCATGGATTTTCTTCACAATGAAATGGTAAAATCAAATAGATTAAGACGCGGAAGTTTTTTCATTACTTCATAGGACATTGGGTATATTTCACCTCTGGTATGATCATCTCCAAATTAACAATAAAGTATTTTTTTCAACCTGGTGACAGCAATATTTTTGTCCCCAAATTCTTGACTAAATTCAAAATCTTTAGATGGAAATACAACTTCAAAACATATTATGCTGAAAAAAATATGTATGAAAATTTTGCCATGAATTAGCTGAAAATATCTTTCTGTTTCAACTACTTCATTCAGTTCAGCAAACATACTATATTGTTAGCATGTGTAAAGTGGGGCACTATGATACGACTTAGAGGACTGCCATGCTGATTAAATATCTCAAGGAGCAAAATAATTACGAAAATAAAACATAATTCAATGAAGACTGACATTTGTAAAAGTTTATTATTTCAAAGATCTAAATAAATACCTGAGTAAAATATAATTAAATGAAGACAGAGATTTTTAAAAATAATAAAAAGTAACTACAAGAGAGATATGATCTAATTATCTTGGAATTTTGGTAAATAAAAGATTATCCAAGACTGGGAAAACCAAGAAAGGATTCATGGAAGACTGGCATAAAAGCTAGCCTTTAAAAAGTTACTAGGTTTTTATATGTTACTTTTCATTTGTTTTTCTCAGCTTTTTATCCTTTTAGTTGGAAAACTTTTAAATCTACAGAAAAGCTGAAAGAATGATACAATGAACACCTTTATATCCTTCACCTAAAATCAGAACCATCAGTTAACATTTAGCTACATCTGTGCTTGTGTGCTCCTTCTCTAGCCCTCTCTTTTCCTTTTATCAATGAATGAACCACTTGAATGAATATATAAATGATTCATATGATTTTAAGAAACAGAAATGTGGAAAACAGATTAAAGATTTCAAGCACAATGTGAAGAGAGAAAGAATTCAGAACGAAAAGGAACTGTTTGGGGAAGAGTATAAAGTCATGCAATTAGGACAAAAGGTAAATTTGAAGGAAAATTGTTTGAGGTGAAATTTTAAAGGGCCATTGGTGCCAGAATAAAAGCTTAGAACTTTATTCTGTAGGCAAGAAAAAACCCCATTTTGATACTTTTTTAGTTTTGTGGTTTTTGGGTTTTTTTGTTTTTTTTTTTTTTTACTTATCTACTACCACTGTAGCATTTAGATACAATTGATTCATTCCTCATTCAATTTCACTCATTCATTAGCTTCCAGGATATCTCTTTTCTTGTTTCTCCTTTTATCTCCTTGGTCACTTCCTCATACTGCTTTCAACATAATGATGACCCTTAAAGTTTATCTCCAGCACTAATGTGTCCTCATTTTTAGAGTCATGTTCAATTCAATATATATTTATCTGCATGTCTCATAAGCATCTAAAACTCCATATCCATAAAATTTAACTCATCCCATTTCTATCTTTTTCTAAGTCTGTTGCTCCTATATGTACTATATTATTGTCATCATCTTCCTACTTGCTCAAACCCAAAAGAAAGGTATCATTCTTGCCTTTTCCTTCTACCTTACCATCTCATTACCTAATTCTGTGGTTTTATCCTCATCCTCATTAACATTTGAATACAACCCATTTTTCCATTTTTATTGTAACTGCACATGCTGCTTCTCATACTCAATTTTTTTCCCCATGTTTTAAGTCACAGCTAAGATAGCCATTTCCCTTGATAACCATCCCTGTCACTGAGCATCTGAGTTAGAGGTTTTGTCTGAGTGCTCTCATAGAACCCCTTCTATACCATTACCATAACCATTTCAGAATGTGCTGTAATAATTTGTTTGCTTGCCTTTATTGTTCTCTCTATAGAATAATCATTGAGGGTAGAAAATGCACCTTTTATCATATTTCTTCCTTGCCAACAACTTGTACATAGTGGCCAACATACAAATATTTGTTGGATGAATAATTAATGGGTGAATAAGTGGAAGGATTTAGAGCAAGACCATGAAATATTCACAGGCTGTGCTATATACAGCAATGTGCTAGTTGCATGCAGGACAACTTTTAAATGTAAAGGGCTTAAAGGGATAAGACTACATATTCTGAGATCGTAGAGCTGTCTATATATTCCCTGTATCACATTTGTCTTAGTCCATTTTGTGCTTATACAATAGAATATCACAGACTGGGTAGCTTATAAAGAATATAAATTTATTTCTCTCAATTCTGGAGGCTAGGAAGTCCAAGATCAAGGCATCAGCATGGTAATTCTTTTCTCTGCTTTGAAGATGATGCCTTATTGCTTCAGCGTTTCGAGGGAAATAACCCTGTGTGTTCACGTGGCAGAAGAGTGGAAGAGAGTGAACCCACATCCACAATCACTTTTTATGGTGGCATTAATTCATTCATGAAGGCAGAGCTCTCATGACCTAAAATCCTCCCATTCGGCCTCACATCTCAACACCTTTGCACTGAAAATTCAGTTTTCAACACATGAATTTTGGGGGATACATTCATGTTATAGCAACATTGTATTGTAATAATTTGTTATTATATTTATATAGTTTACCAGATGCCAAACCCCTGATGGCTATGTGTGATTCATCTCTGAATCCCTTATACCAATAACAGTATTTGTAGGTATTAGAAATTTAAATGTTTTCTGATTAAATGAATAAAGTTAAAATTTAGAAGAGGTTGAGCAAAGAATAGAGAAGTGGATTCTTACATAGGACCAGAGCTGAAGTTTGGAGAGCAGAACTAAAATGTTTCACAGATCAATGTGCATATTACAAATGAATAAATATTGTTGGACTGTTACAATTAAAATACCAAATACCTGTGATAATAAAGTTACTGGCTGGTATTGTCAGAGGCAATACAGACTTAGGTGAAATCTCAAATTATGTTTTGAATGTACAGGAAATACAGTTACTGGTTATTGATTTGAAGTTCAAGGCATGGAGAAGAAGAGATGGTGTTCAGAGTTAAGATTAGAATTCAAATGGGAAAAAATTAGAGTATGCTCCATTCTCTCCTTCCCCTAACACTATGGCAATCACCAATTTACTTTCTGTATTTATATATTTGTGTATTCTGGATATTGCACGTAAATTGAGTCATACAGCATGTGAGACACACACACAAATGTGTGTCTCATCTGGTTTCTTTCACCTACCAAAATGTTTTAAAGATTCATCCATGTTGTAGTACAGTACTTCATTCCTTCTTTTGGGGGTGTGATGTAGCTATTCTCCAGTTATATAGTAGTGATGGTTGAACAACATCGTGAACATACTATAAACCACTCAATTGTATACTTTAAGAAGGTGAATGTTATGGTTTGTAATTTATATCTCAAAAAATGAAAGAATATTCAAGAATTCTTATCTAACTTCACTGTATTATTTATAGATGTATTAATCTAGTTAAATTTAGAGAGATAATGGTAAATTCAAAAACTTGTATTTAGAATTTCATCATATATATGTTTGAAATTTTGGATTCTATTCATATACACTAGTGATCAAAAAGAAATTCATGACTGATTTCAGAAAATAATTTCTATTCTTTCATTTCTGGTTCTCTCTTATTTGCCATCTTTATTAGAACAATATATAGATAAAATACCCCAAGTATTTTATTAAGTAAGCTCAACACCCACTCAAGCCACCTCAAAGAAGAAAGGGTTTGCCATATGTGAAAGGCAAAATGAAACACTAAGGAATATAGTGTAATACTGTGGGGATTCTTTCACATAAGGAGCAAAGGGACTATAATTTTCTTTTGGATTAAACATAGTGAATCTTACTAGATTGATGGCAACAATGAAATATTATATATAAGGAACCACAGGTGTGTGTGTGTGTGTGTGTGTGTGTATGTGTTTGTATGTCTCTGTGTGTATGCCAATGCATTAAGAGTTAGGAGATTTCTATTTTTCCAATACTCAAAGACTGTCTCCTATAGAGAAATCAGAATAAGAAGTGGCACTTCACTTTTGTCTTTGAGTCAATTAATGCTGTGTTTTTTACCCAGGCAACTTTTCTGAAATTTGGATCCTAATTTTACTTTAAACGTATCAAGCACTTTATATAAAGTATTCTTAATAATATCTATCTCTATGGCAAGTCATCACCTATCAAAAGAGGTAAACCAAGAATATGAATTACCACTTAAGCAATCTAAATGTTTTTTTATCCAAGTGATGGCCCTTTTAAATCCCTTTCTGAAAGAAGGAGGGACAAATACAAAAGCCTTTAGGCTAGAAATAGCTATTAACTATTACCTCCTACTTAGACCTTAAGCAATTCTCCACAAAATGCAGGTCCCATAGAAAAGGCACACAGGACCAAAAGTTTAGAAGAAGGAAAAACTTTCAGAAAGTTCTGGAGCATAGGTGGTTGATGCTGAACAGACAGAATTCTGTACATTTTACTATAGTCACCATAAAGGAATTGGACTCAAAGGAAGTAAAGAAGGGAGTATTAAGTGTGGAACACTCAATTTTTACTAGGGTTAATCTTGGCTTACAAATTTGCCTGTACTTTATTATCAGATATTGTAAGAATAGTTTCTGGAGAATGTGAGGGTTAATTAAATTTAGAATATTAGTAGCATCTTTTATAATCAAGATACTCACTTGTTTTTATAAGGGCTAATTTATTTTAGTCCCAATTTTAACATCCTTTATATGTGTGAGCTGTGCCGTTATATTTGAGATTTTTACTTGTCAAAATATAGGGTAATTTCTATATTTGACAGAAGACTTTTTCTTTCCATTTCATTAACACATCATTCATGACCTACAATATTTTTTTTTTGGCACAGTTCTTTCAAATGTTTCATTACCAGTCACTTTGTATTTATAAGGAAAAGGAAACAAGTAAATATGTAAATATCCTATAGATTATCATGAAAAAATGTTATAATATGACAAGGTAGCAGAGGAACCTTATGATTACATTTAAAGGAGTATAATTTTGAAAAGTAACGTAGTGGCTAAGACTTCTGGGCAATTAAATTAATTATGATTCTAATAGCAAGATAATTGTTTCTACATAAATTTTTACTGGTGAAACAATGGAGAAAATATAATTCCATTGCATTGACTTATCACAATAGATATCAGTATTATGTTAAGACAGTTGTCTATTTCAGTATTCATAGTTTTTTAAAAATATATTTTAAAAGATAACTAAACCATTCCAAAATCTAATTCCATGTGGTTCTAAAGTAAGCATGAAGATTAAGCCTCATCCTGTAAAGTTTAAAATTATATTTTAAGAAAATGTATATAACAAATTTTACCAGTGATACTGGTTGTAAACTAACAGCAATGTTAATGCAGTGCCTTATGCACAATGTTAGTTTTATTTCTAAACACACTACACATCTTTTTCAACAGTCCTGATAACATTGAAGTGATTTCAGGAAATTAAAAGAAAAATCTTAACAAGTAACAAAGCCATGCTTGTAATTTTGTCCAGCAATGTTTCTTCTTGTGGGTAAGAAAATAATAGGACACACACATTTCCATCAGCCCCATGCTGCCTTTCTAATGAGATGTTGCATGTTTTTAGGATATGCTTGTCATGATGATAAAAAGGATAAACCAGGGCTTTATCAAGACCATACCATTAGCATCCTGATTTATGTCAATGTGTTCAAAAAATAAAACACAAGAGAAAAGAAGAACAAAGCGAAGAGAGGAATGAACAAAGATGAATAGAATATCACAGGGTAAGACAGAATCATGCTGGTGAAACATTGATCACACACTCAAATTACTCCTCATCAGAGACTTTTTAAAGTGGTTTCTTTCCTAAAAACAGAAAACAAAAACTTTGTTCATTTACTTTTAATTTCACAGTCCAAACAAGTTGTATTAGACAGCTTAGGTTTCAAGTAAAAATAAAGACATTATTCTTCTAAGAATTGTCTTTTTTATTTAACTCAAGATTAAAAAACAATAAAATCAATGAATAGATTATTTGGAAACTTCTGTTCTTTAAGACATAAGAAAATACTCTTTTAAAGTTGTATATCTGGCTATATATTTAAAAGAATACCACTCACATGTGAATACACTAGTTAAGTCTTCCCTAAAATCTGAGGCTGTTTTTGCATAGATGACATAGTTATCCTCATATTCTAAACTTTAGAAAAACTAAAACTCTTAGAAGGCATGTAATGTTCTCAGAATGATAGTTTCAGTATAAGAACATGATTATTTGAACTTTACATTTAAACAATAAACACTTCTTAAAAATAAATGTTTTAAGAAAGCTTTCTACACTTTCACTGTATGCAGTATTGGGATTTTGAATTAGGATGTTATTAAAAGCAAATAGAAACCTTAAAATATTAAATACACACAATTTTGTAGTCACATTTACGTGTGTATAATTGTAGAAGTAAAATAAATTACATACTCCATAGTATTGAATTTTAGTACTTTAGTATAATAGTTTATATTTATACTTATTTTAGGCACTTTGCTTTCTATGATTCACAACCTATGTGATTTATTAAAAAAAAACTGGAAACAAACTAAATTTCTATTTCTCCCTCAAATTTTGCCATATAGATGTCAGTTCAGTAAGTTTTATTGCAATTGCACAATATTTATTTAATATACTAGACATACATATTCCATCAATATAAGATTCATGCATGAAATTAGTGAAGAACATGTGAAAACTTAATGTTTACATTTTTATGACCAGATATAAATTCCTGTCCTAATATTTTTTTTAATCTCTACTTAGGAGTGTTATTACTGAGCTGTAGGGTATGTGCACGTTCAAATTTACTGGCTAATGCCAAATTATTGTATAAAATAGTTGCATCAATTTACATTTCCATGGGCAGTGTCCAATAGTTTCCCTTTATCCATGTCCTCTCCAATGCTATTTATTGTACAATTTCTACATTGTTGCAAATGTAATTTGCCTAAAACTTATGTCATTGTATACTCACTTTGCCTCTCCTTTTTCTAATAAGGTTTATTTTTATATGTTACATGGCAATTCACATTTCATTCTCTATGAAATGTCTATTTATGCCCTTTTATATTAAAAACAGCGACTTTGATTTGTAGCAGGATTTTTGTGTTGTTTTCTACATAAATGGATACTAATCCTTTGTGTTTGTTTAAACTGTTACAAATAACTTCTGTGTCTATGCTGATTGTCTTCACTTTTTTAGGCTGTCATTTGATAAAGAAAATTTCTAATTATAGAGCATTGAAATTTATTGCTCATTCTTCTATAGTTAGTGTTTTTTTATTTATGTAAGAAATTCTCCCTGTCCTGAGAGTTTAAAAATATTCCTTTATATTTTATTTTGAAAGGTTTATAACTTTTCACGTTTAGGTCTTTAACCTTTCTGGAATCAATGGTGTGAGATAGCAATACATATCTGTTTTTCCACATAGATGGCCGATTTTCTTAGCATAATCTTCTGGCTAGACCGTTCTTTTTCCTCTGCTCTTCAATGCCACTTCTGTTATAAAGATCCATAAATATGTTGTGTTTTATTTATTCTCCCTATTCTTTTCTATTTTTAAGTATGTCTATCCTTACACAAGTAACATTCTGACTTAATCACTATGACTTTATAATAAGTCTTTATATCTAGTAGGGCACATCACTGTATTTTTTTAATATTTTAGTTTTGATTGGGAAATAATTGTATATATTTATGGGATACAATGTAATGTTTTGATGTATGTATACATTGGGAAATAATTAAATTAAGCTAGTTAACATATCCATCACCTCATCTACTTTTTAAAAAAATTATTAATTTTTAAATTGACAAATAATAATTATACTTAGTCTTGCAGTACATAGTGATATTTCAATATGTACAAGGTATAGTGATCATATCAGAGTAATTAGCATATGAATTATCTCAAACATTTATCATTTCTTTGTGTTGGGAATGTTCAGTGCTCTCCTAGCTATTTAAAACTATGTATTATTATTATTAGCTATAGTCATTCTATAATAGTATAGACTACTGGAACATATTCCTCCCATCTAGCTATTATTTTATATTCTTTAACAAATTCCTATCTCTTCTTTCCCTTACCATACCCAGCCTGTATTATCCTTTGTTCCACTTTTTACTTCTATTAATATGAGATCAACTTTTTTTTTTCTTAGCTTCCAGATATGACTGAGAACATGACTGTTCAACTTTCTGTTCCTGGCTTATTTCACTTAACATAATGTCCTCCAGTTCCATCTATGATGCTGAGAATGAGAGGATTCCATTCTATTTCATAGCTGAATAGTATTCCATGGTGCATATATGCCACATTTTCTTTATCCATTTCTCTATTGTTGGATACCTAGGTTGATTCCACATCTTGGCTATTGTGAATAGTGGTGCAATAAGTATGGGTGTGAAAATAACTCTTTGATATAGTAATTCCCTTTCCTTTGGATAAATGCTCAGTATTGGGAATTTTTTTTTTGTGAGAGCATTTGAAATTCAATCTTTTAACAATTTTGAAATATACAATATATTATTACTAACATAGTCATGATGCTGTGCAATAGATCACTGAAATTTATTCCTGCTGTCTAACTAAAAGCCCCTTTCCCCATTTTCCTTTCCCCAGCTTCTGGTAACCACCATTTAACTCTCTACTTCTATGAGTTTGACTTTTTTTGATTTCACATATAGGTGAGATCATGTCGTGTTTGTCTTTCTGTGGCTGGCTTATTTCATCTAGCATAATATACCCCACACTCATCCATGTTCCAAATAACAGAATTTCCTTCTTTTTAAATGCTATACTATAGTAAAGCATTGTGTATATATACCATATTTTCTTTATCCATTAATCTGTTGATGGACACTTAGGTTACTTCCATATCTTGATTATTGTAAATAATGCTGCAGTGAACATGGGAGTGCAGATATCTCTTTGACATACTGATTTAAATTCCTTTGGATATATACCCAGAAGTGAAATTGTAGGATCATATGGTAATTCTATTTTTAGTTTTTTGAGGTACCTCCATACTCTTTTCCATAATGGCTGTACTAATTCACATTCCTACCAATACCATTATGAGCATTCCCCGTTCTTTACATATTTAGCAGCATCTGTTATTATTTTTTTTTGCATTTTTGATACAAGCTATATTTACTGGGATGAGATGATATCTCATTGTGGTTTTGATCTGCATTTCCCTGATGATTAATGATGTTGAGGCTTTTTTTTATATATATCTGTTGGCCATTTATATGTATTTTTTTGAGAAATGTCTGTTCAGGTCCTGTGCCCACTTTTTTTTATTGGGTTATATGTTTTCTTGCCATTGAATGGTTTGGGTTCCTTATATATTTTGAATATTAGCCCCTCATCAGATATATGGTTTGCAAATATTTTCTCCCAACCCGTGGGGTGTCTGTTCAATCTGTTGTTTCCTATGCTGTGAAGAAGCTTTTTAGTTTGATATTTTCCATTTCTCTTTTTGCTTTTGTTTCCTGTGCTTTTGGTTCTCATCCAAGAAAGCATTTCCCAGATCAATGTTGTGAAGATTTTCCCCTGTGTTTTCTTCTAGTAGTTTCACAGTTTCAAGTCTTATGTTTAAATATTTAATCTATTTTAAGTGGATTTTTGTATATAGTATGAGATTAGGGTCCAATTTAATATTTTTGCATCCAGATATCCAGTTTTCCTATTAACACTTTTGAAATAGACTGTGTTTTCCCATTGTTTATTCTTGGCACCTATGTCAAAAATCAATTGACCATAAATACATGAGCTTACTATTTTGCCATATTGGTCATTAGGTCTGTGTTTATGCAAATACTATGCTGTTTTGATTACAATAGCTTTCTAATATATTTGAAATCAGGTAGTATGATGCCTCCAACTTTGTTCTTTTTACTCAAGATTACTTTGGCTATTTCAAGTCTTTTGTGGTTCCATGTAAATTGTGGGATTGTTTTTTCCTATTTGTGTAAAAAAGGACATTGAAATTTTTATGGAGATTTCTTTGAATCTGTATATAGCTTTCGGTGTTCTGGACATTTTAACAATAATTCTTCTCATTCATGAACATGGTATATCTTTCCATTTATTTGTTTTATCTTCTATTTCTTTCATCAATGTTTAAAGCTTTTTTGTATACAGATATTTTACCTTCTTAGTTAAATTTACTCTTCAGTGATTTATACTTTTGGTGCTATTGTAAATGGGATTGTTTTATTAGTTTATTTTTTTGGATAGGTTGTAGTTGATATATAGAGACTTCTGATTTTTGTATTTTAATTTTGTATTCCACAACTTTACTGAATTCAATTATCAGTACTAACAGTTTTTTGGTGAAGTCTTTAGGGTTTTTTGTACATAAGATTATGAGTTCACAGAGACAATTTAACTTCTTCCTTTCTGACTTGAATATCTTTATTTCTTTCTCTTAAATGCTCTAACTAGAACTTCTAGTACTATGTTGAGTAGAAGTGGCAAGTATGAGTATCCTTGTATTGTTTCTGATCTTAGAGGAAAAAAATCTTTCAGCTTTTCACTATTGAGGATGATGTTAGATGTGGACTTATCTTATATGGTCTTTATTGTGTTGAAGTATACTCTTTCTATCCCTAACTTGTTCACGGTTTATCCATTTGTATGGAATAGCTTTTTCCATTCCTTCACTTTCATTCTATGTGTATACATAAAGGCGAAGTGAGTCTTTGGTAGGTAGCATATAATTTGTTTTCTTTTTTTTTAATCCATTCTATCACTTCACAGATTTTGATTGAAAAATTTAATCCATTTACATTAGAAGTAATTATTAATAGGTAAAAACTTACTAGGGCCATTTTGCTGATTGTTTTCTAGTTGATTTGTAGATCCTGTGTTCCTTTCTTCCTCTCAGGCTGTCTTCCTTTGTGATTTGGTGGTTTTCAATAGTGTTGTGCTTTTCTTTTCTTTTCATCTTTTGTGTACCTATTATACATTTCTGTTTTGTGGTAACCCTGAGAATGTATAAAGCATCTTATAATTATATCAGATTATTTTAAGCTGATAGCAGCTTAATTTTTAGCACATATACAAACTCAATACTTTACTCCTTCCCCCATTTTGTGTTTTTGATGTCTCAATTTCTGTATCTTCATAATCTGTATTAACAAATTATTGTAATTATGGTTATTTTTAATAGTTTTGCCTTAATTTTCATAGATATAATTGATTTACATGCCACATCACACTATTAGAATATTCTCAATTTGACTACATACTTATTCATAACACATACTTTCATATATTTTTATGTTATTAATTAGTGGTCTATTTCTCAGCTTGAAAAACTCCCTTTAGTATTTCTTTTTTTTTTTT
>VBSM01000568.1:16450809-16472555 GCA_008086735.1 Cheirogaleus medius | reverse complement strand
CATTTCATCTTCATTCTGTAGTTTTTGTGCATATAGTTTTTTATAATAGTCAAAGTCAAATATAATGTTTCCAATTTCTGTGGTGTCTGTTGTGATCTCTCCTTTTTCATTTCTTATTGAGTTTATTAGAGTCCTTTCTCTTTGAGTCCTTGTCAATCTAGCAAGAGGGCCATCAATTTTGTTTATCTTTTCGAAAAGCCAGCTTCTGGTTTTGTTGAGATTTAGAATAGTTCTCTTGTCCTCAATTTCATTAAGCTCTGCTTTGATCTTCATTATTTCTTTTCTTCTACTTGGATTGGAATTTGTTTGGTCTTCTTTTTCCAATTCCTTGAGCCTATTCATTAGGTTTTCAGTATCCAAGCTTTCTGTTTTTTGGATGTGAGTGTTAGTTGCTATTAGTTTTTTCTCAGGTAAGCTTTTGCTGTATCCCACACGTTTTGGTCAGAAGTCTCACCATTATCATTTTCTTCAAAGACATTCTTGATTTCCCTCTGAATTTCTTCCTTAACCCTGTAATTCATCAATAGTAGATCGTTTAGTTTCCATGATTTTGTGAGGTGTTGAGAGTTTCTATAGGAATTGAACTGTAATTTTATACTATTATTGTCAGAAAAGATACAAGATAAAATTTCTATATTTTTGAATTTTTTGAGATCTGATTTGTGACCTAGTATGTGATCAATTTTGTAGTAGGATCCATGGGATGCTGAGAATAATGTAAACTCACGTTTATTTGAATGGAATGCTCTATAGAGATCTGTCAGACCTTTTTGATCAATGGCTCCGTTCAGGTCCATTATTTCTTTGCTTATTTTCTGTTTGGAGGATCTGTCCACCTCATTCAGTGGAGTGTTGAAATCTCCTGCTACTATGGCAGTGTTGTGTAACATAGTGTTTAGATTAGACAAAGTTTGCTTTAAGTAATTGGGTGCTCCTGTATTGGGTGCATAGATACTGAGAATTGTTAAATCTTCTTGTTGGATCTTTCCTTTCCCATTTATATAATGGCCATCTTTATCCTTTTTCCTTTTGCTATTTTAAAGCTTATGTTATCTGTAAATAGAATAGCTACCCCAGCTTTTTTTGACTTCCGTTTGACTGGATGATAGTTTTCTGTCCCTTGACCTTCAGCTGGAAGGCATCTTTGTGGGTTACATGTGTTTCCTGTAGACAGCAGATACTAGGTTTGTGATTTTTTATCCACTCTGCCAATCTATGTCTCTTCAGAGGACAGTTTAAACCATTTACATTTATTGAAAGGATTGAAATTGGAGGAAGATTACCATTCATATTGTTGTGTGGAGACTTGTTGCTATGTTTTACTCCTTTAGCTATCATTAAGTTCGAGATCTATACTTTAATTCTTTGAGGGTTTTACTTTGAGGAGTGTCTACTGCTCTGTTTGGTTAGAAATGTGGATCTGAGAGCTTCTTGTTGGGATGGTCTGCACTTTGCAAATTCCTTCAGTGATCGTTTGTCTGAGAAGGACTTTATTTCTCCCTCATCGATGAAACTTAATTTTGCTAAAGATTTTACTAAAGATTTCTAGCCAGGCCTGGCATATTTTCCTCCAGTATTCCATAAAATAAGTTTTCCAGCCCTAGTGAATGCTCCTCTTCCCCTTCTGGAATCCGAATTAATCTGAGATTCAGCTTTTTAACATAATCCCACGCTTCCTGTAAACTTTGGTCTTGTCTCTTGTTTCTGTGTTCCCTTTCTTCCTCTGATTTGTTTAGAGTATAGGCATAATCTTCAAGTTCTGAGATTCTTTCCTCTGCATGGTCCATCCTGTTCTTTAGGCTTTCCACTGTATTATGGAGGTCCTTAATTGTTTCCTTCATTGCCAGAATTTCTGTTTGGTTCTTCTGGATAATCTCAATTTCCTTGGAGAATCTTTCATTCATTTCCTGTATAGTACTTGTGGTTTCTCTATGTTGTGATTCTATTTTCTCTTCAATTCCATTTAGTTTTGTAGCAATCCATATTTGGAAATCTTCCTCTTCCAGTTTACTCATATCATGTAAGTTGGTGTCAGACAATGGAGAATGAATATTTTGCTTTGGAGGTGAGTTTTCTCTCCTCTTTCCTGTTTCCTGTGAACTTTCACTGGTTCTTTCTCATCTGGCTTCTTCATCGAGGATCGGAGGTGACAGGGTTGGATTATGAGCTAAAATCTGGAATTCAGGAAGGACGATCCTTGGCAGATCTGGGAATATGTGCTCTGGACCTGTAATGTCAGCAGAGTTTGAGTGGCTGGAGGCCACTGTGATGGTCTGCCGAGAAGTGAAATCTTCCCCTTTTCCGTGTGACACCAGCAGAACTTGGGCTTCTGCAGTCTCCTGGAGAGTGTCCACAGAGGGTCGCGCTAGCTCTACTGCTCCTTAGCCCACAAGGCTGAAGTGGCTGGGGACCCCTGACAGGTTCCACCCAGGGGTGGAAAGTTTGTCCTTTCAGCAAGTACCGACGAAGGTGGGTCCACTGCAGCCCCTGGGGAAGATCCGTGGAGGGTCGCGCTAGCTCTACCGCTGTTTAGCCAGCAAGGCTGAAGCAGCTGGGGATCCCTGATAGGTTCCACCGAGGGGTGGAAAATTTGTCCCTTCAGCGCGACCCAGCAGAGCTGGGTCCGCTGCAGCCTCCTTGGGAGGAACTGTGGAGGATAGTGCTTGCTCCCTCTACCGCTCCCTCCCCAGCTGTGCTTGGATCGCCTGTGTCCACTGGACTACTCAGTCAAATGAGCGATCTATCTCACTTTTCTGTCCCTTCACCAGCAAGGCATACGCCACTGTTGTGTACAGATCTCCCAGCCAAGGAGACCCTGCACCATACCCTATAGATTTCTAATTGCTCTCTGCCCCTGCCTCCTCTCTGAACTGCATGACCACCTGTGTTACCTCTTCACGCTGACTTCTGGCACTTCCCTGCTTGCGTGGGTGTGGAGGTCGGTGAAGGCGAAGTCATCCCGCTGTGGCACAGATCACACAGTCCCATTCGGCTGGCTGCTGAGTGCGGCCAGCTTGCACTCCAATCCCCGCTGTACCACTCGGATTCTCGGAACTTCACGGCAAATCCACTGCATCACTTTCCTCCTTTTCCCAGCACTGCTGCCCTTGAAGCTTCCCTGTAATTCCGTTTAGCCGATCCTGTGGGAGAACTACCCCCTCGAGTGATTCAGGTCGCCTTCTTCACCTCCCACTCTGAGAGCAGAGAATCATGAGGTCATCCCTAATCTGCCATTTTTGACAATTCCTCCCTTTAGTATTTCTTATCAGGAAGGTCTAGTGGTGATAAATATCCTCAGCTTCTGCTTGTCTGAAAAAGTTATCATTTCTTTATTTTTGAAGAACGGAATTGTTTGGTATAGTATTCTTGGTTGACATTTGTTTCTTTTTAGATATATCATCATCCTATTGTGTTTTAGTAGTTTTACCGAAATTCTTGGCCCTTTGCATTTCCATATATATTGCATAATTAACTCTTGGAATTACAGAAAATCCATGTAGTCAGTCATTTTGATTGAAATTACAGTGAATCTTCAAATCAAGTTGGGAAGATTCAGTGTGTGTAAATTATTGAATCTTCCTATTCTACAAAATGATATATATCTCTATTTAGGTATCATTGAACATCTGCTCAGAAACTGCTTAAAAACCCTATTGATTTTATACATACGTATTTTATACATACATAAGTCATACAAGGCAAAACTTAGTTAAGCTTATTTCTAAATTAACCCTAATTTTAAATTAAATTTTATAATTCTGGCCATATTTTGCAACTGACTCTTATATAGTGATCTTCTAGCTTTTCATATTTGTAAATTTTATTGTATCTATTTTTTCTTGTCAAATCCTATTAAATTCAGTGTCTTTCTCTAGTATTATCATGCGACTAGATCTCCTAGTGCAATGGTGAATAACAGTGGTAATAGTAGATATCTTGTATTCTTACAGATTTTAAAAGGAATGCTTTATCATTCCTTTTAAATAAGAATAAGAATACTATTTGTTATATGATTTTGTTAAATATTCTTACGTTAAATTATTTTCTATTCCTAATTTTTTGACAAACTTTTATTATACATGAGTATTAAATCAAATATCTTTTCTTCTTGTGAGAAAGCTTACTGACTTTGTTATTTTTAAATGGATAAATGGTATTTATACATTTTTAATTCACATATAATTGGCATAAAATAAAATTCACCCTTTTGAAGCATACAATTCAGTGGTATCTAGTATATTCACCCCCAAAAGAAACTTCACACTCAAGTTCCTCCATACATCCCAAGCCCTGGAAACCACTAGTTTTTCTTTTTTTCCTTTTTTATTAATTTGCTTATACTGGACATTTCATATAAATTAAATTATAAAATATGTGACCTTTCGGGACTGGCAGCCGGTACCTGCTGAAGGGACAAACTTTCCAGCTCTGGGAAGAACCTGTCAGGGGTACCCAGCCACTTCAGCCTTGTGGGCTAAGGGGCAGTAGAGTTAGCGTGACCCTCTGTGGACCCTCCCCAGGGGGCTGCAGAAGCCCAAGTTCTGCTGGTGTCACACGGAAAAGGGGAAGATTTCACTTCGCTTCTTTTATGTGTTATTTTTCTTTCTTTTTTCTTTTTATTATAGCAATCCCTGTGGGTATAAAGTGATATTCCATTGAGATTTTAATTTAAATTTTCCCAAAGATGACTGTTGTTGTACCTCTTTTCATATGCTTTTTGGCCATTTGTATTTCTTTATTAGAGAAATGTTTTATAGTCTTATCTCAAGACTATTCAGTGTGCTCTTAAGAATAATACGTATTCTATTGCTGAGTATAGTGGTCCATAGAAATCATATTTTTCCCCTTCCAAGGGTTTTTTGTTGCTGTTACACTAGTTGTTCTTTGCTTATTTAGTGATTTTTTCTAAACTAATGCTGTAATGTGAGTATTCTTTCTCATGCGTGGCCACTGCAATCCCTCCTTAGTTTGTTTAATGGTAAGCAAATACCTGGAAAGAAATTTTCATAATCACCTGGAAACAATATGTCTTAACCTTTACTGAGAGGTTCTCTGTGTGTTGCGGCATACCTTCACATTCATCCCAGTGAGTTGGCAACACTGACTTAAAGGTCTTACTGCTTGTGCAGAGCATGAAGGTCAGCAACAGGCAATATTTACAGTCTTCTCAGGGACTTCCTGAACACGTGAATTCTCCTTGGAATACACAGTCTTATGAATTCCTGTGACCTCTAGATTCCAAGGAATATGTTGGAGTTTTTAAAAGTCCCTATGTACATTGATTACACAGCTTTTTCTTTTAAGCTTTATATATATAATTTGCCCCAATTGTTAACCTTGCATCAGGCAGCCACAAAGTTATTGTAATTTTTATGACAAATGATTTTTTAGCACTGCCTGAGTTCCAAGACAGTGTAAAATACAGACAGCCTAGTAAGTATGGTGTTTCAGGGAACAACACAGCAAGTCACATAATGATAATTACTTGAATATGAAGCTTTCCAAGAGCTCTAGCTGATTCTGTTCCCGCTAGTGGTTTCTAAGCTGCTGGTTATCACTGCAAATATGAGCGATTAACCTTTAAGTATACCATGGAGCTGGAGAGTATAACATGAGGTTAGAACAAGTTAAAAATGCCACAAAGCTAGTGGGGCATGGTGGCTCATGCCTGTAATCCTAGCACTCTAGGAGGCTGAGGTGGGCGGATCGCTCAAGGTCAGGAGTTGGAAACCAGCCTGAGCAAGAGCGAGACCCCGTCTCTACTAAAAAAAAAAAAGAAAAATGTAGAAAGAAATTAATTGGCCAACTAATATATATATATATATATATATATATATATATATATAAATTAGCCTGGCATGGTGGCACATGCCTGTAGTCCCAGCGACTTGGGAGGCTCAGGCAGTAGGATTGCTTGAGCCCAGGAGTTTGAGATTGTTGCGAGCTAGGTCGATGCCACGGCACTCTAGCCTGGGCAAGAGAGTGAGACTCTGTCTCAAAAAAAAATGACACAAAGCTCAGTGTTCTTATAGATATGCATCTATTTTTCTTGAAAAAATATTTTTCCTGGATTACTGTAATCCTTTTCTTAATTTCCAGAGTTCTTGATTTGATTCTGAACAATTTTTGCCAGTTTTCTCACTGTTTTGTGGAGGAGAAAATTAAATTTTTAGGGCCTTTCTCTACCATTTTTGCCTGGCATCAGTGCTCTGCTGTATTCTTTGAAGTATGGCTTACTTGAAATGAAATGAAGAGTTATAAGCATACAAGTATATGTATTTTGACAAACACACTCTTAGAACCCCTAACAAAATAATGATATGGAACATTTCTTTCAAACACTGATTTATTTGTCTGTGTATTCCATTAGTTACTGAAAAGAAGACCATTAAGATCTTCAAATAGAACTGGGGATTTGCCTATTTCTCCTTTCATATATGTCAGTTTTGGCTTCATTAATTTTGAAGCTCTGTTACTGGGTGTATACACATTTAGGATTTTCCTGTCTTATGGAGGAATTTCTTGCTTTGTCATTATAAAATATCTCTTTTTATCCCCGGTTAGATTACTTGTTCTGAAGTCTGTTTGGTCTAATATTAACACAGCCACTTCAGCTTTCTTTTGATTACTGTTTGCATATTAAACCTTCTCATTCTTTTTCTTTTAACCAATTGGTGAATTGATATTAAAAGCATTTTGTAGAGTGTTTAAAACACATACATTTTTTAGTTATGGATATGATTGAACTTAATATATCATCTTGCTATTTGTTTTCGTTTGTCATAGCTGACTTTAATTTCATTTATTACTTTCCTGACTTCATCTGGATTGAGGATTTTTCTGAATTCAATTTCTTCACATTTTTAACATGGCAGAAAAATCCTAGCAAACTGAATTCAGGTACTTATCAAAAAAATAATCCATCACGATCAAGTGGACTTTATCCCAGAGATGCAGAAATGGTTCAACATAAGCAAATCTATAAGTGTAATTCACCACATAAATAGAAGCAAAAACAAAGACCATATGATCCTCTCACCAGTCACAGAAAAAGCATGCAACAAAATTCAACACACTTTTCCAATAAGAATGCTTAACAAAATAGGCATAGACGGGAGTTACTTGAAAATGATACAAGCCATATATGACAAATCGACACCCAACATCATTCCAGTAAGTTGTGATCCTCTTTATTTGTCTGTCACTCTCTCCAATTTTGAGGGCAGCAATTTGCCCTGTGATGTCACTTCTCTTATGGATCTCAGAAGAGTTGTTGATTTTTCAGTTTGCTCAGCTTTTTGCTTTAAGATAGAGTGAGAACTTCCAAGTTTCTTATATGCTGGACCAGAAACCTCAAAAGTTTTGCAGTTCTCATAGGCCAAGGTTGAGGCCTAGTCAAGAAGTGGATTCATAGGAGCATGACTAAAGCTTGGTCTAGGAGAGAGTCTTTGTCTGATCAGTAATCAAATATCTCTCAAAAAAGATAAACCCAGTACCAAATGGGTTTACCGTGAATTCTACCCAACATTTAAAAAATAATATCAATCCTCCTCAAAATCACGCAAAAAAACTGACTTCCTAACTCCTTTTGTTAACCAGAATTACCCTGATACCAAATCCAGACAAAAACACTTAAGAAAACTACAGATCAATATGCATTATAAACACTGATGCAAAAATCTTGAACAAAGTACTAGCCAAACAAATTCAATAGCATATTAAAGGATTTTACAGAATGAAACAGTGGGATTTATTTACAGAATGTAAGGATGTTTAATCCTATAAAAATCAATGTAATATATCTCATTAAAAGAATGAAAGAAAATAACCACATGATCTTTTCAACTGATGCAGAAAAATCACTTTTATAAAATTCAACTCTCTTTCATGATATAAACAATCAATGAACTAGAAATAGAAGATAACTATGTCAAAATAATAAATGCTATAAGTAACCAAAAAAAAAAAAAAGAAAAACTGACAAGTAACATCATACTCAATGATGAAAGACAGAAAGCTAACCCTTCATAACTAGAAAAAAAACAAGGATGCCTAATGTTTCACTACTTCTCTTCAATATGATACTGAAAGTTCTGGCCAGAGGAATTAGGGAAGAAAAAGAAATAATATTCATATAAGTAAAAAGAATAAAATTATCTATGTTTGAGGATGACATGAATTTATATGTAGAAAAAACTAAAGATTCCACATGTTAACCTGTTAGACAAAAAGAACAAATTCAGCAAACTTGCTGGATCCAAAATCAACACACAAAGATCAGTCATGTTTCTATGAACTAACAATGAGCAATCAAAAATGAAATGAAGAAAGAAATTTCATTTATAATACCAAAAACTAAAATACTTATGAATAAACTTAACAAAGGAGGTGAAAGATTTTTATAATTAACTAAATAGCATTGCTGAAAGAAATTAAAGGCAATACAAATAAATGTAAAGGAATCTTATGTTCTTGGATGGAAAATTTAATATTAAGATATCAATACTATTCAAAAGGATCTACAGATAAACTGCACTCCCTATCAATATGCCAATGACATGTTTTTCAGAAATAAATATCTCCATTGCAAAATTCATATGGAACCTCAAGGGACCCCAAATAGCCAAAACACTCTTAGGAAAAAACACAGTAGGAGGTGTCTCCTCTCTTCATCTCAGAATTTACTACTAAGCTATAGTAATCAACATAGTGTGGTACTGCCATAAATACAGGCATATATTTAATATATCAATGGAATAGAATAGAGAGATCAGAAGTAAATGCTCACATATAATCATATGGGCAAATAATTTCCTACAAGGGTACTAAGACCATTTAATGAGTAAAGGACATTTTTTTGTGAAATAGTGCTGGTAAAACTGGATATCTACATGCAAAAAGAATGAAGCTGGATCTTTACCTCACATCATATAATAAATGAATTCAAATGGCACAAAGATCTAAACATATAAGATAAAACTATAATATTTATAGAAAAAAAATTAAATTAGGAGGAAGCTCCATGACATTGGATTTGGCAATAAGTCCTTAGATATGACCCCAAAAGTGCAGGTGACAAAGGAAAAAATAGGTAAATTGGACTTCATCAAAATTAAAAACTTTTGTGCCTCAGGGGGCACTAGCAATGGATTGAAAAGAAAGCCTATGAAGTGAGAGAAAATACTTGGAAATCATTTTCCTACTTCGCTCTGAAAACCAAGGATTGATATTCAGCTGAAACATGGCAGTTAGAGTCAGTCAAGGTTAATGTCTTCCCATGCCTTATTTTAGAAATATTTTTAATATAACTTTTGTAGTCACCAATTTAAATTCTGCAATGTTTAGTAATGTTAAATTAAAAATCTGTGGATCCCATAAAACTCCTGAAGGAATGTTGAGAAATATATGTCTATAACATTAGGGTAGGGGAAGAATATTTTGATCATTACACTATAGGCTAACTAATAATAAAAGGTAAACAAACCATAGGGAGAGTTGAAACAGAAATGATAATATGGGGAAAATTCATACCATATATGTCAAAGTGATACTATTTGATATATCTCAAAAATCAAAAAGGAACATAAATGCAGCTTAAAATAAATGGTTAAATTATATTACCAGATAATTTGTGAAAGAAAAAAATCAAATGACCCTGAAATGTGTCCTATAGAGTTCTGAAAATAAAAGTTAAACTATGTAATACAAAACACAAAATTACAGACAATATAATATTGTTAACTCTTCAAGTTGTAAAATGTTTTTGCTTCATTTTGTTTTGTTGCAAATAACATTGTTGCTAAAGATGTAGGAAGAAGGGTGCTTTCAATACTTGCTACAGGGATAGAGTTAATTTTTTAATACCCTTCCTTTAACTGAGATAAAGCTCTGGTACATCTTTTACATGGAGAAGAACTCTGGTGGTTTTGATTTTCATTTCTTAATGGTTAATTATGTTGAAAATCTTTACATGTGCTTATTGATCATTTATATATTCTGTATGTGACAAAGTTTATATAACATAAAATTTACCATTTTAACCATTTTTAAGCCTTCGATTCAGTGCCATTGTTATGCTAGCATTGTGGTGCAAAAATCACTATATCTTTCTCCATAACTTTTTCATCTTCCCAAACTGAAACTCTGTACCTATTTAATACTAACTCTTAGTACCACCCCTACACTCCTACTCTGCAATCCACCATTCTAGTTTCTGTCTGTATAAATGGTACTTTAAGTACCTCACACAATATTTGAGGAATAGTAAAATATTTGTCCTTTTATGTCTAATTTATTTCACTTAGAATAATGTCTTCAAGGTTTATTCATATTGTAGCATACATGAGAATTTATTTCCCTTTTAAGGTTGAATAATATCGCATTGTGACTCTAACTGCCATGTTTCAGCTGAATATCAATCCTTGGTGTTTAGGGTGAAGTAAGAAAATGATTTTATATTTTTTTCAATGGTTAAAACATGTATCCTAACACTTTATGTTGAAGACATTCTTTCTCCATTAGTTAAAAGTGCCAGGCTTTCATGTATTAAATTAGCAGACATACCTTGGATCTGCTTCTGTATTTCTATGTGTATTTCACTGATTATTATATTTTAAACTTGGATAGGGATGTCTTTCTTGTTTATCTTCTGTCATTCCTTTTTCCCAGTCTTTTTTTTTTTTTGCCCCTGAGCAATTTTTTTGAGGACTAAACTTTTAGTTATTTTATGAGTTTTAAAAGCACATCGTGGTTTTTTTTTGGACTAAAACTAAGATTGTAGATTAATCTTAAGAGAATTTGTCAACTTTGAAACATCAAACCTTCCCATCTAAAAATGTGGTATATCTCTCAAATTACTGAACTATAATGTGTTTCTATTATCATATAAGATATATACATCTTTTCTTAAAATAATCGTGAAACAATTTATATTTTATTATTATTGTGAATTGCATCATTTAAAAATTCAAATCTACAAGTACTTATTGATGAAAAGTATTTTTCACTAATTCCCTCATTCACTTATTTATTTTATTTTTTCTGCCTTCCCACACACATTTCTTGCATTCTTGCTATGCCCGAAGATGGTCATTAAATTGCATTTATTTATTTATTAATTATTTCAATTTATTTTTACCTACAAACTTAATTCCTTAATGCCTTTAAGGTGATTTGTTTAGTTGCTCTGTTCCAACTGTAGAATTATTTATCACTGAAGTTCTAAAATTCTTATAGGATATGTGTCGGGTATATCTCTTTAGTATTTGCTCCCATTATATGATAAACTCTAAATCCACAGTCCTATGTTTTTCTTCACCTCATGAAAATCTTTTTCTCTTATAATTTAAATGATTATTTCTGATCTGTTTTTCCCAATTCTGCATATGTTGAATTTCTGTTCTGTTAGAATACCTATCATCTTCTCTCTAGACATTTGTATTTCCATTTTCAACTAAATTTAGAGAATGTGCCTCAAGTTTATCCTCTACAATAATATTTCCTTTCTTAGTAGTTTATTTCTATTCTTTTATTCTTCTAATATTGCTTTTACTTTTGCTACTTAATTGTATTTTTCTTATAACCTTTCTTCAAGCTTTTTTTATTTCTTATGTTTAATAATATTCTTTATTTTAAAAATTGTCTTTTATACAATATTTTACACAATACATAGAACTTTTATATATGTTATTTTTCTTAAACCAACAGTAACCTTATTACTGAAATCATTATTCTCCTTTTTTTAACTTTTCTTCAATCTTATCAACCATTTTTCTCTTAATACTTAGCTAGCTCACTCTTTTATCAGTCTCTTGCTTTATTTCTTCTTTTACCCATATACTGTACAGTGTATTTTTCTATATTTTCTTCATTTTCATAATGAATGCCAACTAAATGCTTTACAACTTTTAGAAAATGGTTGTTGAATTATATGTATTCCAAAAATGTTTCAATAGTATGCTCTACCTCTGTAGCATGTATGCTATAGTTTCTTTTCCTTTTTTCTTTTCTAATTTTTGTTTTCTCAATCTATGAATATACCTTATATAGATTATTTTCTGTTTAATTCTCTTTGAGCAAGTAAACTCTACCTCTCAAATCTTAAATTGGAGGCATAGTTTATGTATAAATCAAACTTCATGTTTGTACCCTTTTATTGGCATTATTGGGCTCCATTGAAAAAGGATCTCATAGATTTTTTTTCTGATCAACTAATTATGAAGAATAGAATTATTCAGAAACCATATAAAGGCTTTTGCAGTTATTATCTTATAAAAATCATAGATTAACCAATATAACACTCAGAATGCACCTTTTGTGTGCTTGTTAAAGATTCAGTTCTTTACTACTGTCAAAATCACACCTCCAGGGATAAAATGCAGCCCCCTTTTCCTCTTTCCTTAAAGAAACTAAAGTAAAGGGTGCATGTCTTGAACATCTTATAAATTTGGTCCTGGCAATAGGAGAATGTTTACCTTCTTATTACTAAGAGAATTTCTCTATCTCTGAGATACAGTTACGCAGCTGGAATGTGTTTATGGGCATGTTCTGTTTTTCCCCCATGTGATCCCATCACTAACTCTACCCTATAATTTCCTTCTGTATTTTAGGACTTAAACTTTAATCTTTTTGCTGTTGTTTTCATAGCCCCAATTATTCTGATTAGAGCTTAAACCTTTAATAGAAAATATTTCTTCCATTTATTGTCATATCTTTAGGCAATGTTCTTAATTTCTAGGGCTATCCTCACACTGTATCATTTCCTTTTTGTATGTATTCTTGAATTAGACTATGCTAGTCTTTCCCAATTATCCTTCACAAGTTCATAATTTACCATTTTTAACTATTTATTTTGATACAATTTCAAATTTTAAAATGTTTCAAGAATAATACAAGTAACTGTCATGAGCTCTTCATCCAGATTACCAATTTTTAAAAGCATTTTCTCTCATTTGTTTATCATTCTCTCTTTCTCTCATTCAGAATCATTAGAGTAAGTGGTAATAATCATACCCCTTTAATCCTAAATTATTCAGCATGTATGTCTTAAGAAAATGGCATAGATAACCACAGTAAAATTATTAAATTCATGGAATTTAACATTGACAAAGTATTATCTAATTGCATCCCATATTTAAAAGTCATCAATTTTTACAATAATGTTCTTTTAAATCTATTTTTCTTCTTTGCCAAGGTCTATTTCAACATTACATATCACACTTAATTGACAAGTCTGTTTAGTATTCTATAATCTGGAAGAATTCCTTAGCTTTTCTTAATGTTCTTGACTTCAATATTAAATATACAGGGTAGTTATTTTCTAGAATGTTCCTAAATTTAGATTTGTCTGATTTTTTTTTCATTATAAGATTCAGATTATTCCTTTGGGTCAAGAAAGAGTCAGAAGTTCTTTGTTCTCCTCAGTGCATTTTATCAAGATGAATATGGATGTTGGTTTATATCATTATTGATGATATTAACTTTGAACATCTAACGAAGCAGTTCTACAAGATTACTCCATTGGAAAGATATTATTTTTATGTTGTAAGTAATACTTGGGAGGTACTTAGAGACTACCTAAATATCTTATTTCAGATGAATCCCTCCACTCACTAATTTTAACATTCATTTATAATTTTCTGACCCTGTTATTCCTTCTGCATTTTTTGGTTGGCATGAAAATGTAAGGATGAACATTCCATTATTTCCATATATTTGTTTATTCATTTATATCAGTTAGAACTCATGGATTCTATAATATTCAGATAATTGTAATACATTACTATAATAATTAAATTTGATATAATATTGCCTCAGATTTGACCAGTGGGAATTCATTCAAGCTATCTCCTGTGTCTCTTTGACATGTTCCTGTCATTCTTTGAGTATTTCTAATTTTCTGGCACAAGTTTTTCCAAAACCACCTTGTACTCTTCTTTCTCCAGACATGGATTTGACTATTTCTCTTAAGGATCTCAGGAGGCTTTTAGTGGGGAATGGCATTCATAAATGAAAATCTGATTGCTAGGTTTGCTCATTCCTACTGGGGAGTCATTGATTTTAGGTCCTCTCAGCAAAGAATTTACACTAATATGTTGAATACAAATCTGATATCACAGGATTAAAAGATGCATTCTAGTTTTCAGTCTTTCGATATCTGTCATTTTCTTCTCTAAAAGTGAGAAAGCTGAATCTCACTATTCTCAATATATCTACTAATTTGTTCCAGCCTCGATCACATAGAAAGTTTCAGAATGCCTAACCCATACCATTGTGAAAAATGAGTCTACTAAAACACGTATTTGCAGTTATTATTTTGTGAGGAAAATCTCTATAGAGGGAAATACAAAGGTATTAATTGTACAGCTCACTCAATTTTGATACATATATGTACCTTTGTGAGTATCATCCTAATTAGAATATATGATATTTCCACTATCCCAAAAAAGTCCTTTATGTCCTTGTTCAGTAAATTCCTAACCACAGCAGGCAAACAATACTCTGAATTTATCACCAAACTACTTATGCCTGTTCTTTAACCTAAACCCTTTTAGCTATGCCTCTTCGGATTATTTTTATGATAGTTACAAGTTATTGCAATAAGCGTCTTAATTTATGATTAGGCTACTTAGAATTAATATTGTACCATTTTACAGACATGTAGAAATCTAAGAGCAGTGGGTTATATCACATGCAGAACTTTGTTATTGTTGTCATATAATTCACCTGAAACTACACTATACAATTTTTGCTTTGCTTTAAACAATTTGTTTAAATAAATTAAAAATGATAAAAATATATTTATATTTGCCTATTCATTTACCATTGGTGTCACAATTCATTCCTTTCTGTAGATAAGATTTTCAATCTGGTGCTATAATCATTCTGAAGAAGTTTCTTTAGCATTTCTTTAAGGGGAAGTTTGATAGAAACAAATTCTTTCAGTTTTAATTTATCTGAAAATGTGTTTATTTTTGCTTAATATTTTAAGGATATTTTCACTAATTATAGAATTCTAGGATGACTGTTTTATATTTTCAGCATTTTAAAAGCAGTATTTCATTGTGGCTTTTTTTTTAATTTGCTACTTAATTATGATGAGAAAGTAGTCATCATTTCTATCACTGTTCCATTGGATATAGTGAGTATGAATTCTGGCTACTTTTGGTTTTACCAGTTTGAATATGATGTGCTAAGGTGAGAGTTTTATTGATTCCATTGTTATTGGGATTCACTCAGATTCTTGGATCTCTACATCGATGTGTTCAAATAAATTTCTGAAAACTGAAAAATAATTCAAATATTTTCCCCCCTCTTTTGGAGAGACTCCATTTCTTGCTTTGATTTATCTCATTACTAGTGTAAGTACAATCTTGTATCTTTCAAGAAGAGTATTTGCATGGTTTAGTTTTCTAGAAATTTATCTTATCTTATGGTATGTTTGTTGTATTTATACCTGAAAAACACCTGCTTTTGCATAAACCTCTTGGTCACATTTTTTCCCTTAATTCTCTACAGAAAGGCAATTCTTAATCATCAAGGACATATGATACCCTCAACCATGTGTAGTGTTATGAAATAGGTTAGAGACATTCAAACCCTACACCACAATTAACAGCTCTTGGTGTAAGTAATGCAGCTATTAGTGGGAGTGAGTCAGACACATAAAAAATGAAAAAATAGAAAAACACATGTCTGTTTCTCATTATTTTTATATTATTTAGGATTGTACTAAAGTGTGAAATCAGCTCATTTTTATCCCATGTGTTTAGTTTGTATTTTTTCCTGTTATAATATTAAAAACTTGAATTTTGCTCTATAATCTGAAAACATTTCCAGTTTTGTCTAGATGTGGATCTCACATTATTTAGTATGGAGGCTACCAATCTGCATACACATGATTGTTTTCAATTTAGGGGAAAAAAACTACTGCTGTAAGTTTGAGTATTTATTTCCAATTGCTTTGATTTGTTGTCCAGAGATATCTATAATTTTTAAATTGAATATCCACTTTCTGATCTCCATATAAATTGTTCACTCTTTTATTTTCACTTCTTTGCAGTTTATGGACTTTAATCTTATTTTTGTGACTTACTGTTCCTCTTTCATGAAGGGCATGTTTCCCAATATCTCATTGGTAATGTCAAACATGTTTGCTTTTATTCATTTTCCTTCTTTGTACAAAATAACTTCAAGAGGATGTGTTTTCCAAGCCTTTAGAAGGAGGTTCATTTCCCTAGATCTGCCATACATTTCAAACATTCCTTATAAGAATTTTTGTTCCTATTAAAATAGTCTGGAACATTCAAGAAATGTATGTGTAGTGCTTGCCATAAGACAAGCAATCTAGTTTGGATTGACCATATAATTTTAATAGAAGTGGAAAATCAGAAATTTCACAGGAAATAAGCTTTGCAAATGAGAAGGAACATTGTAAATGTTTTCATGGCACATTCTTTTTTTCTGGATACAATTATTATACTTGACTGTCTAGTTATGGAAAGCTAGTGTGCCCACTCTTTCATACTGACTGAATTAGTCATATTTTTTCCAGTGCAACAGATGGGGAAGGTTGATGTACCTACATAATATTCTAATTTTTACCATGTCAAAATTATTTTTCTACTAAAATTGCTTAAACATTCTCTAACACTCTAAACCTATAGACTACTTGAAAAAACTTAAAATCCCAGCATAAACTGCAGATATTCCATTGGCCCTTACCTGCACTGTAACCCACAATTCTTTTTGATTTACTTACTTGCCTGTATTTTCCAGTACACAATAGACTACCATTAGCCATTAGCTTTAATGCCTTTTTGGAGGTGAGGGGAAGGATGGTTGTTGGCTATAGTTTAAATGTATGTGTATCCCCAAAATTCATATTTTGAAACTTAACTCTTAAGTTGCTGATATTAAAATGTGGGGCCTTTGGGTGGTGATTAGGTCATGAGGGTGGAGCCCTCATGAATGGGATTTGTGTTCATATAAGAAAGGCCTAAGGGACTTTGTTAGCCCATTTTTGCTCTCATGCCATGTGAGAACACAGCAAGAAGGTATCATCTGTGAGGAACAGGCCCTTGCCAGACACGAAATCTTCTTGCATCTTGATCTTGTACTTCCCAGCCTCCAGAATTGTCAGAAACAAATTTCTGTTGTTTATAAATTACCCAATCTAAAGTATTTTGTTATAGCAGCCTGAACTAAGAAAATTGTATTTCCTTGAACGTAAATAAAAAATAAGATCTAAAGATGAGGTGTATTTTTGGGAATAATAATCTGGCACTTCCACAAAAATATATCAATGCCAAAGAGGGTTGGTTGTTCTGATTTTTGGTTAATAAAGCCCTTACCATCTATCCGGCTGGCAGGGTTGCTATGCATATTGATCATTATAGATTTTATTTGAGCTCTGTGTCTCTTGTTATGAGGAGACATCCCTTTACAAGTTTACCAATAGGTAGTATATCAGCCTAATGTTTATTTCAGAAGTAGTTATTATTTTTAACCTACTTATTGTCTTTATAAATATTATAAGGAAGTTGAGAGAGGGATCAAAGAACACCTTTTTAAAAACTCAGAAAGTCATTATTGGGTTGTTAAATACAATATTAATATAATATTTCTCTTTTTCACCCTTATTCTATAATCACAGCATTGTTTATTTGAATATTCACTAGGGTATTTATTTGTTTTTTGAAATGTATCATAAGATTTTCAGTCATTTTTTCCCTTTCCAAAACCAGTCACACATTTCTTATATTTTCTTCAGGTTAAATTTAGATTAATCCATTTAAAAATTTTAAAGGAAATAGGTTGCAGGTATTGAGTCTTAATGGGAGGAGAGTCTGAGGAAATTTTCTTACTTTGATAATTTCTCACTTCCCTGATGTAAACCTCTTTCCTAAGTAAACAGTAAGTTTTCCCACAAGTCAATCAAATTTTACTGAACCCTTAGTCCTGAAAATGATTCTAGGCACTATGATGGAATACAAAATTAGACATAATTTTTTTTCTAGTCTGGGTCCTATAATATTATTGATACTTGTTTTAAGTTTTTCATACCACCCAACCTTATAGACTATATCAGGTTAACTGAATTTGTAAAAGTAAGCTAATTTGATTCAGTTATGTATTTGTCATCAATCATTTATTCATTACTTTTATTATTCTTTACCAAGAAACCATTATGAGTAGTCACTTAACAATGTGGTAGGAATTCAAAGGTAAATACTGTGCTTATCCTGACCTGACTAAGAGGCTCACATGCTAGTGGAGAAGACAGAAACAAACACCAATGATCATAATAACTAATATGAATATCAGCAAACACCCATGGGAGTAAAGAAGAAGAAATGATTAATTTATTTTTATATACTCTGTGGGAGCAAGAGCCATGTCTTTCTTGTTCAGTTAATATCATCAGTGAACAAGTGCCTGTCATATGATAAGCATTCAATAAATGAATAACATTTTTAAAATATTCAAGAAAGCTTCACAGAAGAAGTTAGATGTGCATGAGTCTTAAGAGAAGGAAAGGTTATTTCCAGGAGAAAAGGAATTGGAGTAGCTTTGCAGGCAGAATGAATAACATGAGCAAAATTACACAAAGATAAAAATGAATGATTTGTGTGAGGAGCATCGATTAGACAATTGTAGCAAATAATGTCATATACTTTTAGATTTGGGTCTGGAAAGGTTCTTTAGGTGCAGATTATGAGTGAAAATGGATGACAACTTAAGGAAATGGGTGGGATATCATTCTGTAGGTAATCAGGAATCACTGATGATATCCAAGCAACAAGATGAGGCCCTGTCCAAGTTCTTTATAATAATGGAGAGAAAAACATAAAGAGTATGTCTCAAACTTTTGCAAATATTTTTAAAGTATTGTAAAATTAAAGATTAAGAAATTGCCTCCATGCATTGTAACAAAAATTTATCCAAAGACTAAGATGTGCTCCTTTCCACACAGGTGATTTTCTCATAAAATTGGCATCTACTATTGTAGACAAACAGTCCAGTAAGCAAATGATGACATGTGCTGCTGTGCTTTTTTTCCTCCTGAACTCTTGTCACGTTACAATTCTGTATGTGATCCTTTGTTTTATGAGAGGTTTGAGGGGTCTGGACAGGCATTGCATTTAACAACTATACTGAAAGTTAGCCATTCCCAATTTAGTAGAATCAGGACTTCTCCTTTACAGTCATACAAATACTCTGGTTTTAAAATACTACTTCATTATGACTGTGTGAGGTCTTCTAGCTAAGAACGTTCACCACTAAGTTGCCATTCAAAAAATCATCCAGTATCTGTTACTGCTGCTTGTTATTTTTGCTGCAATCCTGGTGGCTAAAAGATGAATTTATGAATTGTGTTCTTGTTGGAAGGATCGTGACACATTTTATTAATAGCAACAAGTTGGATATTTTCCATAAGCATAAGAATTAGTTCTAACAAATGGATTCCAAAATTTTTCAAATAATCATAGATGGTATAGAAGCAAAAACAAAACAAACCCCAAAACCAAAAGATATAGAAGGTGAAATTGATACTAAATGGCCTAACCATGCTTCTGCCTCCACTGCTGTCATTATAGCACAAAAAAATTGAGATTGAAATTCTTACCTTAGCTGGGAATGTGCATGTAGTTTTAAGCTGCCCTTTCAAGACAGCTGCTTTGTGATATATTTTTTCAAAAAAAACATGTTACAAAAGAGCATGCCCTTGTAACCTTTCCATGTATACTTCCCAACTGCCCATCACGTCTGTTGTAGTCCAAAGGTTGTTGTGTGCCTCCTCAGTATAATAACTGTCAGGTCCATGGTCATGGTAAATTAAGGATGTAGACTTGAAAGAAGCTGTGTAGGTAACAAAATGTGATTACATTGACTTTAAGACTTATTTTATTTGATTCCTGAATTTATATTCTCTTATTTAATCTTTCAACATTTTAAAGTAGTACTTATAAGGTAAAAAATATAACTAGTCAAGGCCAAAGTAATTGTACCAGTATTTAAAGTATGCAAGACACCATATTTCAGTCACTGATATGATCCTTTATGAGTAACCTATTACAATTTGTTAGCGCAGAAGTGACCTTTTTCTTGTAAGCAAAGGGCACATTTTACAGCTTTCTGAACATGTCTTATCTACTTAGAAGGCTTTAGAAAAAAGTAAGATGTGGTGACATTTAGTTTTTTTCTAGTTCATTGACATTAACCTCCTGCTGCTGACTTTTAGATAGTCGTATATAGTCATTCATCAAGACAGAAAAAAATGAAAACTCTTCTCTGTATGTCACTGAAACTTGTTAAAGTCTGAAGATAATAAAAAAATTGAGTTTAATAACTTCTGTTAGTGATCTAGTGAAGCTCTTAAAGGTCCACAGGAAATACACAAAAAATCAAGGGCTTGAGAAGGTTTCCGTCAAACTCTGGTCTTAATGAAAAACTCATCGCTCCAACAACTGGCATTGCCTTTAAGCAGCAATCCCTTACAAGCTCCATTTCCACATACTTAAATTCACATGAACAGTAAAAAAATCCCAAAATAGAAAATGAATCTGATTTTGAGCTTCTTCCCAATGTTGCTATATCATTCAGAATTCAATTCCATCCCAACTATGCCAAGCCATTTAGTATACTCAGTGCCTGGCCTTGCACCCTGTGGATCAATTCAGCTATGAAGTCAACAAAGTATGGAAGCTTTCTACGAGCACATATTCAACCATGCATTTGCTATCATTTTCTCTGCAGTGTGTTTAATGGATCTGGACATAAAATCTAAGACATTTCACAGACTGTTTGGTATGTATGGGAAATCACAGTTCAGAATGAGGTTTTCATTTCAGTTAATTTAATGTTTGGAGTCTGTCAGATACACTGAGAAATGGGTAGTTATAATATGTGTGCAACAAAAGAATCAGATCTTCCCTTCTCCTCCCCTATGGTTAGCCTTCCTTGAATGTGTTCATTAAACTGATAAATGATTTCCAACAGAGAACATTAGAAATGCTTCAGATATTGGAGAACAAAAAGAGAATGAGAAAAACTGAAATTGAAGTTAGAATTTCATAGATAACCCTCTGTTATATACTGGAATCTACCTCAGTCTTAGTAATTGTTATTTTGATATTGTAATTTTCTTTTCACTATTGATTATGATTATATTCCATATTTCAGATCAAAAACTGTTTCAGTCCCTTGTACTAATTACAGATAGCAAAGAAAGTTGAGCCCAGTGTGATGATAAAATAATTCAATTATCTTTTATCTATATTAATATTAAAGTTTTATATTTCCCAATTACCTAAGCGTGGGAGGGGATTATAAAACAAAAAACACATTTTGAAGAAGCATCTCATTTTATTAGAATAATTTGGAGGAAATGTCTTTCTAAGACATGACTTTCTCTTTCAAAATGATTTCTCCTTTTATTATGATTTGGGTGCTTTATTCAAATGGCTATTATCAAATTTCCTGTGCTTTAAATCACCTAATTGATTTGTCATTTCCACTATTAGGTAAACTCTTATTCCTTTGTCCAGAAAACATTTACTTTTTCATATGGCTTTCCTTCGTTTGACATAATTTTATCCATCTATTCTCATTTAAAAATTAGACAGGTGAATTATATTAAGATACATGCGCAAAGCATAGATTTTTATTTAAGAATTATGACATTTTTTAAATTTTTTTTTCATTATATTGTGGGGGTACAAATATTGTTAGGATTACATATATTG
>VBSM01000568.1:16343061-16450709 GCA_008086735.1 Cheirogaleus medius | reverse complement strand
ACAGGCTTAAACTTAATCCAGGATAGCATAAATGGTGCTAATTCACTGTCGTTTAAGCTGAATTATGACATTTTAAAAGGAGAAAACAGTGATTTGATTATAAATCCGTTCAAGTTTTTATATGCAAACTTTTTGTGTGGAGGGAAAATAATTTCAAGCTATAATCTTTTTTCCTAACATATTTGATTAATAATTGCTACATTTAAACTACTTCATAATCTTGTTTTCATAGGAATAAAAATTAGAAACTAACAATTCAACACTCAACATTAAACACTATTAAACCAGCTCTCCTCAATTCATGTTATTTTGAGGGAGTGTTTAAACACTTTTAGATCAGAACATTAGCGTTCATTATCCTTCTATTTTCATGAGATAAATGTAGCACTATGTCAGCCTTCCTTGCATAGTCTTATGTATATGTGGTCAAAGTAGTCCTTTGTATGAAATATGGTCCATAATCTAGAGGTTGTTATAATTATATATTCTCTAAGCTAGGAAGTTGGCTAAGACAGATTTAAATCAATCTATGAATTAAAAACAAATAGTAAAATCAAGAAAACTGTGGTACTTTCTGTTTCAAGATGTAAATTACAGTTCTCTTCAAACTGATTTTTTAGCTTCAATTTTTTTGTCATGCAAAAATGTGAATTGAATGAATGACACTGTTGCTCTTAGTGACCTCCAAATAGCTGCCATGAGAAAGATAAGGAATTGTTTCCGAGCTGGAGCTGCAGTTAAAGATGTGGGTAATGAGTTCTCTCTGCTTGTAAAACTAAGTAAATTAATCCTTTTTGTTTTTGTGTGAGAACTAAATTCATCAAGCCAAAGTTTCTAAATTCAAATCCCACTACTCTTCTTTACAAATCAGTAAACATTTCAGAATAAAGGTGATTGATATATTTTAGTTATTTCACTTCTATCTTTTCTTGTATATGCATTCTTACGTCTTTGTTTCTCCTTATTCAACAGCCATAAATTCAACAAATATGTAGTGATTGGTTGATTCACTATATTCACTATAATGAAATATACTCGTTAAATCTCACCCAATGAATATATTGAAATAGCTTTCTCTATTTCAATAGAGGAGGCTACACAGTAAAAAGAGAATATGATTCTTTTCATGCTAATAGCTGATTACTATTATCAAAATATACAGAAAGTCTGTGGGTCTTTATTTTTTTATTTCAAAATATTACACGGTACACATGTTTTGGTTCCATAATTTTCTTTTGTACAGTTTGAGTTAATAATTCTTTTTAAAATTCAAGATTATTATGGGGTTGAGGGGAACCTGTTTACTCAGAAAGAAATACAAACTCTGAAATATGTGGCTTGTTTTGCAAACTTCCTCTATTCTCCAACCATTCCACTAGAATGCTTCATTCTTTATAAGTTAAGCCTGCTGTGATCAAATTAATCAAGATGAAACTAGAAAAGAGAACCCTGAGAATTTAAAGCAGATGAACTTTGATTCAGGCAATGGTTTTGCACTGGTGAAGAAAGAGCTAAAAAAGCCAGACAGGGGTAGTGAGGCAACCAATATATTAGCAGTAGCAGGAAGCCCTTACCAATCCTAGACTGGAGAAATATTACTTTTGATGAATGATAGCTAACTATGACAGGCCTATCTGGAAGTAGCTGGCAATGGAGGAGAAACAGCCACTTGTCCTACCCTCCAATCTCTTTCTGTTACTTCTCTTAGGATGAGAACAATTGACAGGGAAGCACTGGAAACACAGTCTACGGTGGTCAAGCCACCTTTTCTATATAGAACAAAGAGGAAGGATGAGGAATAAATATAAAGGCAAGTAGGTTGATGAAAGCATGACAAAATATGGAAAATATAGAACAGGCTACTCCTATACTCAAGAAGTCCCAAGACACATAGTAATGACTCCACAAATGTATGGCAATTGGGAAATTTATTGCATATAAGGTACATTTTACAGTAAAAGGTGAAGGGAGCTTTGCTGCAATGTTTCTGAGAATAAGCACTAAAACGCGAGAAATATTAACAGACAAGAGAGTTCTAATTAAGCTTTTATTTCATATTGTTCCAATCTGACAGATACATAGATGAAGTTTTACACACACGCACACACACACACACACACTACACACATGTAACTACTACTACTGCTACTACTACTACTGCTTCAGTTTGACAAGGATACCTTGTAGCATGATTTCGGTGATGGATTTTTACATGAATCATGTTACTTGAATGATCAGTGAAGATCTTAGTTCTAGAAAAAAATAGTTCAAATATATTTGGTTTATATTCCCTGCCTTTGATCTCTGTTTTACAAATATCTTTATAGCAAGACTCATCTACCATTTTATCCTCAATGCCATACTTTGCACATACAAAGATGATGAAAAAAGGTGTTTCTCAAGTAGATAACTCATTTAAAAAATTATGTATACATGCATAACACTTTTATATACCTGCAATAAGAACATATATAATTCAAACATGTAAATTATATATTAAAGAATAAAAATTCTAGATGGCTCAAGTTATTTCAAAATGATCTTAAACTCATAATACTGAGGACAGAAAAATTATTATCTTTGTCAAAGAAATCAAAGCCTTCAAGTCATCTTCTGTACATGACTGTTTTTGATCTCTTTATTCAATTAGTTGTTAAACAATATAAAATTTTTCTTCGGACATACTCTTATAGCATCCTTTCCTTGTTTGTTCTCCCACCATCCATTGCTTTGCACAGTTCTAAGAACTCAGTAAACATGTGACAATTTTATACATTCCTAATAGAATAACAAGAAGTATTATTAGAAATTTTGTTCATTTAAAATCCCACATAATTTCCCTAGGATAATTGGCTGCCCCACAATCCTGCCTGAGGCAGGAAAGAATGTAATGATGGCAATTAAAAGTCACTGAACAGGGATTTAGAAATACAGGAACATTATGAGTGGATGGAAAAAAATGCACCAAAAACCTTATCTTTTGATAAGATATTTTTATTCTCTAGAATAAAGAGTAGATAGAGAAGAACTTGAGTTAAACCTGTTAACTTATAGATCAGATATATATCTTTTAAAAGTGAAAAAATAAATATTAGGTAACCAATGGTTTAGATTCAGTCTGCTGGTACCATGCTGCTACCATGTGGTCATCAGGATAATCTCCCATGTCCATTGAGTCAACCAATTTTTCCCTTGCTGTGACTAGGGCATCCTGGGAAAAATTATTAAGTAGGTGTTTCCAGAATCCTTTTTTTTTATTCACCTCCTAATTTTTAGACCCTCCTCAATCTTCTAAGGGTTCAGTGGTTCTTATACCATTGCGAGCTTCTTCTTTAGAAGAGAAATATAATCAAGTAAACTAATTCTCAATAATGTAACAGCTTTATGAAAGAAAATGCTTTTCAAAGATGTAAACAAAGAGAAACTGTATAAACATTAGCTGACCATTGATTAATTGAGTAATTTTTCTCAGCTTTGGTTAGAGTATTATGGTGACCCATGTTCCCATAGGATAATAAGTTACATAAATCTGAATTTCTCTGTATATTTTTCAAAAAACTATATAATACCCAAGTAGAGCAAATAAAGCAACTATACATCTATATCATAACTTATGTATAAGTATGTTTACTGGGTTGAATGCATGTTCACCCCAAACCTCAGGATGTGACTTTATTTTGAAAAGGGGTTTTTGCAGATATAATTAGTTAAGATGAGTTCATATTGGTTTAGGGTAGGCCCCAAATCCAATATAATTTGGTGTCCTTAAAAGAGTAGGAGCAGATACACAGAGATAGAGAAACACACCCAGGAAAGACGACCATGTGAAAATAGAGGCAGAAAATGGAAAAATGCAGCTACAAGTCAAGGAATGCCAAAGATTGCTGGCAACCACCAGAAGCAAGGAGGAAGTAAGGAAGGATTCTTTCCTAGAGCCTTGAGAGGTAATCATGATCCTGCTTCCACCTTGTTTTCAGATTTTTAAATTCATGAACTATAAGAGAATAAATGCATATTGTTTTCAGCCACTCAACTTGTGGTAATTTCTTATAGTAGCATTAGGAAAGGAATGCAGTAAGCAATAAACATTTTGAGAGAGTTCTGTAGTAGCCCCAGGCAGAGAAGTCATAGAAAAGTGGAGATTTCAGGTACTATCTCTGGCAAAACCTGGATAAAATCAGTTCCAGAAAAAAAGGGTACCGACCTCGGTAAGGAAATACTTAATGCAGTTGAGACATGATGGATAAAATTATAAAAGGAATTGAAATGGAATAAAAAAGAAGAGTCTTAAAAATGTGTGAGAAAATCTTAGGGAAACACTGTTTCAGGGAAAGAATGGGACAACTTGGAAAGAAGCAACATCTCTTGGTGTGTTTGTAGTGATGGGAAAAAGTAAATAAGCACTGGAAATAAAGGGTAGTATGAAACAAAAACAAAATCTAATCACAGAATCAGAAGACACATCAACTCTTTCCTTGACCAAATAAAAATACCATCAATTAAAATAAACTGCATTTCACCACACCTCTTGCTATGGTGAACTAAGAAGGCAAGAAGTCACAAAAACACCTCATCTCTGACTCCTATTGCTGGTCTTGAAAAAATAAGACATTGAAAGAATGAAAAGAAAACAGAAGACCAAAAACCATAGGAAACTATTATTAGAAAAAAATAGAAAATGAATATTAAAACTTACATGTTGAAAACTCTTCTCAAAAACAAAATGAAACAAAAACAAAGCAAAGGAACCTCGACATATCATCCCAAGTTATAGGAAACCCCCCATCTATTACCTGGCATATCAGGCAGGTCTTTTGGGTGGTATTCCAGAAGAAAGCATTGTTATCATAAGAAATGACAGCTCCATGCATGTTTTTGCCCTAAAGACCTTCTAGTGGGGCAAGATGTGAAGGTGGAAGACAATGATATTGATGATCCTGACCCTGTGTAGGGCTAGGCTAATGTGAGTGTGTCTTAGTTTTTAAGAAAAAATTTTAAAAAGTAAAAAAAACAAAAGAAAAAATTCAAATAGAAAAAAGCTTATGCAATATGGATATAAAGAAAGAAAACATTTTCGTACAGCTGTACAATGTGTTTGTGTTTAAGCTAAATATTATTACAAAAGTCATAAAATTAAAAAGTTAAAATATTTATGAAGTAAAAAAGTTACAGTAAGCAAAGATTAATTTATTATTGAAGAATGGATAATGTTTTTATAAACTTAGTGAAGCCTAAGGGTACAGTGTTCATAAAGTCTACAGTAGTGTGCAGTAATGCCCTAGGCCTTCACATTCATTCAACACTCACTGACTCACACAGAGCAACTTTCAGTCCTGCAGGTTCCATTTATAGTAAGTATCATATACATTTTTTAATATTTTAAACCATATTTCTAGTGTAACTTTTCTGTGTTTAGATACACACTTACCACTGTGTTATATTTGTCTACAGTATTTGATACAGTAACATGTTGTACAGGTTTTTAGCCTAGGAGCAATAGGCTATACCATATAGCCTAAACGTGAGGTATCAGACCATACCTTCTAGGTTTGTGTAAATACACTTTATGATGTTCCCATGATGACAAAATGTCCTAATGATGAGATTCTCAGAACCTATCTCCATTGTTAAGCAGCACAAGACTGTAATTACATTAGGAAATGCATCTCAACTATTTTATAATTACACTAAATATGCAAAAATGGATAAATTGATGCTCAGAAGAAGGCTAAAATCATAACCCCCTTAATCCAAATTCTGAGGAAAATCTAGCACTTTAAAATGTAAAATGAGTTCGCAAAAATGTGTTGAAGCATTGAATTTCATTTCTGACAATGGAAGTCACAGGGATAACTCAGCAGAGATATGATAATATTTTAAATGTAATAATTATGGGACACTGCTTGGAAATTTTCTATAAGTAATTCAGATTTAGATTCAAATAACATCTACTGAGTACCTAATGAACTAGGTGATTTCACACATTGTATCTCATTTAATCCTATCAACATCCTTGAGGGTAGTATTATTCTATCCTTATTACAGGTAAGAAAACTGAAATTCTTAGAAATAGACTAACTTGTTTCAAATAAAAGGTAAAATACTTATAGATAACCTGAATTCAAGCCCAATATTTAAATTAAAATAATTATCATTAATATTAACTGCTAAGGATCATTGAGCACATATCATTGTCAGTCATTTGCTTAGGAATTTAGTAATACATTTTCTTACTGTGAAAAACCTTAGGAGTTAGGCACTGATATTATCTTTATTTTTAATGCAGTATAAATATATAGAGTTAATATTTTATATCTAATATTACATAGAGATGTATAACTCTTCAATTTTATATCTTACATTTGCATGTGTAATATGAAGCACATTATCTCCTTTGATTTTCTTAAAGACAATGCATGATGAACAGACCTAGTACCACCTGCTATTGTTTGAATATTTGTCCCCTCCAAAATTTATGTTGAAATTTAATCTCCAATTTGGCAGCACTGAGACATGAGGCCTTTAAGAGGAGAATGAGTCATGAGGGCTTTGTATTAATGTATTAATGGGTTAACGGATTAATGGGTTATCATCGAGTATGACTGGTGGCTTTATAAGAAAAGAAAGAGCTGAGCTAGCACTGTTGGCTTACTCACTGTTATGCCCTGTGCTCACTGGGATCTCTACAGAGAGTTCCCTTAGCAAGAAGGTCCTCACCAGACCGTGACACTTCAATCTTGTACTTCTCAGTCTTCATAACTATAAGAAATAAATTCATTTTCTTTATAAATTACTTAGTTTCATATATTTTGTTATAAGCAATGGAAAACAGACTAAGGCATTGCCCAGATGAGGCCACTGAAGCTTAAAGAAAATAAGCATAAGTGTATACCATTAGTAAGTTGTGGAGCTATATTTAGAAATAAAGTCATCTAATTCTTAGTCCAATGGTCTTCGGTTTAATTTATTAAAAAAATATGTACGTGTGTGTGTGTGTGTGTGTGTGTGTATTCCTTTGAATCAATGATGACGAACCCGCTTTACATGAATGAACTAATATTGTCCATGTCTGTTACAAATTATATACATAGCGCTGCTGCTCAAATAATCAAGGTCAGAATTTGGTCCTCAGGGTATTTTGATATTTACTCCTTGCATCAGCAAACATGGCCATGTTTCAACAATAATGAAGTGTTTTCCTTTAATCATTTGAACATACCCTTAAAGGTATGAACTTATTCTCAGGTAAAATTATCATTGATTCCAGTCCAGTAGATTGCTTAACTGGAGCTCAGTGCCTGAAACTCAATTAAGTTTGTATGGATAATCCAATCAAATACAGACTGACTGACTACTCAGATGAATAAATTAATTAAGGAGTTGTTGTGGAATCTGAAAGGTGGTTTCATTACCACCTTGGTCTTATAAAACATACTGAAAATCTTGTGTGCATGCAACAATAATGTATTGAGGAATAGAGGTTACTCTCAGTGATATTTGCCAATATAGTTCCTGTTGTGAAGTGTCTCTGTCTCCACTTTGGTCCCTGAGGAATTTGTCTCAACTGCCTTGTATAATGTATGGAAGCATAAATGAATCTCTTGTCTTTGCTTGCAAAGTTCTATTACTTTGCAGTGGAAGAACCAGTAAAGAAATAGCAAAGTAGAGCAAGGATTGGCAAACTTGTTTGTAAAGGCCACATAGTAAATATTTTAGGTTTTGCAGGCCATACTGTTTTTGTTGCAACTACTCAATTCTGCTGGTGTAACACAAAAGCAGTCATAGAAAATATATAAACAAATAATCCTGGCTGTGTTTCAATAAAACATTAAAAAAAAAAAAGGCAGTTAGCCAGATTTGACCCAGGGCACTACTTTGCCAACTTTTGTGCTGGAGTCAAGGAAAGTCTATTAACTGCTCAGGTCAAACTATATAAAACTTTCAGACACATTAAAACTCTCTATTTGTATATGTAACACATTTGACTCTAAATAATATAGCTACACATTTAGTGGTCTTAGAGCAGTCCATGGCTAGTTAGCTGTGTCATATTAAGCAAAGATTTTACTTTTGGTATTTTCCTTCTTCTGGTGCAATTCTTGTTCTCTCCTGACAGTTCAGCAAAAGCTGTGAGGCCAGATAAAGATTGCCCACAGAGTTCTCTCTTGTGTAAGTTTTGCTGCTTGAAATGAGAAATATACACCTTTCATAAGTCTCTGTATTCAGAACACTCAGATGCATGAAAACATCCCTAATCACAAGCAAAAATATCAGAAGGGAAATTGAGAGAAAATAGGGCTACTAAGAACCTATTAACAGACAAATAGATGAAGTTGAAACAAGACATCGAGAATAACATTAACAAGAAGGCTTATAAGACACTATTAGAATTTTTCTTATTACATAAACCAAGTTTTTTTTCAGTCTTGCCTTCTTAACAGTCATTAAACTGTCCCTATAACAGGTACATAAACACCTTTTATTACCTAACAGAAGATGTATCACTTTCTTATCTTTTCAGCATTTTTTCCAAAAGACAGCAGGTCAGAGCTCCTCTGAGATCTTATGTATCCTCAAGGCTTCCAACTCTAGCATCCACTTTTAAAATAGCATCTTTACAGGTAAAGGTGATTAAATAAAGTTTCATTAGTTTCAGAATTTTTTTATTCTGAAAACGATGATCCATATTTAAATCAATATATTTTCTTTCTAGGTATGTTAGGTAGCACATGATGTAAAACTTTAATCAAAATTTTGCCTTCTAGGTGATAATTGTTACTTGTGAGCACTTCTTTACTTTTAAAGGTCATGCAACCTTCAAAATGGACCAGAATTTTATTTATATTTACTGTCGCATTCTGACAGATTCTACATTTACATGCATATATATGTTCTGCTTTGACATAGACAACCCATATTTCATATACAATTCATGTGGGCAAATAGAAAAGAGGATTAAAAGAGAAGAAAAGGAGCAATATCAACAGGTGCTTCTTCTATTTATTTTTTATTAAAAATTGTAGATAAATTTATGCATTGTATTCACAGTGATACAAAACATTTTAAAAACACATGTGTTGTTCATAGACAGTTGAACTTTTTTACTTTACCATCCCATTTCAAGTGACTAGCCCTTTTCATTCAAGGATTTTATAACATTAAAATAATGAAAGTATTAGTTCAGATGAAGGATTAGTTTCTTAAATCCCAATTGCACTGCATGTACTTGTATAATAAACTTGGCAAGTTTTTTAAAAGCACAGTAAAAATCCCCAAGTCTTATACAGTACTAGTCAAGTTAGAATTACAGGCATTGCTCAAATTAACATCAAATTCATAAATGTGAAAGATAATCCTGACCTCTTTTTGGCTATTCTATCATTGCTAAGTTACCTCTAATAGAAGATAGTGTAGTGCTCTGAGTATTTTTAAAGACAATAGATTTAATCATTGTAGTAGCTGTGGTAATAATAATAATGCCTTCTTATATTTTTGTGGAATGTCAAAGGCTTTCAAAACTCTTTTTTCGCATTATCTTATTTGATCATTGAAACAATTCTATAAGGCAGGTTTTATTTCTATTTTTACAGATTATGTAAGAAGGCTTTTGAGATTTGTTTTTTTTTTTATTTCAAAGTATTATGGGGGTACAAACATTTTGGTTATATATAATGCCTTTGCCTCACCCAAGCCAGGGCTACAAGCATTCCCTTCTCCCATTCAATGCACTCTGCATACATTACTTGTGAGTTTACCCCCCCAACCCCCACCTGACCGGCACCCAATGAATATTACTACCACGTGACCACCTTACTGTTGATTGGTCAGTACCAATTGGATGGCGAGTACATGTGGTGCTTGTTTTTCCATTCTTGTGATACCTCAATTCAAAAAATGGGCTCAAGCTCTATCCAAGATAATATAAGAGGTGCTAGTTCACCATTGCTTTTTATAGCTGTGTAGAACTCCATGGTATAGATATATGACATTTTATTTAATGTACTCATGCATTGATGGGCACGTGGGTTTCCACATCTTTGCAATTGTGAATTGTGCTGCTATAAACATTCGAGTGCATATGTCCTTACTATAGAATATCTTTTTTTTCTTTGAGTAGATGCCTAGTAGTGGGATTTCTGGATCAAATGGTATTTCTATTTTTAGCTCTTTGAGATATCTCCAAATTACTTTCCACAGAGGTTGGACTAATTTGCAGTCCCATCAGCAGTGTAAGAGTGTTCCAATCTCTCCACATCCATACCAGCATTTGTTGTATTCGGACTTTTTGATAAAGGCCACTCTCCCAGGAGTTAGGTGATATCTCATTGTGGTTTTGATTTGCATTTCCCTAATGATTAGAGATATTGAGTACTTGTTTATATGTTTGCTGGCCATCATTCTGTCTTTTTTGAAAAGTTTCTGTTCATATCCTTTGCCCATTTATTGATGGGATTGTTTGATTTTTTTCTTGTTAATTTTTTTAAGTTCTATATAGATTCTTGTTATCAGTCCTGTATCAGATGTGGAACATGCAAATATTTTCTCCCATTCTGTAGGTTGTCTATTTGCTATAATGATTGCTTTCTTGGCTGTACAGAAGATTTTTAATTTGTTAAGGTCCCATTTATTAATTTTTGTTACTGCTGTGATTACTTTGGGGGTCTTCTTATTAAATTCTTAGCCTATGATCATGTCTATAAGAGTTTTCTCCACATATTCTTCTGGAATTACTAAGGTTTCACACCTTAGGATTCAGTCTGTTATCAAACGTGAGTTGATTTTTGTGAGAGGGGGGAGGTGGGGATCCAGTTTCAATCTTCTGCATGTAGTTATCCAGTTTTCCCAACACCATTTATTGAATAGGGATTCTTTTCCCCAATGTATATTTTTGTGTGATTTGTCAAAGATTAGATGACAATATGAGGATGGTTTTTTATCTGGGTTCTCAGTCCTGTTCCAAAGGTCTATATCTCTGTTCTTGTGCTATTCACATGCTGTTTTAGTTATTATAGCCTTGCAGTAAAGCTTGAAGTCTGGTAGACTGATGCCTCCCCAATTTGTTCTTTTTGCTTAAGATTGCTTTACGTATACAGGGTCTTCTCTGGTTCCATAAAAAGCATAGAATTATTTTTCTAGATCTGTAAAGAATGATGATGGTATTTTGATAGTGATTGCATTAATTCTGTAGATCATTTAGGTAGTATGGACATTTTAACAATATTGATTCTGCCAATCCATGAGCATGGTTGGGATTTTCATTTGTTTACATCTTCTACAATTTCTTTTCTCAGTGTTTTGTAGTTCTCTGTATATATGTCTCCCACCTCCTATGTTAAATATTTCTTAAATATTTAGTTGTCTTTGATGCTATTATGAAAGGTGTTACATCTTTGATTTGATTTTTGGCTTGACTGTTATTGGCGTATGTGAATGCCACTGATTTGTGTGTATTCATTTTGTATTCTGAGACTTTACAGAATTCATTTATCAATTAGAGGAGTTTCTTGGTCGAATCCTTGGGATTTTCTAAGTATAATATCATATCATCAGCAAAGATTTAGAGTTTGACCTCTTCTTCCCACATTTGGACACCCTTAATTTCCCTCTCTTGTCTGATTGCTTTGACAAGGACTTCCAGCACTATGTTGAACAGAAGCAGAGATAGTGGGCAACCTTGTCTGGTTCCAGTTCTAAGCAGGAATGCTTTCAATTTTTCCATGTTGAGTATGATATTGGATGTGGATTTATCATATATTGCCTTAATAATTTTAAGGTATATCCCATCTATGCCTATTTTGTTATGAGTTTTTATCATAAATGTGTGCTGCATTTTTTCAAATGTTTTTTCTGCATCTATTGTGAGAATTATATGGTCATTATTCTTGCTTTTGTTTATGTGGTGAATTGCATTTGTAGTATTGCTTATGTTGAACCATCTCTGCATCTCTGGGATGAAGCCCACTCGGTTGTGATGGAATATTTTCTTGATAAGTACATGTATTCGGTTAGCTAGGATTTTGTTGAGAATTTTTGCATCTATATTCATAAGGCATATTGGTCTGTAGTTTTCTTTTTGTGTTGTGTCCTATCCTGGCTTTGGTATCAAGGTGATATTGGCTACGTAGAATCAGTTGGGGAGGATACCATCCTTCTCAATGTTGTTAAATAATTTCTGCAGTATACACATGAGTTCTTCTTTGAAGGTTTGGTACAATTTAGGTATGAACTCATCTGGTCTGGGCCTTTTTTTTTTTGGAGATTTTTAATTGCTGCTTCAATTTCTGTGCTTTATATTAGTCTGTTCAGGAATTTTATTTCTTCCTTACTGAGCTTGGGAAGGTTGTGTGTTTCTAAGTATTTGTCCCTTTCCTCCACATTTTATAGTTTTGGGGCATATAGACTTTTATAGTATTCAAAGATAATGTTTTGTATTTCCATGATGTCTGTTGTGACCTCACCTTTTTCATTTCTAATTGAGTTTATTATAGTTCTTTCCTTTCTAGTTATTGTCAATTTAGCAAGACAGTTGTCAATTTTGTCTCTGTTTTTGAAAAACCAACTTTTGGTTTTATTAATCTTCTGTATAGCTATTTTATTCTCAATTTCATTTAGTTCTGCTCTGATCTTAGTTATTTCTTTTCTACTGATAGGTTTAGAATTAATTTGCTCTTCCTTTTCCAGTTCCTTGGGATGCTTTATTAGTTTGTTGATTTGTGAGCTTTCTGACTTTGGATGTGAGCATTTAATGCTATTAGTTTTCCTATCAGGACTTCTTTTGCTGTATCCCACAGATTTTGATAACTTCTGTCCCCATCATCATTTAGTTAAAAGAATCTTTTCATTTCCATCTGGATCACCTCTTTGACCCAATAGTCATTCAGGAATAGGTTGTTTAATTACCATGACTTTGTGAGGTAGTGTTTCCCTTGGAAATGATCTCTAATTTTATACTGCTGTGGTCTGAGAAGATACTTAGTATAATTTCTATTTTTTAAAATTTGTTAAGATCTGATTTGTGGCCTAGGATGTGACCAGTTTTGGAGAAAGTTCCATGTGCTGATGAGAAGAATGTATATTGTGCTTTATTTGGGTGGAATCTTATTTGGATGTCTTTTAGAACCATTTGTTCTAGAGCTCTGTATAAGTCCATTATTTCTTTGCTTGTTTTCTGCTTGGAGGATATATTCAGTTCAATCAGTGGGGTGTTGGAATCCCCAGCTACTATGGCATTACTGTTTATAATGTTATTAAGGTCAAACAGGGTTTGCTCTATGTATCTGGGTGCTCCTGTGTTGGTTGCATGAATATTAAGAATTTTTAAATGTTCTTGTTGGATTTTTTCTTTCACCATTATATAGTTGCCATCTTTGTCTTTCTTTCCTTTCGCTATTTTAAAGTTTGTGTTATCTGCCATAAGAATAGCTACTGCTGCTTTCATTTGGCTTCTGTTTGCCTGGAAGTTTGTTTTCCAACCCATGTCCTTGAGTCTGAAACAGAAATAAACTACTAAGAAAGGAAATATTATTGTAGAGGATAAACTTGAGGCACATTCTCTAAATTTAGTTGAAAATGGAAATACAAATGTCCAGAGAGAAGATTATAGGTATTCTAACAGAACAGAAATTCAACATATGCAGAATTGGGAAAAACAGATCAGAAATAATCATTTAAATTATAAGAGAAAAAGATTTTCATGAGGTGAAGAAAAACATAGGACTATGGATTTAGAGTTTATCATATAATGGGAGCAAATAATAAAGAGATATACCCGACACATATCCTATAGGAATTTTAGAACTTCAGTGATAAATAATTCTACAGTTGGAACAGAGCAACTAAACAAATCACCTTAAAGGCATTAAGGAATTAAGTTTGTGGGTTAGATTCATTTCCTGGAGACAGCAGATACTTGGCTTATGAATTTTTGTCCAAACTTTTGAGTGATTTTACTTTGGTCAGTGTCTATAGTGCTATTCAATGTATAATGCAGGTCTGAGTACTTCCTGCAGGGCAGATCTTGTCTTCACAAATCCATCAGTGCATGCTTGTCTGGGAAAGTCTTTATTTCTCCGTCATCGATGAAGCTTAGTTTTGTCAGGTAAAGAATTCTATGTTGGCCATTATTCTGTTTTAGAAGATTGCGGATGGGTCCCCAGTTCCTTCTGGTTTGTAAGGTTTCATTCGAGAAGTCTGCGGTTAGTCTGATAGGGTTTCCTTTGTATGTTACCTGCTGTTTTTGTCTTACTGCTTGAAGGATTGCCTCTTTCATGTTTACTTTGGTCAGCCTAACAACTATGTGACATGGTGATTCCCTTTTGACATTGAGTCTCCCAGGAGTTCTGTGTGCTTCTTCTACCTAGATATCTAGATTTCTGGCCAGGCCAGGTATGTTTTCCTCCAGTATTCCAAGAAATAGATTTTCCAGCACTTGTGTATGTTTTTCTTCTCTCTCTAGGATGCCTATAATTATTATATTTTGTTTCTTTACATAATCTCACATTTCTTATATGGTTTGTTCTTGTGTCTTGCTTCTGTTTTCTTATTCTTCATCTGATGTGTTTAGCACATAGGCATTATCTTCAAGCTCTTAGATTCTTTCCTCTGAATGATCCTTCATATTCTTAAGGCTTTCCACTGTGTTCTATAGTTCCTTGCAGGCCTTTTTCATTTCCAGTATTTCTGTTTTGTTCTTTCATAATATTTCAATTTCTTTAGATAATTCTTCATACATTTCCTATATTGTTCTTGTGGTTTATTTGTGCTGGATTTCTATTTTCTTTTCAATTCCATTGAGTTTTCTTATAATCCATATTCTGAATTCTCCCTCCATCATTTTAATCATTTCATTTAAATTTGTATCCATTGTTGAGGATCTAATTATTTCTTTTTGTGGTGACTTTTCTCTCCGTTCTTTCATGTTTCCTGCATTCTTTTGCTAATTCTTTCTCATCAGGCTACTTGGTTGAAAACTGGGTGTGCTAGGACTTGTTTATGGCCCTGTCTCCAAGTCCCATAGGCTTGTTCCTTGAGAGTGCTGGGGAGAGTCACGCTGGTCTTATATTGCCTTAGAGGTATTTTAGCAAGTTTGGTTATTTCTGACCTGTTGCCTTCACCTCTTGCCAATGGAGATTAGTGGGTTTTGTCCCCTAGCTTAAGCTCCCAGGTGGTGAATCACGTTTTTGTGTATGACTCCACTGCCTTCTAATAGCTTGAGATGGAAGACACTGTGTTAAGCTTTGGGGTTACCCTCTCTGTCACTGACTGTAGTTTGTATAGAGGAGCCAGTTATCAAGGTAATCCAATGTCTCCGTGTTAGGCTCTGGTTCCCCAGATGAGTTTTACCAATGCCCCAATCTTTGGAAGGATCTTACCACTCCTGAGGGTTATTTGGACCCTATTCCCCCTTAAGGTGTGGGTAAAGGCAAGATAGATTGCAGCTGGTGCATGCAAACCTGGGTATGTGTTCTTCTATGGTTGCTTGACCTGCTGCTAGAGGGAGCCACTAATAAGTTATTTAGGGTTCTTTCACCACACTTGGGAGCCCACTCCTGATGGGAGGGGTCAATTTGTGTGATTGCTGAGGTCTCTGGGCAGGATTTTACTTCCCTATCCACAAACTGCAGTGCTGGCAGCCACCCAGATGTGGAGAGCAAGCGCTAGGATTTTGTTCTTATTAGATGACCTAAGCTGGTCCAGCGGACCCAATCAACAGACTGACAACTATTGTTCAGCACCAAATCCCTGCAGATTCATGCCAGTCTCACAGAGAAAGCTTGTTTTCTCTCTTTTGCCCACCTCCAAGGGGAGAGCCTGCTGTGCCCAGTGTGAAACTCGCTAGGCTGGGGGAGCAGTATTGCCTGAGACCTCCAAGCACATTGTCATCTCTAGGCTGGGGATATCACAGATGGCAGCTGCCCACCCCTAGACAACTAGCCTTTTGGGAGGAGCACTCAAGATTTGCCCACTGACACCAGCTCAGCTAGCCAAATCAACAAGTCATGGACCAAAGTCCCACAGATTCATGCCAACTATACAGAGAAAGTGACTTTTCTCCCTTCTTCCCACCTGCAAGGGCAGAGCCTGCCACACTCAGTGCAAAAGTCCCTGGGCTGAGGGAAGGGTACTTCCCCAAACCACAATGGCTAGCGCTGGGGGTGACCACTCAGGATTTTGCAGATGCTGGTTCAGTGGGCTGAATCAACAGGCTACCAGCTGTCCCCTCTATATAACAGTCCCACAGTCTCACATCTGCCTAGCAGAGGGTCCTGCTCTTTCTGTCCCATCGTGAACTGGCCAAATTATCAGCAAATAATTATCCAAATTATTGCGGAGGCATATCCCTCTTTTCAGCATTCACCTCCCTTGTTCTGGTCCCATTGACCACCAGAGGTGAGGTGCCTGTCTCCAAACTCCCTCATGTGGTTGCAGGAAGTAACTGCTCAGAGTAGCCCCTCCCCCACAGAGCACCAGGAAGTTCAAAATATTTCCCCCTATTGTCTCCTCTCCACAGAGTCTGTCGTCCTGTGCCATGACTTTGCACCAATTTTAGGTACGTACCTGTCTGAGTGGGTGTGGAGGTCAGTGGAGGACCTAGGTGTCCTCCTGTGGGTCAGATTACACTGCACTTGCTGGCCAGGTGGGTGTGGGCATTCCATGCTCTAGTTCCTATTGTATATCTTGCACTCTCCAATCTTTGTGATTGTATCTCCCATTCACCTTTTATTTCCTGTGCTGTGTGTCCAATGCTGTTTCTCTGCAGATTTACAAAGCCGTTCTTGAGGGGGAGTGATCTGCTTGTGTGTAGGCATCCGAGTTCTTCACCTCTTTCTCTGGGAGCAGAGAGCCAGGAGGTCACCACTAATCTGCCATATTTTTTTTCCGGCTCTTGAGATTTGATAATAGGTATTGCCTATTGGAGCTTGAACTGGAGCCCAGGTCTTTAAAGCAATATACTTTACTTCTGATTGTATTTACTAGATGTGTAATAGTCTAGTGTTTTATTTATTTTATCATGAGAATCCATTTTTCCCCAATGAATTGACCCAATGCTCCAAGCTAAAGGTAACAGATATATAAACTTCAGGTTACACTTTTTTCAGTTTTTGAGCCAAACCTGGTATAAAAGAAGAGTGAATATAAACTCTGGTTTTGCCAGGATAGGTCTTTATTTTTACCTGTTTTCCTTGTTTAAATTATTAACAGCACCTTTTTTCTCTCTGTAGTTTCAGTTTTGATGAAAAATTATATGGTTATCCCACTAACATAAGAAATCACTTCTGCACTAGTGGGAAGAATCTGAATTTAATAATGATGTTGGAAAGTTAGTAGCTAGTGTGCTCAAAGTAGGATCTGGATATTTATGTTTTCATAAAGCACTAGCTTTCCCCCCATCTTCATTGTGCTCCTTCATTCATATTCTAATTGGACTCCCCTTTCCAAAATATTGTCAGTTTGACTATAAGAGGCATCACTGCAACAGATTCTTTTGTCTGTGATCCAAGGTAGAACTTTAATCATGCCTAATGTCCCAGTCCTCAAATATTCAATGTTTTCTACCAAAGAACATTTTCAATAGCATTCTGATTGTCTTCTCTGATGCTAAATTTTTCACATTATCAATCCAGGTCTAAGGTGTTATTGTTCTTACATTGCTGAAATATCAAGTCAAACCACCCTCATGATTAAAACATTGGATACTTCTAGATTGATTCCATAATGAATCTAATGTCCTCTATGTTTCAATGTCTGCCTGCCTTTCAAGTTCATCTTTTATTTTCTCTATATCCACTCCCATTCTACTTTTTCTCACCATGTATTATTCTTAACAATAATCAAGCAAAGTGGAAACCACTATTCTCATTTTACAGGTGAGAGCATTTAAAGTGGCTAAGTGCCTTGCTCAGGTTTAAACAAAACAAGATAAAAAAACAAACACATGAAAATCATCATAGTTAATATAGCACAGATTTGAACCCTTATCTCCTGGACTCCAAAACTTCTGCTCTTTCCACTACAATGCTTTATATATTACCCCATGAAAAATATCACCATTGATAAAATAAAAAATCTGTAAGTAAAATTCCTTTTTGGACACTGGCATTACTGTATACATAGAATACAACACTCCAAATCCCTGATTTGTGCTCTAAATATGTGGGTTTAGAAAAGGAACAAAATTAAAATGGTCAATCAGGAAGTGATTAACATTGAAATCTTAGGACCACAATAGTACGAAAGCTGAGACTGACTTTAAAACACCAAGGTAAAAAATAAATAAGGATTTCCTACACATGAAGAGATACTGAGTCAGGACTCTTGAGTCCTTGGTTGGCAACTTATTAATAAGTCTTTTATTTCCAATTCTACTTTTCTGTTTTGTTTTATACTCTTATATCAGTTAGGACCATCTCAAAACTTACTAATACAGGAAAGTTTGCTCAGAATTAATGGTACTTGAAAGAGCATCACTGAAAATGTTCCTAGTCCCTAACTTAGGCATTCAAGATTAATTGTTCCAAACTATTCATTGAGGAGAGACAGGACATGAAACCTTTTGACTTTTGTATTATCAAATGTCCTTTCCACACAAACTGATTAGTTTCTTATTTACCGCAAGCTTATCTTTCAGTGCCAGGCAGTCACTTCTTTATTGTGCATATTCACCAGCATCAGACAATTTTAAAACTGCTAACAGGCAGTTTGGGGACCTTTCCTATATTGTCTGCCTGTGGCCAAAGTAGCAATTGAAATTTCAGCTAACCTATCTGAAAAGATGGATTATATAGCAGCCTTGATGAATCTGAAAATTATTTTTAAAATGCCAACTGTCACATTGTACATTGCAAAGAGTAGTGTCAGTGATATTTTTCATTGATAAAATATGCATTCATATGACAGTAGATCTCAAACTTATCTTGATATGAAATATTTGATCAAAGAATCTTGTACCAGTATGACTGTGAGAAGAGGTAAGAAATACCATTCTTAGAAGACATCTCCTTAAACTAGGAAATTATTTCTGACAAGCTTTTGGGATGAATACACCACTGATACTTTCTTTGTATTCATGGTCCTTTTACTTAAGAATTTGAACTGTCTAGTACAGGCGTCCTCAAACTACGGCCCGCGGGCCACATGCCACCCACCTAGGACATTTATCCAGCCAGCTGGGTGTTTTTGCTGCCACTGCCTGTCCTGCTTAGCAGCCGACTTGTCCCGGGCCCACAGTACGCACTCTCCAAAGGTCTGAGGGACAGTGAACTGGCCCCCTGTTTAAAAAGTTTGCAGAGCCCTGGCTACAGTACTATTTTTGTATTTAAACTAGTGAGTATAGATTTTATTCAGTGTTAAAATTGGTTGAAACTGTAACATATTTGGTTAAGAAATTTGCCAGTGACAATTAAGAAAACTTTAAAACAAAACACATTTTTATCATTAAGAAGAAATCATCTTTATTGAGGCATGTCTTGTTGCCTAGGGATATTTGGCTTTGTTACCATCAATTGAGCTAACAATTTAAAAAAATGAGCAGGAGAGTAACTTTCTACTGAGCCTGTGATATTGCATAATAACCAAACTTAGCTACATCTTTGACATCTACTCTGACTGTACCCGTCTTCCTGTATAGCCTTCTTAAGGTATGGCTGTTTATTTTCCTATAGTCAATATGCCTCAGATCAGAAAACAAAATTATGTCCTCCTTACCTTCTTATTCCACACTGTCCTTTCCTATCCATTCCATTAGTTTCCATCTCGCCTGAAAAAAAATTATATTTATATATACAGTTACCCCTTGGTATCCATGAGAATTGGTTCCAGGATGCCCCATGGACATCAAAATCAATGAATGCTCAAGTTCCTTATATAAGATGGTGTAATAATTGCATATAACCTATGCCCATCCTTCCATATACTTTAAATTATCTCTAGATTACTTATAGTACTAATTCATTGTAAATGCTATATAAATAGTTGTTATACTGTATTATTTTAATTGTGTTTTTTTATTATTGTATTGTTTTTATTGTTTTTTCCTAATATTTTCAATCTGCAGTTGTTTGAATCTGTGGATGCAGAACCCTAGGATATAGCAGACAGACACCGTGTGTGTGTGTGTTTGTGTGTGTGTTCCTGCTTCTTTGAGGTACATGGCTTTTCAGTGTACCAAACTCTTCCTTTTTCTTGCATCTGTCAGCTATAGACCTTTAATTCACTCACTTTCATTTATTGAAAGTTTTGCCACTATGCTGTCTTCCTCTTTATTTCTTAGCATCACTGATGATGAATTTAATGTCTATGTGGACAGCCCACTCAACATTTTTGTCTCATATTATATTTTTATGACCTTCTACTTCACCTTATCTGAGCCAATGTCTCCTATGATAACTTCCTGGATTTTGTAATCACCTAAAATCTTTCCATGTACAAAATCACTAATTCAAGCATTCTACTCTTTTATCTTAATCTTTTTTCAGTAAATTATGTTTTTCAGATGTTACTTTTGCAAATATTTTTTAACTTTCAGGACCTCCAGTACATAGAAATGCCTTATCAAATCCACATCCTTTGTTGTGTGTGTCATTAGGTTGTATCACTCACTGGTCCTCCATGATTCTGTCATTTTTAGACATTGTGGTCTTTCACTCACTTTCATTCCTTAAAGAATTTAGCTATGGCTCATTATTAGTGCCTTTTACATTACCTTTACCAAATTACTTGATGACTTCAGTATCAATCCAGATGATCCCTAAGACACTATGGCCACTTTGTTCACCTCATTTACAATTATCTTTTTTTCCATACCACTTCAGCCATCTATTCTTATGGTCATATGATAGACCTAGTCATTACCAGTAATGTGTCCCCTTCAAAACCTCAATTTTAATCCATCTCTCCCTCTGAACACAAACCCCTGACTTTCCAACTCACTTCTAGAATTTCTACCACAACAATTTTTCTACCCTACTGTGAACACCAATTTCCTGAGCCAACAAACTTTTCACTACCTAATACCCCTACATATTTTTACTTCATTTATTACTCAGTTTTTGCTTGTATAATCCCCAATTAAATCACTCTCTTGAATATACACTAAAATATCTTGCCACCTCTTCCAGTTCGATTTGCCTGGAAATAGTCTAACAATGATTAAATACAACTTTGCAATGATTCCCCATCGACATCAAAGCCAGTGAAAATAATAAGGGGAAAACATACAATGTTAAATGACCCTCAGTGCTGCTTAGAAATTCTACTTCATAAGTAAGGAGAACTTATTAAATTCACACTCTTAATTAATCAGTCATATGTTTCACACTTTCCCATTCCTTTCAAAACTTTCAACATCACTGTATTCCCTCCACATATATTCAAGTTGATGACCATGCTTATTCTTTTGCTGAAAAAATAAGAATGATCAGAGAAGTCCCACATTCATTCACTATCACATCTACTGCCCTACTCACCCAATCTTATTTTTCTTTCTATTAAAATGGGTTAACTATCTGTGTTCTCAACACCAATCCCTTTTCATATACACTGGATTTCGTCCCCACCTATCATCTACTCAAAGACTCTGCTTCTGAAATTATCTCCTCTCTCTTGCAAAAACATCAGATTTTTCTTCTCTATAAGTTTATTTTCATCAACATACAACTGTCTCTTTTAAAACTCTCATTTGACTTCAGATGCCTTGAGCTACTGCCCAACTCTCTGTTCCCCTTTACATAAAACTCCTCAATAGAGTATCATACCTTCATCTTCCCCAATTCTTCTCTCCTTCCTTGAACACATTCCAAATTGTCTTTCATTTCCATCACTTCATTGGATTGTAACTCTTCATTTCAAGATTGTAACTCTTCATTTCAAATTGCAAAGTCCAGTAATCACATTTTCATCTTTATCTTACTTGACCCACAAAGAGCTTTGGACACAACTATCAGTCCCTATTCCTTAAAAGGTTTTATTTTCTTTACTTTAGGCACCATATATGTTTCCTTACTATTTGACTGAATACTCCATCTCAGCCTCCTTTGCTCATTCCTTCTTAACTCTGTGACCACTAAATGTTGAAATGCCCCAATGCTTAATCCTTTGAATTTTTCTCTATCTTATCTATTTTTATTCTCTACATTATTATATCCTCTAATGTAATTTTAAATACAATTACATGTTGAAAAGTCTCAACTTCATATCTCTAGGCTTAGACTTTGTGACTAAACTTCTGATTATTTTATTTAATACATAGACTGATGATTTATTTATTTTTTATTTAAATAGATGGAGGGGTACAAGTGGTTTTTGGTTACAATGGATGAATTGTGTAGTGTTGATGTCTGGCTTTTTAGTGTATCCATCAACACAGTGTACATTGCACCAGATAGGTAGCTTTTCTTCCCTCATCTCCCTCTCAACTTTCCCTCTTCTGAATCTCCAGTGTCCACTGTACCACTCTGTATGCCTCTGTGTTCCTGTATCTCAGCTCCCACTTATGAGTGAGAACATGCAGTATTTGGTTTTCCATTCTTATGTTACTTCACTTAGGATAATGAACTCCATTTCCATCCAAGTTGCTGCAAAATATATTATTGTATTCTTTTTTATGACTGAGTAGTATTCCATGGTGTATATATCACACATTTTCTTTATCCATTCCGTGGCTGATGGGAACTTAGGTTGATTCTATATCTTTGCAATTGTGAATTGTGCTGCAGTAAACATATGATTGCAGATGTCTTTTTGATATAATGACTTCTTTTCCTTTGGGTAGATACCCAGTAGTAGGATTGCTGGATCTAATGGTAGATCTACTTCTAAGAACTGATTATTTAAATATCTATCAAGCTTCTTCAAATAACATGCCTAAAAACATGCTCTTATTTTCTCCATACTCCAACTTATTCCTCCTCCAGTGATATAGCACAAAGTCATTTCAGTAATTCATGCCAAAGATTTTAGAGTAATTATTTAGTTCACACCCTCACTATTCACACTCAATCCATTAGCAAATTCTCTTAGTTCTATCTGAAATTATAGCTTCTTTATTGAGATTCCAGCCTGAACCCTTACCTTATGTGGTCTATTTACTATAAAATAGGCAGAGTTATTTTAATAAAAATAACTTCAATCATCTTCTCTAAAACTTCCATTAACTTTCCATCATATTTAAATATTATTATATCCAAACAATTTCAGAAACCTATGAAGACCTATATGGTTCATCCTCTAGTTACCTGTGCAAATTAGTTTCTTACCATTCTTCCCTGCACTTCAGTACAACACACAACTCCTTCATGGTATTCCAAAGGTACAAAAAGCATATGTTGCTATGTTTTTTCTTTACTTTCCTTAAAACTCCAAATTTTCTTATCTACTCTTTTATTCTCAGCAGATTATTTAATTATCTTTTTCATACATACCAAAAACAAACAAACAAACAAAAAACACATCAGGCATCAGATATAATCTATATTAATTTTGTACTATCAAACCTATGTACTGATTTTCATCATCATCAAACTTATTCTCAAATTCTGTTTTGAAAGAGAAAAGTTATCTTTCCGTATACTGTCAAAACTATTTGCCTTTAATATCCTCTCTCTTCTCAACTCTTATATTATTAATTATACTTTATTGCTCCTGCAGTGATAAAAGTTTGAAAAACTTTTTTATTTCCCACTTCACATGTTTATTTATTCAATAAATATTTATTGAATGACATCAGCAAAAACGTTGGAGTAAAGATCTCTGTAAATCTATATAAAAGCAATGAACAACTAGCAAACATTTTAAAATTGCTTCTAGGTTTTTAAGGAAATATCTGTACAATTATTACCTAACCATTAAGTTAGGCCAGTAGAAACTTTAGTGGCCATACATGAAAAAGCATATTGAATTTAGACAATTATTTCAGAAAAAAATCACTAAACATAAAACAACTATAATAAACAGTAATAACAAATCCTGGAGATGGGGAGACTCTCATTTCCAGAGTGACCAAAATTATATTATTGAATATGTCCCATATATAGCAAAAGAATTTCAAGTTATGCTAGGAAATAAGAAAATATGGTCCATACACAGAAAAAAAGACAATAAATAATGTTCCTAAGGAAGTCACATGTTAGACTAATGCACAAAGACTTGAAATCACTATTTAATGTGTGTTCAAAGAATTGGAGACAATTATGCCTAAAGAACTAAAGGAAAATATAAAGATGATCTCATTCAATAGAGGATAATAACAAAAGAAGGTATATGAATTTTAAAAAGAATGCACCATTTTATGGAGGCATTCTAAAAAGAGCTTTCTTCTTTCTATTTTCACTAATAAGTAGAAGTTAATTAGGGAAGAAGACAGAACAGACATTTCAGAACTGTATGTACAAAAGTTCTGTGGTAAGAGGCAGGGTATTACTTCTAAGAAACTGAAAAATAACACAATTATAATATAATCTATTATAAAGATTTGGCCTTATCTAATTGTGGGAGCTGGTTAAACAATTTACATATGGATATTGCTTCTGTTGTGGTGCTAGGCGTGGATTCAGCAGAATAAACTGCAGGAAGGAAAGATGAACATGGTATGTGGGAAGCAAAGACAAACTAGAATCAGGGAGGACAAACTGAAATCCATGAGGGGAAACTGGAACCCAGGTCAAGCTCTCACTGTTTCCAAACCTCCAATTTCAGTGGTGCAGGTGAACTGTAGGAAACACCTGACTGAAGAATGAGATCCAGTGAGAACTGCAGGTCTTCCTGCCACCCCATGCCAATAAGATAAATAAGGTCATGGATCAGAGCGTATTTATATAAATTGTGATACTCCATGGTCCACTGCACTGACATCCCAAGTGTAAAAGAAACACAGCTACTACTTAACCTCCACCTTTCAAATATCATGCATAAAGTCTCTTGCGGCACACACTTAACTTAAAACTATACAGGGATGGAAATTCTGGAAAGCATAACAAAGTTCTAGCATAACCAAGTAGATGCAGTGCAAGTCCACTACAGATAGTCATTAGCCTTGGTCTCATTTGATTTTATCAGAGTCATACTTTCACATGGTTCTCAAAAATCTGAAGGGCTTATAATAAAAAGAAACAGTTTCAGACATTAATTTATCTTTATCAAATGTCCCTCGGTATTTCATTAATACATCTGCAACTAATTTTAGAAAAAGGGTAGGAGAATTAAACTTTCTGAGTATCTGCATGCATGAGAATGTTTTTATTTTGCCTTACCACTTGAGTGACAATTTTTCTTCCTTTGGAACAATAAAATACTGTTTCAATGTTTTATAGCATTGAGTGTCACCGATGGCATTATTGAATTTCATTCCTTGATAAGTAACTTTTTCTTTCGTCTTTGAAAATTTATTTTTAATATTGTCACTTTGAAGTTGGTGTTTTGAAATTTTAAAAACATATTTGAAAGTATGAGTCTTTTATCACAAATTATGATGTGCATTATGTGGGTCCTTTCAATATAAATAAATGTATCTCTCTTCAGGTATAGGACATTTTCTTCTATAATTTAATGGTTTTTTCTCTTCTGGTTTCTCCTATTATTTGAATATTTAAACTCTTATTAGATAGATAAAGTCAAGTTGATAATCTACATGGTATATCTTCTCTCAAGTTTTCTTTTGTTCTGAACTCATGCAGTATTTCTTCAAATTTACCTCCTATCTTTCTATCAAAAATTTCTTCAGAGATCATTTGTTGATTAATTTCCAAGGGTTCTTTATAATTTTTTAATTGTTCCTTTCCCAAAGTACCCTATTCAATGTATGTATAACTAGCTATGTACCTGATTATTTATTTCTTAATAATTAAATGAGATTGCTGTTTGTCTAGGCCAGAAACAGTTGAATAACAATGATGCTATATGGAATGATCATATGAGAATGTGAGAGAAAAACAGAAGGAAAGAAAAAAGGATGAAAAATTGATATCTCTTTCTCCCTCTCTCTATGTATATTTATGATTATTTTATTAACATTTCTCTCCCATTGAGCTGTAAACTGCATCAGAAGAGGGATAATGTCTGTTTTACTCACTACTGTATCACTTTCAATCAGTATCAATGCCTGGCCTTTTGCATATGAGGTCTTTCAAAAATATTTGTTGAATGAATATATTCAATCACTATTAATTGAATATTTACTATATCCCAGACTTTTATTTTAATACTAAGATAACAAAGCTGAAGAAGGCAAAGTTTCTATTCTTAAAGATTACAAAGTCCATTGGGTAATTGGTAAGTAATATTGTGGAAGTTTCATAGCATTTGAGGAAATAAAGAGGAGAGACTTGTAACTATTCGTGAAAAATGATTAAAAATTTCTAAGAGAAGTTAGAAATTTTAAAAGAAGGATGTATTCCAGTATCTTTGCCTGTAGAAAAGAACCTGGGGATATTCAAACTGAAATGAGAGTAGTTAGATCAAAAGGAGTTTATAGGTAGGAGAAATGTGGCAACAGAAGAAGCTACAAAGGACAAAACTCATAGCATGCAGGAGCATGATTATTAAGTTATGAAATTTAAAATGGACATTCACTAAAGTATTTTAGAGTTGATGTCTATAGAATAAATTATTGTTTGCAAAACAATATTTAGACAGTTTCTTAAAAAAAATAAACATATATTTAACATATGGCCCAGCAATCACACTCCCAGGCATTTATACCAGCGAAATGAAAACTTACATTCATACAAAATCATGTATATGAATATTCAAAGAAGATTTTATTTGTAATAGTCCCAAACTGGAAACAACCTACATGTCCTTAAATGGGTAAATGGTTAAACAAACCATAACACATCCATACCATAGCATACTACTCAGCAATATAAATGAACGGATGACTGATACAAAAAGAAATTGGATAGATTTCATTAGCATACAAAATGAGCCAAATCAAAAGTTACATAGTGTATGATTCCCTTCATACAATAGCCTTGAAATATATATATATATATAACAAATTAATACTTGCTAGGGAACAAAGACAGAGGATTGGTGTGACTATAAATGGATAGCATGAAGGAGTTCATTTGTAATGATGGGATGCTTTCATATCTTGATGGTAGTCATGGTAACATAAGTCCATGTATATAATTAAATGCCATAGTTATACGGACACATAAACACATGCGACTACAAATTAGTGCATTTAAAAACTGGTAAAATCTGAATAAGATCTGTAGTCTACTTAATAGTAGTGTACCAATTGTAATTTCTTGGTTTTAATATCGCACCACAGTTGTGTAAGATGATATCTGGGTGAAGGGTCCATGGGATCTTTCTGCACAAGTTTTGCAACTTCCTATGAGTCTATAATTATTTAAAAATAGAAGTTAAAAATTATTTAATGTTAAATTAAGAGTATTTTGAGGTTTATTTTGTCTGATATCAGGGAGATGAGTTAGGAGGTTATTGTCATAATTCAGGGGATAATTGATGAAGTCCTAACAGTGGAGATGGAATTGAGAGGACATATTATATATTTATTTTGGAGATTTGATTGATAGGATTTTGTGATAAAATGAATAAGAGACATGAAAGATATGCCATTTTTCATCAATGAATCATATTTTATAGCTTAGGCTGGTAGGTTAATGGTAGTTTAACTGGATGAAAAATGACAAATATTCCTGGATTGACCATTAACAGATTAAGTTCACATATTTCTAAATATGTTGGATTGAGTTCTGCATATTGGAGTTACATGAACCATAGGAGGTATTCTGGAATATCATGTAAATTGTAGGAAAAAACACTTTAGATCTTTTAATTATATTAATTTCTATATAAAATAAGAAAAAATGAGCTTTACTACATTTAATTATATAAACTGATACTGGTACCCTCACTCGATCTTTATGTCATACAGTCATGTGTCACTTATGGTATATTAGGTAAACCAAGGAAAGAATGAGAGCTTCACAATGGAGAAGAGTTGATAGTTTTGTCCTTACTTTTTATTTATTTTTAGCATATTTTTTCCTATTCCAGGTTACCTGTGTCTATAAATAGATTTACTAATTATTCTCTAGTTTTATCTTAACTCATCCTTGCAAAACAAAGCCTTAAGAAGATAGATTAAAGACAAGGCTAATGATGTAAACATAGTCAAATTTCAACAAATTTTTTAATGTAATTGTTGGATGGAATCACAAAATGACTATCATCATCCAGGTAAGTGCAGTTAATAATGGTCTTCTCCCATTTTTGAATCTATATAACTATTGTGAGGCATCTTTATACTCTATTATATCCCTTAAATTAAATTTTGAAATAAACTTATATTGAAAACTGGTGTTCAAATCAATTTATTACATAGTAATAAAGTAGCATGTCATTTTATCTTCAGTTAAAAATTCTTTCATAAGGAAAGAAAATCAATTTAATAATCTTAATAATAGTAAAAATTATGTCAAAATGTTCAATTTTATCACATGCTTTGTCCTTTTGTATGTTTATTATATATATTTATATAAACAGTATATACATATATGAACTGTTAATATGAGTATAGTAATATTTACAAATAAAGTTACAAATATTAGAAATATATTTTAAAATATTTATTACTGAAAGGTGTGAATGCCTAAAAAATTTAGATCCCACTATAAAATCAGAAAATAAAGAATAATACAAAGGATACTTTTGGTCACATGAATAAAAACATACTTCAAGTGATCCTAACCTAATAAAATTATGTTAGAATTAGATTAAGTCCCATCAAAATTATGCATAGGTAATGTTAAAATTATAATTGGCTTTTCACTCTGTATTAAATACTGTAGTCTTTTCCCCTTAAAATAGGATTTTAATTATTTTGGACTCATTAAATTCATAATTATGCACTCCAACAGACATAATCCTCTTAAGTTGGAAGAAGATATTTCAGTTCAACTAGGTGTGTTAGTTTAAATCTTAGTTAGATATATTTTTTATTTCATAGTAAAGTTTGAAAGAAGGATTTCAAGAAGCTGTAAACAAGGGAAAAAAATCATAAGTCCTTCCATCCCAATATTAGAAAGTAACATTTTCAGCACAAAGCCAAATAAAGAGTATAAATGCCCACTTACCATAAGCCTAAATATTTAAAATTTATATATCAAAACATGCTTATAGCCTGGTCCATGGACACATATTTTCAAATAGGACTCCTGCTTCCCAGGAATAATCCTGAAGAACTGGAAGCTATACCTTACCCTGGGCAAGCACTCAACCCGGCGAGCATGGCTCCTCTGGGGCAGGCCAAGATGGAAGCTAAGTCATGTGGTTAGGACTCTTGAACTGGGAAGTGACTGAAACTGTTTTACCTTGATATGGGGACTGAACTGATCAAGCTCCACAGCAAGCCAGGGCTGACAAAAATCTCCTTCACATCAGCTTACATTTCTGACTCAGGATATATGGACCATTTTAAATGTCTTCCAAAAGTTCTCCACAGGAGCAAAAGGGACCTGGAGTACCTGGTGTGCCTAGACACTGACTTTAGGTGATTTGGAGTACCAAGAGTAAACAAAAGCAGCTGTCTGGGGTTTCCCTATACAGTGGGCATGATTGTTTCCTCCCCCTACAAGCACTCACATGATCTCAACCTCACATCCTGTAGTCTGGTAGGTCTAATTCAGTTGCAGGGCTCTCTCTAATAATTATAATATATTCCACATACTCTGTTTCACACTGAAAAAAACCAAACACTTGTCTAATTTTTCCTGCATTAATTTTGTTTGTTTGATTTTACTTTAAAATTGTGATCCCCAACCCTCAGGCTGCAGACTGATACCAGTCCGTGGCCTGTTAGGAACCAGGCCACACAGCAGGAAGTGAGTGGCTGGCGAGCAAGTGAAGCTTCATCTGTATTTACAACTGCTCCCCATCACTCCTATTCATAGCCTGAGCTCCACCTCCTGTCAAATCAATGATGGCATTAGATTCTAATAGGAGTGTGTAAACTGCCCATACATGCCTGGGATCCAAGTTGCGTGCTCCTTATAAGACTAATGCCTGATGATCCGAGGTAGAGCTGTGGCAGTGACTCTAGCACTGGGGAGCAGCTGCAAATACAGATTATCATTAGCAGAGAGGTTTGACTACACAATAAATATAATGCAACTGAATCATTCCAAAACCATTCCCTGCACCCCCGGCAGGGGAAAAATTGTCTTCCATGAAACTGGTCCCTGGTTCATAAAAGGCTGGGGACTGCTGCTTTAAAAGAAATAATTCATTATAACTTAAACAAATGAATACTCTGATTCTTTCCAGAAGAAGAGCAGATCAACATGATGTTGCACTCTATGTTATACAATAGGAGAGAATAACCGTTCAACCTCCCACTCATTCCAGTTCACCCATTTATGGCTCAAAATATCATGCGTGTGAACACTGTCCTTCTATAATTTCAAATGAGAGGCTTCCTTGATATGAGATGGGGACAGAACATATTAAGAAATGGATCATTCTTGTGATGGTGATTCCATTGCACTCTACACCCCACACACCTAACTCCCTTATTTCTGGTTCTGATTTGGTGCAAGCAAGGCAAACAGTGATATGGATATGCACAGTAGGAATTACCGTACCTGAATTCACTTTCTGACTAGCAATTGAGTACCAGTACAGCTCTGAGATTTGACTGATACTTTTTTGGAGATATTCGGAAAACAGTAACTCCCAGATATGAGAAATGGGTTAATATAGGAGACATTATAGACGAATAGTGTGTAATGAAGAGATGAGTAGCAATGATTTTCCTTTAAATTTGAGAATTTATAGCCAAGAGCTGGTCTAGATTTCAAGATTGTCTTTAACATTTCTTCATGTCCTGTTCTCAATGCCTTTTTCCTCGCATCTACTCTTACTTCCAGATCTAGGAACCTAATGTCTCATACCTCCCCAACACCCACCTTGGTACTTAATTATTAATAGATACAATAATATGGATCTATTATGGCAATGAAAGCTAATGTCAAATGTCAGTGGTTTATCATATTTGATTATACAGTTGCCCCTCCTGACTCTAAGGGTAGGAAATCCAGACTCTATCTTTTTTTTCCCTTCATATATTTTTCCTTTGACTCTATCATGGATCAATAAAAAAGTTATTTATCTCTGGCCAATGGGCTTACCTACACATACAGCTAGCCCATATCAAAGATGTTTCCTTCTTAGATGTTATTTAAAATCATTATATCTTAAAGAAGTTTTCTTTTTTTATGTTTTAAACTAATGCTATAGATGCACATTCTATATACAGTAAAACACATCAATCTTAATTATACATTTCCATGAATATTGGTATGCAGTTTTCATATTTCCTTGTTATTCTTTTGTTGTTGTTGTTGTTGTTAGGCTCCTTCTTTTTTTTTTTTCAGGGTATTATGAGGGTACAAACATTTTGGTTACATTTTATATCATTGCCTCTCCCTAGTGGGGGTTAGAGGCATGCCCTTCGCTCCCACAATGCACAATGTGTCCTATAGTAGTGAGTTTACTCCCCCAACCCCCCAACCCTGGAGAATATTACTACCATGTGAGCAACATAGTTTTAATCAGTCAGTACTAATTTGATGGCGAGTACACGTGGAGCCCATTCTTCCGATCTTGTGTCACCTCACTTCAGATAATTGGGCTCAAACTGAATCCAGGAAAATATAAGAGGTGCTAGATGACTGTCATTTCTTATAAGTATATTGAGTAATATTCCATTGTATACATATACAAAATTTTAATAATCCACTCATGAATTGACGGACACTTGGGTTGTTTCCACATCTTTGCAATAGTGAGTTGTGCTGCCATAAACATTCTGATGCAGATGTCTTTATTATAGAATGTCTTTTGCTCTTTTGGGTAGATGCCTAATAGTGCTATTGATGGATGGAATGCTATTTCTATTTTTAGCTCTTTGATGTATCTCCAAATTCTTTTCCACAGTGGATGCACTAATTTGCAGTCCCACCAACAGTGTCAGAGTGTTCCTATCTCTCCGAATCCTCACCAGCATTTGTTGTTTTGGGATTTTTTGATAGAGGCCAATCTCACTGGGGTTAGGTGATATCTCATTGTGGTTTTGATTTGCATTTTACGCCAATAACAGTCAAGCCGAAACTCAAATCCTTGTTATTCTTTTAATAATAATATTGGTAAGTTGTATCTTTTCTCCTTTTTAATAATTAGATTGGCTTGAATTTTATAAGTTTTATTAATCTTTCAGAAAACCATTTTTGGTTTACATTCTCTCCTCCTCCCATTTGTTAATGTCTACTCTTACTGTTATATTTCTTTCCTTCTACTTACTGTGGATTTTTGGATTCATATTGCTATTCTTTTCTAGATTTGTAGGGCTATTCTTAGATCATTGATTTTCAACCTTTCTTCTTTTGTTTTTCTTTTATTGTATATATTTATCTTATAAAACATGATGTTCTGAAATATGTATATATTGTGGAATTGAGTGCTAAATTGTGCTAAATTGAGTTCATTAACATATGCATTACCTTACATACCATTTTTTTGTGGTGAGAACACTTATATGAAGGATTTAAAGCTATAAATTTTTCTTCAAGCCCCATGTTCATTGCATGTGACACATTTTAATTTATTATGTTTCATTTTCATTCAGTGTTCATTCAAAATATTTCTCTTGGTATTTCTTCTTTGACTCATGGGTTATTTAGAAGTGTTATTTAATTTCCAAATACTTGGGCATTACCCACATATCTCATTCTTTTTCTAATTTTTAATTATTGTGTGTACCAAATAGTTGTATATTTTAATAGGGTACATATAATGTTTTATACAGGCATATGATGTGAATTAATCAAATCAGGGTAATTGGGGTGGCCATCACCTCAGGCATTTAACATTTCTTTGTGTTAGGAATATTTGGGTTCCACTCTTTTAGTAATTTTAAGGTACATTTAACTTTATTAATATCTTATTGTCATTGATTTCCATTTTATTTCCTCTATGGACAGAGATCATATTCCATATGATTTTAAACCTTTTAAATTCAGTGAAATTTGTTTTATGTCACAGCAGATGGACTATCTTGGGGAATGCTCCTTGTGCATTTAAAACAACATTTAGTCTGTTGTTTGGTTTCATTTATGTTAAATATCAACTACATCAATGTGGTTGACAGTGTGGAAACATCCTGTAACTTTAATTGCACTCTGTCTACATGTTTTATCAATTACTGATGGGGCAATGGTGAAAAGCCCAAATATAGTTGTGCATTTGTTTATTTATCATTTAGTCCATTTTTGTTTAATATGTCATTAATTATTGTTATGTATATACAGATTTAAGATTTCATATCTTCCTTATCTATGGATCTTTTATATTATTATTATTAAATATAACATTTTTTCTTAGTAATATTTTCTTGTCCTAAAACTATACTTAACTTGATATTAGAATAGCAATTCAGCTCTCTTAGTATTAGTGTTTGAATGCCATGTTTTTTCTGTCATTTTAATTTGAAACTGTTTATGCCTTTATATTTAGATGTGATTCTTGCCGGCAATATGTATAGCCAGTATGACAAGCTCTGCCTTTTAATCACATTTAATATAATCATCAATACATCTATGTTTGAATGTCATCTTTCTTTTCATTTTCTATTTTTATCTTTTATTTATTCATTTTTTCTGTCGTTTTTTGCTTTTGTTTAGATCAATTGAGAATTTTTTTATTAATCCATTTGTCCTGGAAAGTGTTATACCAGCAGGCCTGAGTTGCTTAAATCCTGCACATTCACAGATTTCCCTGTTTGCATAATTGGCTATTAGTCAGCCCCTAGGTACTGAGATCTTGAAAGGTCCCCTGTGCTGCTAATTGATAAAGGTCTTTTGTTCTCTTAAAATCTTGAACCATGCTGTTCCAGCTTCTCTATAGAGTTCATGCAAATAATGTAATTTATGGTGAACATGTGCTTTCTTTCTGAGGGATCTTGAGTTTCTGTAAGTGAGGTCAGTCACAAAGATTATTTGACCAACCTCCAATAAAAACCCTGGATTTTTAGTCTCAAGAGAACTTTCCTGGAAGAAAACACTTCAAACATGTTGTAATGTCTTGTTGGGGGTTTAAGCATGTCTTTTATGACTCCACTGACTTTGGAAACTCATGCCTAGCATCCTCCAGACACTGCCCAGTAGTCTTTTATCCTTTATTAGACTCTAATTTGTTTTACTGTAATAAGTTATATACATGAATATAACAACTTCTGAGTTCTGAGACTACATCTAGTGAATCCCAAACTTGAGAGCGGTCTTAGAAAACACTGATTCACCATTTTATCCACACTATTGGCACAATAGCTATACTTCTTTGTTGTTGGTGGTGCTTTTAATGGTTGCTCTAGGGTTTTCAATATTTAACTTACTCCAATTTATCTTCAAATAGCATTATACTACTTCATGTGTAATATAAAAATTTTACAACATAACACTTCTTTTCCTCTCCCATTTTTTCCTAATTTGACAGACCTATTTTTTTTCACTTTTATGACATCCAAACTTGCTCATAGTGAAGGTAAGTTTTTCCTTTTAAATGATGATAGAACACAGCATATATACTAGCTTGAATATTGTTTTAACTTTGTTTATTAGTTATATAATTATTAAATAAAGTAATTTTTGAAACATTAACTTCATTAAGCTAAGTCTATAGTTAAACATGAATTACTGCTTAGTAATAGATATTGTTAATTTGAAGATAATATATACCTATATATTAAATACACCATCCAGCAAAGGTAGAATAAATGTTTTTGACAGTAGGGATCTGTCGAGAGAGAGAGTAATGTGTTTTACAGGAATATTTCCAAAATTTCAATTGGCTTATGAGGATGAAGTTGAAAAAATGTGTATAAGATACCTATATTCTGATGAAATAATGGGATTCTTGTTATCCTAAAGTGAAATACTATGTGCATTCTAGTTGAAATGCTGTTACAAAAAAGGTTTAGACTTTGGGGCATGTTCCAAATATTTCTTACAAAAGAACTTTCTGATAATCATGTAGCATCTGTCTTATCAGTTTCTCAACTATCTACACAACAGAAACTTAGAATATTTGAAATTAAGTTGCCAGAATGGTATAAATGAGACTTCTACAATAGTTACATTGGCATTTGTATTAACCACCGAATGACACATTTCAATCACTCAAGGATAGTTTCCTTAAACAATTTTAATCATAAAAATAAATCCATAGTTTCATTTTACTATGTGGTGGTTAGTTGAACATAAAGGTTTTTAAGGGAACCCAGATAGTTTTTTTCCATTCTCATTACCAATTCTACTCTAATGGAAAAGGCGCTTAAAGGTAGGAAACATATTTTATATTGAAAATGAATTCGTATTAAACTTTCAATGAAGACAGATATATTGCCTTGAGTCAGGGAGGGTATGGAACACCTAAAGTTTCTGAAAACTCTATTAGACATAAGTTTGGCTGTGGTTTGGACTCTCTAGGCCAATAGTCATTCAAATCTGAATTAAAGCCTGAATTAAAGATGAGCAACTTGAGATAAAACTGGCAGTTCATTCTTTTCAGCTAATTGCTATAATTGGCAATTATAGAAAAGAAATATCATCTACTTTAATTTCAAAATGATATGTTATACATAGTCTAAATAAAGGAAGACTATATAATGAATTTCCTAAATTCTGAATTTCAGGGAATCTGGCCAGGGATAATAGATTTCAGAAATTTGGCAGGGGATATCTAGACTCGATCCTAAATGGGAAATCACTTAAGAGAAGCAGATGCTTTATAATTCTCTTGGTGATATGTATTTTTTACTCTCTCTATTTAGAGTTTTAAATGTAATGTGGATCCAGTAAAATTCAGATCAAAGCTAATAGAAACCATACAAAGATATTTTTGAAGAAATAAGAGGTAGAAAAAAAGGTCCCAGTTGAATTGCTATGTGAGGAATGAAAGGAATAGTCTGCTGTTGAAATGTTAATTTGACTCAATTCTAAGTAAATAGGTAGTACTCAAGTTGATAGATTGCTTTTGCTAAACTAGCTGTTCCAAGCTTCTAGTGGGAAGGGATAGAGCCTGAGATAATTAGAGCATCTATTATATAATCTTCTTGATGTCAGGGATTGGATTGTTCACCTCTTTTATATTTATCCATAATCATACAGTAGCATTAAATACTACTGGCAGGCTGACTATAGGAATGCTTATGATTTTCTCAGGTGTTTAATATGATTTGGAATATTTAAGTACCTTTACGATGTAAAGAATTGAAAGCAGAGAGGAAGAAATAAAAGAGGCTTACCGCTCAAACAAGTTCAGCTAAAATATGTTAAAATGCATGTTGTTATTCAGACTATAACTCTTATTCTCACTTATTATTAAAATTAATTGAACATATCTTAATATTGAGGAAAAATGGAATCCAATTCAACCTCATAATTTAATTCCTCTGTAGTAACAACATCCATGACACTCCTTTATGATATAGCTAAATATATGATAGTACATATTTAGTACATATAAATCAATAATCTAGATATACTGAACACAGACTCTACAAAGGATATAGTGAATGATTAAAGGAACATCTTATTGAACCTAAAATCTAGCTGGGGAATAAAAACTAAACTATGTGACATGATTAGAGAACAAGGAATGACTAAACTTTGTGGTATTGACAATTATTAACTCTCTAAGAGCCAAGGACTGAAACTTTATTTTTTTTCCACTACTTCCTATAGAGGTCAAAATAAAAATGTAGACATGAATCTTTAATGTTTTATTTGTCAAGAAATAATTGAAATTTAAGACATATACACAGACCAGGTCATCTTCAGTATGTCCAAAGAACAAAGAGAAGGTTAGAGGTTTTATAAAAACAAAAGGAGAAATGTTGCGTATTGCTCTTTAAGAAAGTTCATTGGCACTAGTAAAGGTATGGGAGCTGGCAAGTTCCAACTGGTGAGCAACCACAGTGAGCAAGATTAGTCTTAGAATTGCAGCAAGTTATCTCAGAAGCTATAGATAAAAGTGGTCTGTTATAACAAGCAGTTTCAGCAGTCAGACTTGTAGATAGTTACCTTCCTGGAGCAATATTTTGTACCCTGAGTGTTTTTGCCCTGTGTCTTACAGATTCTGTTTTAGTTGGATATAACAGGAATGACACTAGTTTTAATTATTAACTTTTACACTCCCTAGCAGTAGCACAATGCCTAGTAAATAGTAGTCACTTAATATATATTTTAAATAAGTGCATGGCTACCTAAATAAATAAATATGTATGTTTACTTGGCACTTCTCATCATTTAGAATCTCTACTTCTTCACCAAATAAATGAGTCCCCTGTGCTATTATTCTTTTAATTCTCTCCTATTTATCCCATTTTTGAGGAAAGAATTTCTGCCCTAAGGTTATGGGAATGACAAAACACAGGACACTTGATACTGGACAAATGTGATTGGCAGCAGTTTATTATTAAAATTTATTAATAATAAATTTATTAACAGTTACATGTGCTTGCAGCCCAAGGAAGAAAGACACCACACACTCTGCATATCCACACAAGGATTGCACTCAGGAGCAGAGTGAATCAGCAGGATTTGTGGGAGGTAGTCTCATGGTATCAAGAGATTGAGGTGCCCCTTGATTCCCACTGAAAGATGTACTTGGCTTGTTTAAATAATTCCATGACCTGTCAGGGAAAATGAAACCTACCACTCAGGCATAGCATGAACTGCTCCTAATCCTTTTGATGAGGGTTGTTTGGCTGGAGGACCTTACCTGTGGTAACAAAATTGGGAGGGGAATTTGCAGTGAGCCCACTCAAGGCCCTCCCAGTTATTGCCACATGCTGTGGTTGCACATAATATTGAGCCTTAATTTTAGGCCTTGTACTACATTCATTCTTTCCATTCAAATGAAAAGCTTCCATTGTCTGTTTATTACTTTAGGTATCTCCAACCTAACATGGAGCTATTTCTCTAATGAGGTTTGCTATTAGAATAGGTATATGGCTGTTCACTAAGATAGGAGAACAACACTTGAATATTTTAACTTTCCATGTGTGTTTCTGTAACAAAATCAAAAGATGATGTTCACCTCACTCTATTTAGTTCCTCAATTATTTAATGGTTATCACCAGAAATAGTACATGACCTAGAAGCTTGTAGACCTCTTGTTCCCATACTGTTTACCTTGCTACTGAATCAGCTACCATCACCAAGATTAGTCACCATACCAACAAAAATGATGCAAACTTGGAGTTAACAGAATTAATTTTGAATCCAGGTCTACTTTTCATCAAGCTTTGACCCACTGGAAAAGGACATTAACTTGTATGAACCTCAGACAAAATTGGAATAATACACCATAAGGTTATTTTGAAAATTAAATAATTTAAAATAGTGAAATTATTTAGCCAGGATCTACCATACTGGAATTGCTCACTAAAAGTTAATCCTCTTTAATTTCACAGTTTTGACACTATTTAGAAGATTCTTGCATGAAATTAACCTTGTCTTCTTAAAGTATTTCATCTGCTTTCTCACTAACAACATATATATTACCCTACACCAACATTTTGTGTGATGAGTAGAGGGTTGTTCCCAAACCTTCTGTCATAGAATAAAAGAATAGAGACGTGTGGTTCAAATGCAATAGAAGTTGAAAGGTTTTCTCCTGATTTGTAAAGATGTAATTATATGTTTTATGACCCATTAGGAAATAGATCAACTTTCTTACTTTTATTCTAATTTACCTTACTTTTATTCTATTCTACTACACCAAGTTTCACTTTAGGTTTGTTTAATATGGCTGTGTTTAGAACCATTCTTTGACTTTAGGAGATGCTAACTGTAGAACTTCAAGATTTTTTTCCCACGAAGTTGTTCCTGATCAAAGTAGTTTTTGATTATCCTATAATACCAAGGATATACTTTACAAAATAATAAAATCATCAATAATCATTATTTTAATGGGAAATAGGAATGAGACAATTCTACAAGGCTGTACGTTCATTTCTAATGTGTGTCCATTTAGGGTAGATGTAGCTAAAAAGGAATATAGTTGAGAAAGTAAATTAAAAATTTTTCATTTGAACAAAACTCAATTCCACAGGAATTAAATAAAAAATCTTAAAGAAATAATGTCATTTAAAATGTTAGTACAAATAAGTTCAATAGACCCATTGTACAACACAGTGACTATACTTAATAAGAATGTATTATATTCTACAAAATTACTAAGAGAGTAGATTTTTAAGTATTTTCACCAGTAAAAAAAAAAGCATGTGAACTAATTCATATGTTAATTAGCTCGATTTAATCATTCTATAATGCATATACGTTTCAAAAATGCTTTACACGAAAATGTATATAATTTTTGTTTGTCAATTAAAAATAAATTTTAAAATACAACTATAAAAGTCTTCAATGCTATCTGTAGTTTATATATACTGCTGAAATACTTATCTTGACTATTGCTGTCTCATCATCAACACAGTGTTACTTACGAAAAACCACTATTGCATTCTACAGTAATGGTCCAAAGAGATATTGTAATGTAACTTGGTGATAGTATAGTGATCCCCACTTTTACAGACGATTGCTGCATAATTGAGTCATCAGTATTGCTAGCAAAGTGTGACTAGCCTGAATGACAGCTAAAACTTTCATGTCATGATTCTACCAACTGCTTATATTTGTTGATTCTGAGGCATCCCTTTGGAAATATGTGAGGAAATGCTACATCATCCAATTCAATTTGTTTCTTACTTCCAAAGCAATCACTAAATATTATCAATGAGTCACTTAAAAATAATACAAGAATGTGAATTTTCAGTGCTGCTACTAAACTTGTACATTATGAAGATGGGTGTAACTGATTCATGAATGAATTATATTTTAAAAGATTAGTGAAAATAAAATAAAGATTAATAAATAGAAAGGCTTTACAGATATTCCCTTATAGAAATAATTATTATCAGATTGTAAAATAGCCATTAAATCTAAGTTATTTTCAAATGTGTTAATGAATTTTCAAATCAATGACAATTTCAAAGAAATCATGTCATAGTATATTTGATCAAGGACAGGATGCCCAGCATTCTTTATTTTTAGTGTTGTTTCAGAAATTTTTCAAACATAGGGAAAATTACAAAACATAATATAATAAACATCTGTATATCCACAATGACTTTTAAATAGACATTAACATTTTCTCTATTTGCTTTGAATTTCTTTGTTTTAAAGAACAGAACTCCATAGATATATTCAAAGTCTTATATCTTCATCCCTTCCACTTCATCTTCTCCCCATACATTTATCATGAAGTTGGTATGTTTCACTCCAATTCATGCTTTTATACTTTTATTTCAAATGCTTATATGTGCGTGTTTCTGTGTATAATCTTCATACTTTTACTGTGTGTGTATGCATGTGTGTGTGTGTGACATCAGGCAGATGTCCATATTTGATCATTTTAAATAAAAAGCAATATTTTTCAAACCCATTAAATACCCCATTTTTCTAATCATCACTAAAACTCTTTTAAATATTTATGTAATTATCCACTGAGAATTTCTACATAATATAAAGCATTTGCAACACAAATTACTTAATTGTTTATTGTTTAGCAAATTCTTTTTTGGAATAGTTTCTGTGCAGTTAATCCAGTTAATCAACAATAATGTAGAGTAACTGATGTGAATTAAATCGTCCTTTCACACTGTTACAAACACAATATATTAAGTTTCAATGCTAAAGATGGTTTCTAAATTAAAAAATTGTTTGGAGTGACTACAAGCACCTGGACAAAGCAAAGACTTGGGCTCATTAAGGGAAAAAATGTCAAGGAAAGTTTGGGGAAACTAATTGTCATGACACACAACACTTTTAGACAATTTGGGCACACCGATGATGCTATCTGGAGAAGAGCTGCAAAAATACAACTACAGTCCACTCTATACCCTCTCACCAGGCCTCAAGCACAGCCAAAATGTAGTCATGTAGATTATTATGATAAGTCTTTTACTTAGACAGTAAATTTGGGGAAAATTTTTATAAGTCATTATAGCTAATATTTGGATAGTGAGAGTTTAGAAAGCAAGAGATATCTGTATGTAGAAAACTATGAACAAATAGTATTTATATGTATTATCTGTATATGTCTATATATATGTATGTTTGTAATGATGATGCTTTGGGTGTGTTAGTAAAATTCAAATAAATAATATGTGAAAAAAGAAAATGCTCCCAAAATTATACACAGAATGGTACCTGCTTTTAATAAAGTTAAAATATGGAAATAACATTTATCAGAAATCAAGCAGGTGGGAGGAAGGAGAGAATGCATAAATTCACACCTAACAGGTACAAAGCACAGTATCTGGGTGATGGACACACTTATAACTTTGACTCAAGTGGTACAAAAGAAATTTATGTAAACAGAATGTTTGTACCCCTATAATATTCTGAAATTTTTAAAAAGTTAAAATAAAATACAATTTAAAAAATATGGGCTACATCTAAATGCAATAAAATGATCTAAAAAGAAAAGCTAGAAAATCATGAATATTGATTTCAGGCTTATAATGACCTTACATTTATTGGGGAGATGCTTTAAGGAATTCTATTGTTAGTGTTAACAGAAAAAAAAGCTAAACCCTGTAAAAAAATTTTAAAGAGATTTATTCTGAACCAAATTTGAGGATCATGACAATTTAAATAACGGCCTTGCACTTTTCTAATTGTTTTGCAACTTACTTTTTTCATCCATAATTCATTTTTATATCAATCAAGGTTGAGATAATTCAATTTTTACTGCTGTGTGAATTGTTACATTGTATGAATGCATCAAGTTCAAATGATCCAGTTCATTATTGATCAATATTTGTTTTATTTCCAAATTTTTGCCTATTTCAAACAGTGCTTACTAAACATATATGTTTATATATATGTATGTTTTTCATTTTCCTTGTATTTTCTCCTAATATTTTTAGATTTATTTTTCCCATTAGATTTTTAATTCATGTGGAAATTACTTTTTCTGTGTGGGGTTGTAACAATCTAAATTTATACTATTTTTGCATTTGGAAAGTTAAGGCTCACAATACAACTCACTGAACAGTCTATAATATCCCTGTCAATTTATAATGTAACCTCTTTCATATGTCAAGACCACACATAGATATTGGTATGTTTCTGGGTTTTTTACTTTGTTCCAATGACTTCTTTGTATATTCTGTGAAATCAATGTACTGTTTCAAACACTGTAACTAAAATAATACTTCATGTATGGAATATCTGGTATGGAAAATCTATTCCCTGCACTCCCTATCTACATACCTACTTCCTTTCAAGAAGGTGTTTGAAAATTTTTGGATATTTAATAATATGCCACATAAATTTTAGAATCAGTTTTCTAAATTCCATGAAAGAGTCTTATTAACTGATTAGAATTGAATTTCATGTATGGATTTACTTTTATTCAATCACTACATGACATTAAGTCTTCACATTTGTAAAGATGGTATATTAACTAATTTATTCAGGCCTTCTTTATTTTTCTTCAATTTTATTGAGTTTTAAAATTATTTGTATATCTCTGCCTCTTTGAAAATTACACTTGTTTTTCTATTGGGATAATGCTTAAAATTTTAGTAAATATACTTAACTTTATATTTTTCTCATGTAGTCTATATATACTCAATATCCCTATATTCATTCTTCTCTCCTCTTAATAAATGTAAGTATTTAAGATCCCCTTAAATGAACCGAAAGAAACACTTTAAAGTGTAGGAAAGAAGAAGGAACGTAATTGTGAATATATACCATAGAAAATATGGTAAGAGAAAGAGTAGATGAAAATGAGAAAAATGAGAAAAAATAAACAATAATGAAATAGAAATTAAAACAACTTGAGAGAGAGAAAATAAGAGATATATAAGATAGGCAAATTAGAGCTAACAGACATAAAATGGGATTCCCTGAAGAAGAAAATCAAAGCAATGGAACAGAAAGAACACTAAGAGCTATAATTTAAGAAACCTTTACTAAAATAATACCTGAATCTATATATTGAGAGTTATATTCTATACATAGAAAATTCAATCCAGTATAGATAAAGTATATGGAAAGTATAATAACCTCACACTGCCATAGGTAATAACTGTGAATATTAGGATATCATTTCAAATAATATAGTGGTGTGGATGGGATGAAGAGAAATTCCTAGCACGTATGATTTAGGGACAAAGTGACAACATCTAAAACAGGAGGAGACCGAGGGCATTACTGAAACTATTTGTATAAAGGTTACCATTCTAACAAAAATATAAACCTTCCTAATAACAAAAAAGTATGAAAAATAAACAAGAATGAAAAAAAATTTTCCATAATACTATGTATTTCCATATATGAACATAATTAAAATTATGACATAACTAAGAACAAACATAACAGTCATATCAATAAACAGAAATGAGCTTGAGTAATCCATAAAAAGGGAAAAATAAACATTTTTAACACAGAAAAATGCAGTACTATGCTATATACATGAGACATATCTAAAACAAAAAGATTACAAAAATTTTAATATAACAGTATATATGTATATACCATGAAATGTAAATTAAAAATTATATTTATGATACTGATATCAGATAAGGTATTTTATTATTTAATCATTAAATGGGAAAATATATTTTATAAGGCCAAATGATAAAAATTAACAATAAACATACTGTAATAATTACTATATAATATCAAATTATAGTAATTAATATACATTTTACAATATAGCAACGTTCATAAATTAGCAATTATAAGAGATATAAGATGGTAACATTACCACACATCTTTCAATCCAAAATAAATCAAGTGTGCAAAAGTTATTAAAGTTATTAAAGAATCACATAATATCACCTGTGATTAGATCTTATACATATATATCAAACTTTGAAAATATACCTTTTCAAATGCATATGTAATATTAATAAAAGTTGATCACATTCTATAAAGTTCAATAAAATTCAAACTTAGAAATAATACAAACCAGTGTTCTCAGATCATAATGAAATAAAACTAGATACAATTTTAACTGCTGAAAGTGCTTCCTCCTGGAATAATTTGAGCTCTCTTATTAAAATAAGTCTTTGGACAAAGGAGATATTTAAGCTAACATTTCAGGGTTTGTAAAATTTATAACATGTTATAATTTATAGGGTAAATTAAAATGGTCCCCAGAGGAAAAGTCATAGCATTAAATACCTCATTGTAATATCCATAACAAAGAAAGAAAAGGAATTAAATACCTAACCCCAAAAATAAAAAAAGAAAAAGAAAGTAAATGAAAAGATATAAGATGGAAAAATGCATAAACTGAGCTAGAAAAAAGGGAATAAAATAGAACTAACAAATGAAGTCCCAAATTGATATTTTGAAGGAAAAAAAACCTGAGTGATCTTTCTTTAACATGGCGTGAGTGTGCATGTGTGTATATGTGTGTAAGTACACTCCCAAGCCAACATCTTACTTATTGAAGAAACACACTAGGGACACACCTGGTGATGTTATAAACAGAACAAAAATGGAAATCATTTATATTATTACTTAATATTAGATTGTAGTTATTATTCAAAGCTATTGAACAAGAGAAAACAACTGCAGTATAATCACTGAAAGAGAAAAAGAGAAAATGACCTGTTTATGCAGATGATCAGATTGTATATTTGGAAAATCCAATAGAAAAAAAGGAAAAACTACTGAAAGCAAGATACTTTAGTACAGTGAAATTAACATAGATAAACCACTAGTCTCCATGTATAGAAAAGTAATTGTTTAGAAAATATAAGAAAAGAAGTTGCCATTTAAATTAGCAACATAATGGTAAAAATATAAACTGACTAGGGTTAATTTTTTTGTTTTTCGAGACAAGGTCTCACTCTCCTGGTCTAGAGTGCAGTGGCGTCATAATAGCCCACGGCAACCTCAAATGCCTGGGCTCAAGTGATTCTCCTGCCTAAGCATTCCTAGTAGTTGCGACTACAGGCGTGGGTCACCACCCCCAGATAAATTTCCTTTTGTTTCTCTTTTCTATTATTTTTTTGTAGGGATTGAATCTGGGCTATGTTGCTCAGGCTGGTCTGAACTCCTGTGCTTAAGCAATCCTCCTGTCTCGTCCTTCCATAGTGCTAGGATTACAAGCACGAACCGCAGTGCCTGACCTGACTAGACTTAAATTTAACAAGAAATGTGCAAAACCCGCATGAAGAAAGCTTTAAAACACTCTCCACTGCTACATACATAGACTTGAACAAATGGAAAAACATATCAGTTTTTTGATTAGGAAAATTAGACACCTTGATATGTTAATTCTTGCTAAGGTAATTTATTAATATAATGTTATCCCAATAGGATGCCAAGAGTTGTTTATTCCTATTTGTTTATTCCTGGAGCCAGAGAAGATGATTATAAAATTCATTGGAGTAGCCAGCAAAATCCTGAAAAAGAAGAGGAATGGGGTGACATTTGTTCTACAGATATTACAATATATTATATATCCTCCATAATTTAGAGAATATGGTTCAGGCGCATTTTAAAAAAATGATTAAATTGCTTCATTGGTGCTGCTGTAAGTCCATTTTGCCTTTAGATCCATTCCCGGCCCTTCCCCTTGCTTTGTTCTGTATAGCAAAGTGGCTGACCCCTTCAGATTCCCTTTCCAAATTCCTCAATTCTAGCTGGGTTTGAACAATGGGAGGCAGTGATGGGAGAATGGAGGACTGAAGGGATGGAGAAACTAGGGTACTTCCACCACTTGCTTTCTATCTCCAGTTCTTGCCATGGTTCTAGCTTTCAACAAATGAACTCAGACTAAAATACAGATTGAGTACGAAAGAATATTAAGGAAGTATTAAGTCCTTATCTATTAGATATATTCTAAAATATTTGTGTGAAATGGCATAATGTTTTGAATTCATCCTGAAATAAATCGTTGTAAACTAATTGTGGTATGGAATAGAGCAAGACTGGCAGAATGGTGATAATTGTTGTATACTTTTGTATACATTAGGTGTTTTCCTAATAAAATAAAGAATAAGCAATTCATTTCAGTTTGCTTAATTACTGCTATTATCTTAGATGTGATGCTTTCCTATGGAGAGTGTTATAATCATTTCTCATGGTACTGATTGCATTTTCACTTTTGTAATTTTTTAAATGATATTTCTAGTGAGAATTCTTTTTCTCAGTTATATTTGCCTTTTCTGGGAAGTGCCACAATCGCCATAATGTGGCTTTCCCAGCCATATGGCTCCTGATCTGCTCTTAAATTTATGCTTTGGGGCTCCTTTTCTGTGCTAATAGTGCTATTCTGGTCATTACACCTGTGTTAATGAAGGTGAATTTTATAGCCTAGCCTGGTTGGTTCTGCTCTACACCATCCTCTAAGAATACAACCCAGGTTAGTAGGAGAGGGCTATTTTAGCTCCAGTTCATAGACATAATGCTGGAATCCATCCTTTGCTTAATATAAGAAGCCAGTTCTGATTAGCTGTCACTTGTGGGTTTCATTTGGCACCCATCCACATTGTAAATGTTAACCCACTGCTTCTATCCAGTCTTGGCTTATGATCACCATGTGGCTTTAGTCCCTGCTTACCATTGTTGATTTCCTCTTTGTTATTACTTCTTGCATATTTTCTTCTACCTATTTTACATATTTAAAAATTGTCATTTATATGAGCAGTTGAGAGGTGATTCAATCTGGACTCACATTGTGCCCAAAGTCACTTGCCAAATTCATTCCCATTTGGCTTCTCTCTACCTCCCTTCAACAAAACTACTCTTCAATGTCACCAATAATCTCCCTATCTCCAATACTAATACATACTTCTCTTCCCTCTTTATATTTGTTTACTAGACAGCATGAATCACAGTTCACTTCAATTGTTGATTTTGAAGCATGCTCCTTTTTTGAATCCCATAACCCCACACTCTCTTCGTTTTCCCCTCAAGTCTCTGAGCACAGCCATTTAATATCCTTTCCTTTCTACTTTCCCCTCATTTCCTATTTCCTGAGCTTACTTTTACACAAATCTCTTCTGGGACCACTAGTATTTATTCTCTCTAATCTTACAAAGTTATTTGAAAATGTCCCATAACTAAATATTATCTTTATGATGACAACTCCAAAGTTTTTACATTTAGCATATATCTCCACTTATAACTCTATAGTCAAACATCCAATTGCCTATTTAATAGTTCCACTTCATGTCTAATATGCATCTTGAATTTAGATATCATTTAAAAATCCTTATTTAATACTCAACTTCAGGACTTCTTTTTGTCTCAGTCTTTCCCATCTTACTAACTTGCACCAGCATCCATCCTGTTGCTTAAATAAAAACAGCAAGCATTCATCCTGATGTTTCCCTTTTCCTCATTCCTCACATTAATACATCAGCAAATCTTATTGCTCTACCACCAAAATAAAGTTATATATATATATATATATATATCCACTTTCCTCATTCTCCTATGTTATCACCCTAGTAAAAACCACCATCATTTCTCAACTGCACTATCTCCTTATTAATATTACTGTTACCATTCATATTCCCCTATAGTCCATTTTTCACACAATGGCCAAAATGAGTTTTTAAAATGTTTTAATTTTAATCAATACCTTTGTTGTTGCTTCTTTTAATATTCTGACATTTCAGTTCCTCCAACTCTTCTTCATCAGTGATCTCATCTACTAGACTACCTGTCACTCACCCGCATGGTCTCAGTTTCAAACATCCCAATGTCTGACAAACACCTCCTATATATTCTGTTCTCTCCCTAAAGAATTTCAAATTCAGCAATCTCTTGATCTCTCTAGGAATTATAAATCACTGATTTACCCCAATTTTATTCATACTTTCTTCCATACCCTCTTTACATTCAAAGTTAATCATTATATACACACATAGTAGAGTGGTTGATTGGATTATTATTTCCAATTGATCACTCCCTCTCTGTTATGAAATTATACATCTGTGCCCCTTGCCATATGACTTTCCAGTACATTCTATTAAAGTATATGGATTATATATTCCCCCCTCATTGATGTTAGGCCTGACTTTGTGAATTGCTTGGGCCAAAGGCATGAACAAGAAGATACCTTTAATCTGCTTGTTTGACTTGCTTATCCTCTCTCTTGTGCTTCTGTGATTTGCCAAGAGAATAGCATGTTTCTAGTAATTGCTGCTCCATCAGGCTTGGCCTGAGAATGCAGATGTGGAGTCAACCTGAATCTGACCATATGTCTGGAGTCCAGCTTGGCATAGCCAAGCCCATGAGCACAAAATTGAGTATTTTGTTATAGAACACTGAGATCTTAAGGCAATTTACTAAATGGCAGAAACTGTCCTATTGCAGCATCATGAGGGTCTCATTCTCCTTACTCAATCTCCCACCTTTGATATAATCCCCTGCCCCAAGTCATAAACACATACATCATAGTTGGAATAATATAGCAAAAAATGGTATCAGTAGTTGTCGCTGTTAGATGGTGCAATTATAACTTTAGTCTTTGTTTCTCTCTCTTCTTTTTTATTTCAAGAAAATACAAACATTTTGGTTGCATTTTATATCTTTGCCTCTCCCTAGCTAGGGTTAGAAGTATGCCCTTCCCCTCCACAATGTTCACCACATCCCTCAGATGTGGGTCTACCCCCTCAACCCCCAAATCCATGGTGAACACCACCACCATTTGAGCACAATAGTGTTAATCAGTCAGTACCAATTTTATGGTGAGTACATATGGAGCCCACTCTGCCGATCTTGTGTCACCTCACTTTGGATAATGGGCTTAAGCTCAATCCAGGATAATGTAAGCAGTGCTAGTTTACTGTCGTTTCTTAGAATTGAGTAATATTCCATTGTGAACATATACCAAATTTTAATAATCCACTCATGGATTGACCGGCACTTGGGTTGTTTCCACGTCCTTGCAATAGTGAATTATGTTTCTGTAAACATTCGGGTGCAGGTGTCTTTATAATAGAATGTCTTATGCTCTTTTGGGTAGATGCCTAACAATACTATTGCTGGATCGAATGGTATTTCTCTTTTTAGCACTTTGAGGTATCTCCAAATTCTTTCCCACAAAAGCTGCACTAATTTGCAGTCCCACCAGCAGTGTAAGAGTGTACCTGTCTCTCCACATCCTCACCAGCATTTGTTGTTTTGGGATTTCTTGATACAGGCCAATCTCACTGGGGTTAGGTGGTATCTCATTGTGGTTTTGATTTGCATTTATCTAATGATTAGATATGTTGAGCATTTTTTATATGTTTGCTGGCCATTATTCTGTCTTATTTAGAAAAGTTTCTGTTCATTTCTGTAGCCCATTTCTTGATGGGGTTGTTTGATTTTTTTCTTGTTTCTCTCTTGAAGAGATAGTTACACATTTTCTATCTTAGTCCTTACTAGCTGAATGACCCTGAGCTTGTTATTTAAGATTTCATTGCCCCAGGTTTCCCACCCATAAAATGGAAATGTAATAGTACCTACTCCCTTATATGGTGATGGTGAAGATTAAATACATCGATACCCATCACTCCTTTAGCAAAGTGCCTGGTACTTTTAGGTGCTTAATAAGCCTTATTTATATTACTCTTATTATTATTATTACAGTGATTCAGAGCAAATATAAGTAAAGCTTATATATTACAATTTGCATACCTTGTCTAGTGTATAATCTAGTTATATTTTTCACGTTTCTGACAGAATTCTCTGAATATCATTGGAGTATTATATTGTGATGAAGGAAGAGTGCTTTAGTCTGAGGTGTAGGAGATATTGGAATTTTATATTACTGAATTTTCTTGCAAAAACTGAACTGATTATCAGAAAATCAAACTCAGCCTCATAATAAATAATGATTTGTCATGAATAATTTGGTTTATTGAGAGAATACAAAAGTGGTTCAATATTAGGAAAAGTATTACTATAGTTCATTATGAAGTCAAATGAAATATCTTGAAAAGATAACTTTGTAAAAATCTGGTTTACAACTCATAGGACCTCTTAGGGACTGAGAGATGCAACCAAAGAGAGGGAAACAACCTCCATTAACACTACAACCAGGGAATAGTGACAACAACATAGCATATGTTTTGAGCAATTTTTGTCACATACAATGTAATTTGGAAAAAAATGATGACAATATGAATGGATACTCAACTTCCCCCAGAGAGTAGTTACAAAGTTTTAGGAAGTAAGTGCAAAAAATTGAAGCAAAATAAGCTAGTCTAATAATATCCCTTACTTTAGATGGAGAAGGTATAGAAGCATAGCTAGGGTCTGAGAGGCATGAAACAGTCACACATGTAACTCTTTTTTATCCTGCAGATTGAAAGCAATCCTGGGTTGTAGCAAAATTAAATAAATAAATAAATAGAGGAAAGAGAAATTATGTGACGATTTCGTTATTTTTTTTCCTAGCCTAGTGATTTAAAAGTGGTAAGAGCATCACTGATCGAGGGAGCAAATTTACTAATTTACCTGAACTAGATTTGAATGTAGGGAAGAATAGGGGAGTAGGGGAGAGATTGGGGAAATCTATATGTAACTATTTTCATAGAGGCAGACAATAGCAGAAAAAGTGGCTGTTCAGAAGAGGAAAATCCATGTATCTTTACCAATATAAAACTAGAATGCCTCTGGGATTTATTCTAAACCAGGAGATTTCAAATATGTTCCCCAGAGTTCTAGATTGCTCTAAAGGTGACTAAGAGAACACCACTAGGATCAATTGGAATTCATTTTTCAAGATCTCTATTCAATTTCTTCATAACATCCTGCCCCTTTATGATGTGACAGACATACCTTCATCTTTATCATCTATCATCTTATTATGTTTGTTCATTTATGTTTCTTTTGTTATAGCTTATTTGTTCTGAGTTTTTTATTATATTTGTATTTAAAAATCACTGGATGTTAAGCACTGTTGTAAGTATTTTATAAATATTGAATAATATTTATAATTGTACACATATATGGAATATATATATGTATATTCTTCTTACTATCCTGAGAGGTAATTGCTGTTATTAATTCCTTTTAATAAATGGGGAAACTGAGACACAGAGATGTTGAGAAACTTACCCAAGGTCACACAGCAATGGGCAGAGCCAGAATTTGAACCCAGGTGTTGTTCTCAGAGTCCTTCTTCTTAACTACCGCAAGATGCTGCTGCTCTTTGGTGTTTCACTTTCATGCTGTTGGCTTTTCTAAAATCTCTGTATATTCTCAACAATGTGCTTATCTTTTTTTTCTTTTTGTTTTTTGAGATTGCATTCTTCATAGTTTGTGAAAATTGTTCCTTTAATTTAACATCTATATCCACCTAGAAAAATGGGAAATGCATCTGGGTAGAAAAATACCAGTAGCCAGCAATCAGTGTGTGGTTCTTTGCCATTCTTTCTGAGTGTCAACAGCTACCCAGGGCACTTCCTTGTTTCCCAGCTATGTATGTTCAATTACTACTCCCACTTGGAGCAATGAGGGGGCTAGATATCTTGGCAATGCCATACTTGGAAGAAAACGAGGTTGCAATGTCTCACTTGACTAATGAAGAATTTGTTTTGACTACATAAAAATTCACAATTCCTTTATGGAAAAAATAAACTACAAATTGCATTAACTAACAAATAGTGAATTAGGAAAATACATTTATAACACATATTTATAGTTAATATTTAATATCTTTAATGATAAAATATTTTACAAATCCATAGACAATGGCAGATACCAAATAGAAAAATGGTGAAAGATCATAAAAAGGAAATGTGAAAAAGGGAATATACTTGAAAATACTTCATATTTCCTACTTATGAAGTGTAATATAAAATGCATCACATTTTCAAAGATAAAAAAAGTTAGCTTGATCAGTGTTGATCAAGATGTAGAGAAATGGATATTCTTATACAATCTTGCTGGGCATGTAAATTGGTACAATTTTCAGGCTTGCCATCTGGCAATATGTAGCTGAATCAGTGAGCATTAAGTTCAGCTTTAACAGAGACCCCAAAATAAAAGAATACTTAAAAATACTAAAGTTTCTGTTTCACATAAGCCTTTTTAAAGCAAGACTAAATATACAATTAAGAAAGAGAACTTATTAAAAGAAATGTAATATCCTTAGGAGGATGAAATTAAATCTGTCCCATGTAAAAGGGACATGCTTTTATGAAAACAGTATAGAAACAAATTTCTGGATTCTCTCAAAACATCAGAAGATCTGTTAATAATGAGACAGTATTTATACATGGTTTTAATCTGTGAGCAGCAGGAAACACTTCTGAAGAGGATAATGTCCAATAATGTTGGGATGATTAAGAATTCACGGTATATCCATTTAATGGGGATGTGAAGCCACTGAAAAGAATGAAGTAGAAATAACTATGTCAAAAATATTTTAAAAGTGATATTAAGCAAAACTAACAAGTTATAGAGTATGGCTTATAGTATAAATCCATTTATGTAAATATATGCATGTGTGTATCTACTGGTAACTAAATTTGTGTGTATTTGTAAATAAATCACATGCATGTGAAAAATTCTGGAGATATATATATATATATATATAAATATATTCAATTGGTTTTCTCTGAGATTTGGGGAATTATTTTCATTTTCATTTTGAGATGATATTTTATTTTTATATTTATATGCATCTATTATTTAATTTATCATTTAATAGATACTATAAAACAGCTTCTAGAAATACCTACTGTGTGCCAGACAAAATAACTTTTATGAAGGTCATACTTTTACAAATAAGTAAACCAAAGATATCCTTGTTAATAGGAAATAAAATATAGAAACCGAAATAAATAAGGAGTCTAACTCAGGTTCTTCTGGGAAACCTCTTATGTGAAATTAGATCTGTGGAAAAAATAAATATTAGCAAATATTGTCCATTGAGGCCTACTATAATAAAGCATTAATAACCATCCTCTGATATCTACTTTGCAACTAAGAAATATTTTAATTTTTTCTGTGAATTTTAGTATTGTAGTTTATTTTGAGAAAATAAAAAAAATGAAAATCACTGATATCCATTTCTGGAAAACCTTATTTCATTTTAGCTAAAATGGATGCATCCTGTTATAATGGTTTCTATTTAATAACACTTTATAAAATGTGGTTTCCAGGAATTTGAACAACCATTTTTAATGTTTCCATAAATCTTGACAAGGTAAAGTGCATGAATATGACATGTGACAGCTTTAGCAAGCTGAGTAATGACAAATTAAAGACAAGCTGTGGGAGAACAGATTTAGTTAAATGTTAACTATGTAATGTACCAATATTAAACTAAATATTAAATATTAACTGTTGTTTTCCCCAAATCATGAGCAACTTTAGTATCAAATATGCTTCCAGAAGGAGAAATTTATATTCATATCATTTCATTGTGCTTTAACTAAAACATATTTAATAGATTCTTATGCTTTGAGAATCTACTGGAAAGTTGAGAATCCTCAACATTTATAAGTATGTATAGAGTTTATGAATTAATCATTATCTATAACATAATAAGCATATATATATATTTTTATTTCAGAATATTATGAGGGTACAAAGGGAAAAAAAGACATTCTATAATAAAGACATATATTTTGAAATATGAATATATAAACCAAAAGTAGGGAAAAACAGTGGAATGATTCTAATTGTAATTTAATTTATAAATATCTCTTTTATTTTATTGCAGTACTTAGAGAAGCACAATTATTTTTCCTACCTTTATCTTTCCTATCAAAAAGACTTCATTTAAGCCTTTCAATTGTGAATACAGCTAATAATGATGATAATAACAGTTGATAAATAATAACAGTTAACATATTTAGTGCAGATTATGTGATAGGCTTCAGGTAAGTGATTTCTATAATTATGTCTTAATTATCATCCCAGCCCTGGGATGTGAATTTATCATTGTAAAATAAGGTTAGGTGACTTGCTTAACCTCAAACCCTATCTGAAGCTTGGAGCCAGCTGTTATCATCAAAACTTTATTAAAATCAGTAAATATTTGTGTTTTTCTAATTTTTAATTTTTATGGATACATAATAGTTGTACAAACTTATGGGGAACAAATGAGGTTTTGATAAAGGCATACAATGTGTAATGATCAAATCAAGGTAATTGGACTATCTATCACCTCAAGCATTTGTCATTTCTTTGTGTAAGGAACATTCCAGTTTCATTCTTTTAGTTATTTCAAAATATATAATCAATTATTGTTAACTATAGTCACCCTATTGTGCTACTAAATTCTAGATCTTATTTCTTCTATCTAACTGTATTTTTGTACCCATTAACCATCTCCGCTTTAACTCTCTCTACTTCTCTTCCCAGCCTATGGTAACCATCATCCTACTCTCTATTCCTGTGAGTTCAATTTTTTTTTTTAGCTTCCACATATGTGTGAGAACATGTGATATTTGTTTTTCTGTACCTGGCTTATTTCACTTAACATAATGCCCTCCAGTTCCATCCATGTTGTTGCAAAGGAGAGGATTTCATTTTGTTTTATGTCTGAATAACATTCCATTTTATATATGTACCAATTTTTCTTTAACCATTAATCTGTCGATGGACACTTCAGTTGATTTCATATTTTGGTTATTGTGATTAGTGCTGCTATAAATATAGGGGTGCAGATATTTCTTCAATGTACTGATTTACTTTCTTTTGAATATATACCCAGCAGTGGGATTGTTGGAATTTATGGTAGTTCTATTTTTAGTTTCTTGACAAGCCTCCATATTGTTCTCTGTAATGGCTATACTAATTTACATTCCCACCAACAGCTTACAAGGTGTACCCTTTCTCCACATCCTCATCAACAACCATTATTGCCTGTTATTTTGAATAAAAGCCATTTTAACTGGGGTGAGATGTCTCATTGTAATTTTGATTTGCATTTATCTGATCACTAATGACGTTGGGCCATTTTTTCATATACCTGGTGACCATTTGTATGTCTTTTTTGAGAAATGTCTACTCATCTTTTGCCCATTTTTTAATCAGGTTATTTGTTTTTTTCCTATTGAGTTTTTGATCTCCTTATATACTCTGGTTATTAATCCTATGTCAGATGGGTAGTTTGCAAATATATTCTCCTATTCTGTGATTTGTCTTTTCAAATCCACAAATATTTGATGTTGTAAGTCACTGATATTTGAGGTTGTCAGTTGCAAAACAAAAATGGACTATTTTCATATTATTATGGCTTCAATTTCTTTTTTATTCCAAAAATTCTTTATGAATTATTTATCTTTACATTACTGAATTTTTAATTTATCTTTTGTTTTTTAATATTTTTTCAAGTAATATCTGAGTAGTTCCTTCATTTAAAAAATGTATTAATATTTTTTTCTGCCATTATATAATCAAATTTTGTAAATATTCCATATGTGCTGGCATAACCATACTCTTTTTAGTCAAAAAAGTATGATATATATATATATTTACTTAACTTTATCATATTATTCAGTCTAATGCCTTATTTATTTTACCACGTTTTGAAAAAAAATGAAGAATAGTGAGCTGAAATCCCTTTGCAACTTTGCTTTTCTGTTAATTTCCCTCAAATTTTCTGTAGTTTTGGCCTATACGGTTCATCAAAGTTATATGACATTTTGATGTAACACTTTTGACACGACTATTTTGCTGCAGCTGTTTTGATTTCTACCTTTTGAAATCAAGGATTTTTAACATGGTCATTTGGCATAGGAACATTTTGACACAGCCCATACAAACAAACCATTTATGTCTCAACTTTTCCTGTTACAAAATAATATATCAAACAGACATTTTTTCAGGATCACTTCATAAATGACTTCAATCCTTCCCTGGATGATAGGAATCAGTTGAGGCACCAAGATCAGGTAGGGATTATATACATGATTAAGTAGAGGATGGGTATAGGGTCTGGATGTTTTTTTGCTTATATAACCTAAGCATAACTAAATGAAGTTTTTACATTTTTCTCAGATAATTTGATATTTAAGAGTATCCAACATTGGTCTGTGATTAAAACATTGCTCATTAAAAAGATTTTCTTTTCCTGGTTTTAGTGAAATTTTGGTCTTGAATTCTATAGTGTCTGATACTGACAGCCCATCCTTTTTTAGTTTGTGTTTATCTGGCATGTATTGCCCAAGTTATTACTTTCAAATCACATTTTTTAATGTGATCTTTTATAAACGGCATATGGTTGATTTGTTTCCCTTTGATACTAGAATGAATTATTTTCTTTCAAATGGATTTTTATCATTCATGTTTATTTTCATAATTGATGTTTCAGTTTTATTTTTCTAAAATGGATTATATTCTGTATGTGTATGTTTTCTTACTGTTTCAGTAGTTTGTTTTATTATCTTTTTGTAAAGTTCTAATGATTGGATGACATATAAGTCAGGATAAGCTAGATATTCCTGATGCAAAAAGTAACCACAAAAATGAAGGGACATTATCAACAAAGGTTTATTTTTCACTCAAAATATAAATCGGTTACTCGTTGGCTGCATCTGCTCTCCATGTCTTCATTCCATGGCCAATGCTGATGGGGAAGCCTCTATCTAGAATTCTGCCAGTCTAGTGGCAATGAAGATTGAATACATAGAGAACAGTGCACTTACTCTTTTAAAACACATTTCACTGGCCGTAGACAATCACATGGCCAAGCCTAATACCCAAGAGGTGGGGAAATAAAATCCTTACGCAGAGAAGGGCATTGAATGTTTCTGATAAATTATAGTATCTACCACTGAAGATATTTGTCCTAATTTCATTTCTATAAGTAGTTTCCTTTAAATATTTCAAAAACATATTTTGGTCCATATTTCTATAATTATCAAAAGTAAAGGATAAAATAACCCTCTACTTTATGAGAAAAATAACAGGCCTTAGCTTCTCTTTCCCATTCTAATTTATTTAATTAGCTTGGTGTTTTAGAGCCAAATGAAAATTTTTGCAGGCATTTTTCTGGTCCATTTTCCCATTTCTGCTTTATGACTTTATATATAACATTAATTTTGGTCTTTCTAGCTGCCTATGCCATACCATCAGTAGTCACATGTCACTTATTTGTGTTTACTTATTTAAATTAGTTCCTTAACTGGAGAATATTTTCTTTTTGTTGTTTTTATTCAAGATTGCTATTAGTCATTGATCTTTCTTAATGGTTTTGCATAACATAGATGGTCTATTGCCTTCGGTAAAGAGTGAGTGTCTGCCTGGTTATCAGATTTTTACTTCACAATCTTTTTTTCGTTTAGAACTCTAGATATTTTGTGCTATAGTCTTTTGGATAATAGTGCTCTGGAGATTAAACCTAAGGTAAACTTAATTTTTATTCCTTTATAAATCTACGTGATTTTAGAGTTCTTTCGTTAGCTTTGAGATTCAAACATTTTTCAAGTTATGTACAAATGTTTGTTTGTAATATTTTACTTTGCCTGATATGTAGTGAGCTCTTTTGATCACAAATACAAGGCTTTGTTCAGTTTATTACAGATTTATATTAATATCATATATTTCATTGTTAGTTCTATTCTAATTGTTCTGGTCTCTTTCTCAGAAAACCAATTATCTATGGGTTGAGCTAATTCATTCACTTATTCAAAAAATAATGGATTGCATTTTATCCATTATAGGTTATGCTAAGTACAGTTCTCATGCCTATTCATATTTTGGGCCCGAATTTTAGGTTTGTTTTACCTTCTTGCCTGAGTTCATCATATCCCCTTTATAGGGGTGCATTTACTTCAGCAAGCTGTCTTCTTTATGTTATTCTGTTTTGTTCTCTAATTTTTTAACCTCTTGCTTCATAGAGTCCATAATTCTGAAATTTGTTGAAGAAAAAATAGTTTCATGTGTATTTTCTTGCCCATAATATTATTTTCTATACATTTTGATGCAATTATTCCTATTTTACATTGCAAAATGATTTTAAAGATTTATTTTTATTCTTTTTGTTTAATACTATTACTCAAATTAGGAGAGATTAAAATTAATTTAGGATTGGTAGATATCTACAAACTTTATAGGCAGGTTGTCTTTTCTACCCATAACTCTTCAACACATTATTTTGAGAATCCTAACATATTAAGTTCTCAGGTTGTTGCTTATATTCATCATTTTTATCTAGAATTCCCATATGTAGTGGTTATGTAACTAATATGGATAATGTACAGCAAAAATATGGCATGTTCTTAATGACTACATACAGCAGAAATTATCCTGAATAATTTCCATCATTCAGTAGTTCTTACCTTGCATGGTGTAATGTATGAAATGATGCAGGTGAAGTAATTCAATATTCCAAAAGATATTCTGTTTTCTTTTCCCTTATTTCTATCAGCTTTCTTTTTGTGATAAAATGTGTTGCTTCTTGTTCACTTCTCTTCCTTGTTATACTATATTATTGTGTGTACAAATGTATCAATATATAAAGAAATAATCATGAGGCATTGTTTTAGTCAGCTTGGGCTACTATAACAAAATATCATAAACTGTGTGGCATAAACAATAGAAATTTATTTTTCACAGTTATGGAAGCTGGGAAGTCCAAGACCAAGGTGTCAGACAATTTGATTCCTATTGAGGGCTGTCTTCCTGATTTGCAGACTTCTGGCTGTATCCACACATGGAGGCAAGAAAGATCATTTCTCTCACATTTCTTCTTAAAAGGACACTAATCCCATTCATGGAGGCTCCATTCTCATGACACAATTATTTCCCAAAGGCACCACTTCCAAATACTATCACATTGAAAATTAGGGTTTCAATATACACAAACATTCAGTGCATAGCAGGCATACAAAGGAGGGCAATCAACCTTGGTGAGTCCAGAATTTTCACTCATGTAACAGGTAGGAAGGTTTGGTTTTATCATTCAAGTTGGGAGCCCAATGTAAGGAGTAATGTAAAAATCCTTCTGTCTATCTTCACATGAACAGAGTCTGAGATCTCTTTAACCATTATTTCTAATATCCAGTAGTTCCTATATCTAATTATTTATAATAGTCCCTGTATTTCTGAAGCTCTTTACTCCCTTTGGTTCTCAACTTTTGCTTTCCTATAGCTTCAGGGAAGATGTCTGTTAAAATCAGTAAAACATAGCAGAGGGAGGTTGAATCTAAGCATTATAATCACTTTTCAGAAGAAAATGACTCAGGAGTCACAGAAATTGGACAATCAAGGTGATGGCAATATAAACATCAAGGAGTTGATAACCAGAAAAAAAGTGTCTTGTCATTTTTACTGAATATACCCTGAACTTAGAGTTTTAGAAAATTATAATTTTATATTTTTATTATACAGAAATTATGATTATGACAAGTTGGATTCCTTTTTTTGGTTAAACATATTTACAAAAATCCCCTAGATGAATGAGTGGAGTGTTCTTAGGGTTGATAAGGTGTGATACAAAATGCATAATTCATCAAATGTGAGTTATTTGCATTGTCATTATCAATGTTCTTACGATAAAATAAAATATATTATTTGTCATTATGTAGTGTGCAAAATAACCCATATAATTCTATTAAGGTGTCAATAAGTGCCATAAAAGTGCAATTTCATGTGGTAATTGCAGAATGAATAGTTCCCTTTCTCCATCCATCCTTAGTGCATGAGTAAATGGAAAGAAATAAATAGTGATGAGAATTACACAAAATGTAATAAGCTAAATGGTTGATGAATGTTGTGTGATAGAACTTGAATAGCAATCAAATGCTAAACGAACAAATTTAACATATATAAAAACAGGCATTTTTACTCTGACAAAATGAAATGCATATTGAATAAGCAAATAGAAGATCAATAATGAAATAGAGGACTTGAACAACACTATTAATGAGTTAGATCTAACAGATATATACAGAACACTCCACTCAATAGGAGCAGAATACTCATTTTTCTCAAGTGAACATGAAACATTCTCCAGGACAGACCATATGTTAGGCCACAAAACAATTTGTAATACATTTTAAAAGGTTGACACCATGCAAAGTAACTTTTCTGATAACAGTGGAATGAAAAAAAATCAGTAACAGGAAAAACACTGAAAAATTCACAAACGTGGAAATTGAACAACACATTCTTAAAAAATTGGCAAAGATACCCTCGAACAAACTTTAGTAAGTTTCCTCTGAGCCCTCTTCTCTACTAGGCCTCACCTTGGCCTACAGAGCCCAGCTTTAGCAAATAATTCTGCTAAGCCAGTTTATCAAGAATCCATCCATCTTTGATATCTGATCATCATTGATATATAATCAAGTTCCTCATCTTCTAACTTTGATATTTAAATCCTTGGCCTGCCTTTAGCACACTGCCTTTAGCACACTGTGGCCTAGTCAAGTTTGACACCTAAAATCAACCATCAAAAGTAGAACCCTTGTCAATTTGGCACCCATGTGCATCTCCCTAAACCATATGTAATCTTGAAACAAAGACAATAATAAGGTCAAAGTACTGCCTAATATAATACAACTATACTATATACAATCAAAAGTACACTAACCCAGTCCCCAGAAGAAAAGGTAAAGTTCTTGAGCAATGTTTACTTTTAGTAATATTTTCTCTTCTCCTTGATACTCCATAACTTAAACACTCTGATTTAAAAATAACAATACTTAAATACTATGATACATAGTTGATACATCTTATGTTACATGATAAGGATGTACAAGGGAAAAGAAAAACAAAGGTACTTGCTTGATATGTACAGGTGACATATTCATAAACAAATAAGGAGCAAATATGCATGACAATTACAACCCTCATTTATATAACTGGTCACATGTTCATAGCTGGTAGTTATAAAAACTGTCTACTACTTATTCTGCATTCCCTTTGGCTTCAGCAAACACTTCAGCTGGTCACAGTTACTTACCTAGCCGTGTGACTGAAACCTTCATCCCTAAAGAGTCTGGGCCATTTGTAGTTCTATTTGGATTGGGTTGTCGTAATTTTTCATTTACTGCAATCACAGGGCATGATGATACTAAGAGACACCCTAAGGGATCTCTGTATTTGAGACATAATCTTTCTTATCTGCATTGTTGAATAGTAGTCTAATTTCCCCTTGATAGTCAGGATCTATCACCTCAGCCAGAATGGTAACTCCCTGCTATTCCTGTTGATTCAGAGACATAAGGAGGTCAAAGTGACCTAGTAGCAGTTTTACCTTACATTTCAATGGAATCCTTGTTGTGTGGAAATATTCCTCACTTTGGAACTAAGACATCTCATCATGAAAGCATAATATCTCAGGAATAGGAAGCAACAATTTTGCTAGTGGATCTCTAGGGGTGATAGTGAGTGGTGCCACTCTCATTTCTACCTTTTCATTCCTGGATTCATGAATCCTGGATATGGAATAAATAGAACCATATATTGGACTCTGATTGAGAGCACATACAGCTTTCTAGAGTTTTCTCAGGGCTTGTAACGTGTTGTCACCTAGTTGGTTCTGTTACTGAGTCTTCAAAAGACCATTCCGTTGTTCTGTCAAAGCAGCTGCTTCAGGATGGTGGGAAGACTGATGAATTCCATGATTATGGGCCCACTGTTACATTTTATTTGCTATTAAGTGAGTTCCTTGGTCAGAAGCAATTCCGTGTGAAATACCATATGGTAGATAAGGAATTATGTGAGTCTGTGGATGATAGTTTTGTCAGAGGCATCCTGTGCTGAGAAGGGAAATCTGAATCCAGAGTGTCTATTTATGTAAGAACAAAGCACTACCCCTTTCATGATGGGAGGGTGCTATGTATTCAGCCTGTTAACAGATAGCTGGCTGATCACTCTGGGGAATGGAGCCATATTGGGTCCTCAATGTTTTCTCTGCCACTGGCAGATTGGGTACTCAGCTGTGGCAGTAGCCAGATCAGCCTTGGTGAGTGAGCCCATGCATAACCTCCATCCCTTCCACCAAAGCCAATTTGTTTCTGAACCCATTGTGCAATGACACTGTTGACTAGGGAAAAAGTCTAACTTATGTCCACAGAATGATCATCCTATGTACTTGATCATTAAAATTATTTTCTGCCGTGGTCACTCTTAGGTTAGTATTTGCATGGGAAATAAATATCTTCACGTATTTTGTCCGTTCAAAGAGGCCTATCCACATACTTCTCCAAATATTTTTGTCACAAGTTTTCTAATCACTTTTTTTTTCATAATCCCTGACCATCCAACCAAACCATAGGCCACAGTCTGTAAAAATAGATATATAATCACATCTGGCAATTTCTCCTTACAAGCTCAGTGAAAAATCAGGTGTAGTGCTCAAAGTTCTGCCCACTATGAGGATTCCCCTTCACCACTGTACTACAGGGATCTCCCAGAAAAGGGTTGTAGCTGTCCACTTTCTGGTGGTCACTGCATATCGTGGAGAATGATGTATGAAATAGGCTTAAATCTTCTTTTCCTGAGTCAAATGATCATGAGGAACTCACTGTGAGGCCCTATGTCAGGGGTGGGTAATCTTTTCATGTTGGAAGTATGTATTAATTTAGCTGTAATCAAATAAGGCTGCACTCAAAAAACTTCAATTAGATATACTTAAAATTGTACATTATTTTGTAAAAGTCTAACTACTATGTACTTAATAATTTCAAAAAATGAAAACGATCTGTTAATTTTAAAGTTAACTAACCTTTTAATGACTTTGTTGTGTCTGCTTTTTGTTAAAAACATTTGCATATTTGTTTGCATCATGGAGTTCTTCAGTTTCAACTGGTCTTCTAGATGGGTACCAGTCATTTGTGATCATAGGTGTGTCTTGATCTGGGTTAAGTAGGAGGATGTAGATTTGTAGCAATAAGTGGTTGAAAAGCAAGAAAGCATTTTTCAGGCCTGTTGAAAAAGGCATGGATATTCTACTGAATTTTTCCGTATTTTGATTGGATCTTTCTTAACATAAAACAATGACTTTAAAATGTCATCTACTGAGAGCTCCATGAATTCCATCTGTAATTCTTTAGATGCCTTAATGATAACAACTAGGCGAGCAAACCTTTCATTGTACTCTTCAATTAATAGGTCTATAATAGCGGCGTATTCTTTAAATGCTTCACATATAACTTCCTGCTCATCAATGACCTTTGCTAACTGGGGAAAATGTTCATCTGAAATTTCCTTTTAAAGAAGAATTGTTTTGAAAAAAGATAGCTTTTTAAGAAATGCTTAGATTTTTTTGCCAGATATCATACATAGACTTAGTTTTACCTTGAAAAGAAACATTCAAGTCATTTTGATTTGACAAGATATCACACAGAAATGCTGCATTCCCATAGAAATCTTCTTTCAATAATTCACATTGCTGATTCTGTTCTTCATAAAATTTAACTATCTATTCTAGCAGAGATAATATTTTGGCTAACACCCATCACTTTGGTAGCCAATACACTTTAGAATGATACTGCAAATCCACACTGAATACTTTATAATTCAAGTCTGGCACATTATGAAACTGATGATGCCATATTGCATTTGCATGAATATAGATAATAATACTTATAACTTGTTGCAAACTGTCACTTAAAATATTAGTTTTAGTACAGAGATTTTGCTGGTGAAAGGTACAATGAAAAGAAATGAGAACATCTGGATCTGCTAATATTTTTTTAAAAATCCGTGCAATAAACTCTTCATGTTTTCCTGTCATGGAAGGTGCACCATCTGTACATACACTCACGAAATTTACCAAATTCAGTCTAACTATGCAAACGTTATCTTGAAAGTTGTTGAAGATATCTATTCTCCATGTTCTGTTTGCAAGAGTGCCCAAAGCGAGTAACTCTTCATAGCAAAGAAAACCTTTGTATAAAACCTGCACCAAGTCAGTAGTAACAATTGATTCATCCAAAGCTATTGAATAATATATATTTTCCTTTTGAAGTATTGCATGAAGTTGTTCTGTTAAGTTGAAGGGTAATTCATGCTGCTGATCAGTAATGGTACTCCTTGAAAGGGGCAGTTATTTGTACTCTGAAACATTATCAGAGTCTTAGCATCCTACAACTTTGACAGTGTATTCTTTCACAATTTCTACATCACTGAATGGCTTCCCTTTTTCCCAAGTATGTAAGCTACTTTATAAGTTACTTCAGTGGCATTATTTTTAGTATTATTGCTGCTTGAAGGAATTGTCTTTGCTTTTGCTTTCATTTAATTTCTACAATACAACCTTTGGCACTTCTCCCTCTAATTTAAAATATGTGTCGTCCTTATGAGTGTTATAATGCTGATGACCATTGAATTTCTTTAATGTTGATACTGCAGTATCACAAAGCAAGGAAATCATCTTATCTTTAACACAAACAAGATAATATTGCAATTACTAATCCTCTTTAAAAAGTCTGTTTTCTTCCTTCAGTATTCTCTTGGTCTTCCTTTACATGATGGGCTGTTAAGCAGACTGTTGAGATGCAACTATTCACAAATTACACTTCAAACAGAAACACAGTGCACTGTTGTCAAAACCTGATAACATAACAGACTGGTGTACTCAACCCCCATAGACTCTCACCAACCAGCTTAATGAAATAGTGGGGCCATTCAGGTGGGGTAAGTTAGAACTTAATCATGAGCATAGAAGCTGACAATTTAGCCCTTAAGGCTTACTAATGTTCTAATTGTGCCAGTCAATCTGGGAGGATTATTTCATTGAAACTTATTTTATTCTTTGGTATTTCAACTACATAAATTTGAAACATAAAATAAAAATATAAAAGATGTAGATCACTTTCGGTAGTATAGACATTTGAACACTGTTGATTCTCTCAACCCATGAGCATGGTATGGATTTTCACCAGTTTATGTCCTCTGCTATTTCCTTCCTCAGTGTTTCATAGCTATCCCTGTAGAGGTCTTTTACCTCCTTAGTTAAATATACTCCTAGGTATTTTATTTTCTTTGTTGCTATTGTGAAGGGTATTGAGTCTTTGATTTGGTTCTCAATTTGACTATTGTTGGCATATAGGAATGCTACAGATTTCTGTACATTGATTTTGTAACCTGAGACTTTGCTGAATTTGTTTATCAATTCCAGTAGTCTCACGGCATAATTTTGGGGTTTTTCTAGATATAAGATCATACATCATCAGCAAAGAGAGATAATTTGACCTTTTCTGCCACATTTGGATTGCCTTGACTTCCTTCTCTTGTCTGATTGCTCTGGTTAGGACTTCCAGCACTGTTGAATAGAAGCAATGATAGCGGGCAACCTTGTATGGTTCCAGTTCTAAGAGTGAATACTTTTAATTTTTCCTGATTTAGTAAGATGTTGCAATCCATATTAAAATACCAACATCATTTTTCACAGATATAGAAAAATCATTTCTACACTTTGTATGGGACCAGCGCAGACCCTGTATAGGAAAAGAAATCTTAAGCAAACAGAACAAATTCAGAGGCATCAATTTACCAGACTTCCAGCTATACTACAAGGCTATAGTAACTAACACAGCATTTCAATGGCACAGGAACAGAGACATAGACCTGCGAAACAGAACTAAGAGCCCAGATATAAAGCCATCCTCATATACCCCTTTAAGTTTTGACAAAGCAGACAAAAATATACACTGGGGAAAAGAATTCTTATTCAATAAATGGTGCTGGTTAAACTGGATAGCCACATGTAGAAGATTCAAACAGGATCTGCACCTTTCACCTCTCACAAAAATCAACTCATGGTGGATAATAGACTTAAACCTAAGGCATGAAACTATTAGAATTCTAGAAGAAAATGTTGGGAAAACTCTTCTAGACATTGGTCTAGGCAAAGAATTTATGAAGAAGACCCCAAAGGCAATCACAGCAGCAACAAAAATAAATAAATGGGACCTGATCAAATTAAAAAGCTTCTGCACAGCAAAGGAAACTATCATGAGAGCAAGCAGACAACCTGCAGAACGGGAGAAAATATTCACATGTTACACATCTCATAAAGGGCTGATAACTAGAATCTACAGAGAACTAAGGAAAATCAGCAAGAAAAAATCAAACAACCCCTTCAAAAAGTGGGGAAAGGACATGAACAGAAACTTTTCAAAAGAAGATAGACTAATGGCTAACAAACATATGAAAAAATGCTCAACATCTCTAATCATCAGGGAAATGCAAATCAAAACCACCATGAGATATCACTTATCTCCAGTGAGAATGGCCTTTATTAAAAAATCCCAAAACAATAAACGGCATGAATGCGGAGAGATAGGAGCATTCATACACTGCTGGTGTGACTGCAAACTAGGGCAACCTCTGTGGAAAGTAATATGGAGATACCTCAAAGAGATAGATGTAGATCTACCATCTGATCCAGTAATCCCATTACTGGGCATTGATCCAAATGAACAAAATAGACATTCTATAAAAAAGACACCTCCACTCGAATGTTTACAGCAGCACAATTCACAATTACAAAGATGTGGAAACAACCGAAGTGCCCATCAACACATGAGTGGATTAATAAAATGTGGCATATGTATACCATGGAGTACTACTCAGCTAAAGGAAACAAAGGTGATATAGCACCTCTTGTATTTTCCTGTGTAGAGCCGGAACCCATTCTACTAAGTCAAGTATCACAAGAATGGAAACATAAGCACCACCTGTACTCACCACCAAATTGGTATTAACTGATCAACACCTAAGTGCACATATAGTAATAACATTCAATGGGTGTCAGGCAGGTGGGAGGGGGGAGGAAGGGATGAGTATATACACACCTAATGGGTGCAGTGTGCACTTTCTGGGGGATGGACATGCTTGAAGCTCAGACTTGGGTGGGGCAAGGGCAATATATATATAACCTAAACATTTGTACCGCCATAATATGCTGAAATTAAAAAAAGAAAAAAGATATAAAACATGAACAAAAACATATTATTAAAAATAAAAGAACTTGTTCTGTAAAATTTGGATGCACTCAAAAGGTCGCATTTAAGGACCTAGAAGGCCACAGGTTCCCCACCCCTTCCTTAGGTGAAGGTTGGGAGAGAGAGGGCAATGTAGCAGAAATAGTAACCATGGACATTTGGGCTCCTTTTTTATGTAACATACTTGTGCCTTGGGGACCTGCTTGGGATGGATCATGTACATAAAACGTCCATTTGATTATGGAGTGTTGCTGTGCACACTTAACTTTATGGCTTAGTGGGTCAGATAACACCGAATTTATCATAGGCAGGTCAAGTCTCATGGTAACATGGTGGCCCATGGCCAAGCAGTTTCTACTGAGGTCCAGTAGCAGGCCACGAGCTGTCTCTCAAAAGGAGAGTAGTTATCTATAGATGATGACAGGGCATTGCTCCATACTCCTACCAAAATCTCCAAACAGCATCCCTACAACTCAGATTCCAAGTACCACTATATCCACTGGATCATATGGCCCAAGTGGCAGAGTATCTTGCACAGTGGCCCGAACCTTTTGTAGAAACTTCTCTTATTCTGGATCCCACTGAAAAGTAGCAGAATTTGAAGTCATTTGGCATAATGGCCAGATTATCACACCCAAAGGAATAGTATGTTCCCTATAAAATCGAGAGGCCCACTAGGCATTGTGCCCCTTTTTTGAGCATGTGAGGGTTGAGATGCAAAATGTTTTTTTCACCTTTGAAGGGATCTCTGGACATGCCCCAGATCACTGGACCCTAGAAATTTCACTGACATAGGAAGCCCCTAAGTTTTAGTTGGATTTATTTCGTACCTTCTAAGTCCAGAGTAGTTGCTACTTCTTGTTCACTAGGTCCAATCAGTATAATTTCATGAAAGTAATGGGCCAGTATGATATTTTATGGATGGAAAAGGTGAACAAAATCCTTGCAAACTAAATTGCGGAACATGATAAAGACGTGATATAACCCTGAAGTAAGACAGTGAAGATACACTGTTGTCTGTGATAGGTAAAAGCAAAATGATTCTGGGGGTCTGTACTAATAAGTATAGAGAAAGAAGCATTTGCCAGATCAATAGCTACATAACAGGTACCAAGGGATGTGTTAATTTGCTCAAGCAATGAAGCCATATCTGGCACAATAAAATTGACTTTGTCAGTCTATCAAGAGTTGTTTTGGTTTTTATAAAGAAGGGAGGTAACACAATGGAATATTACTCAATTCTAAGAAACGACAGTGAACTAGCACCATTTATGCTATCCTGGATTAAGCTTAAGCCTGTTATCCAAAGTGAGGCAACACAAGACCAGGAAAATGGGCTCCACATCTACTCACCATCAAATTGGTTCTGACTGATTAAAACTATGGTGCTCAAATGGTGGTAGTACTCACCAGGGAGTCAGGGAGGGGAGACTCACATCCTTGGGCATGGTGAATATTGTGTGGGGGAAGGGAATACCTCTAACCCTTCTTAGGGAGAGGAAAAGAAATACAATGTAACCAAAATGTCAAAAAACAAACAAAGAAACTTTTATCGGGTGGCAGGCAGGTGGGAGGGAGGGGAAGAGTGTATACTTACATAATGGGTGTGACACACACCACCGGGGGTTGACATGCTTGAAGCTCTAGCACAGCAGGGAGAGGAGGGTTGGCAGGGGCAATATATGTAACTCTAACAATATATGTACACCCATAATATAATGAAATAAAAAAAACAAGCAAACAAAAAAAAGAAGGGAGACAAAAGTGTTGATTTACATTGAACTTATAAAAGATCAATGTATTTATCAGAATGCTAATTTGTTAATTTACATTTGGGAGATATTTTGCAGTAATCAAACTACCATACAAAGGATACAAAAATCCTAGGATCAAAGTTTACTGAGAAACTGAGTTAGTAATCAGAAGATAGATTAATGATCATTAAATCAGAACAAAAGGCATTACATTTGAGAGGCAATTTATCCACATTGTGGATAATTTGATTACTAACCTGGGCCACAATAGAGTGGGTAGCCTCAAACATTGAGATTGTAAACGTATAGTGCCATTTCATTAGAAAAATAATGATTAAAAGATGATAGATTTTTATTTTTCTAGTTTCCCTTGTCTAAACTTCAAGATCCTTCTGTTCGGCTCTAAGAAACAATGGTGATATAGCACATCTTGTATTTTCCTGGATAGAGCTGGAACCCATTCTACTAAGTGAAGTATCCCAAGAATGGAAAAACAAGCACCACATGTACTCACCAGCAAATTGATATTAACTGATCAGCACCTAAGTGGACACATAGGAATAACATTTATTGGGTATTGAGCAGGTGGGAGGGGGGTGGAGGGGATGGGTATATACATACATAATGAGTGTGATGTGCACCGTCTGGGGGATGGTCATGCTTGAAGCTCTGACTCGAGGGGGGAGGGGAGCAAGGGCATTATATGTAACCTTAACATTTGTACCCCCATAATATGCTGAAATCAAAAAAAATCCTTCTGTTAAAAAACATTTTTTAGAGATATGTTGATATGATTGATTATAATATAGCTTTCTTAATTTACACTCTGGTTTAGTCCCAGTCTTAATAATAATCTTTGGTCATCTGATTGGAGTTAAGTGGTTACAGATATTCATAATTAATACATTTAAACTATCTCAGTTATATCTGTAAGGCATAGATTGTGTTTTATTCATCTTTCTACTCAGTAACAAGATCAGTGTGTGGTTCCTAGTGAGTGCTCAATAAAAATCTTTTTTAATAAATATTTTTGAATTAGACTCTGAACTACTGCTGTTACATTCATTCTCAGGGGTATACTTTAATGCTGTTCCTATACATTGATATTAATATGCTTGATCAAATATATTATAGGCATGTGCTTTGCAAGGTTAAATCATATTTCATGTTTTATGAGATCATTTTGTAGACCCCTATTATCAGCTGACAATATGATATGTTCCCCTTTAATTTATATTGTATTATACTGGGAAAATAATTTTTAGAATCCTATAATGTTTAGTTTTAAGAATGATAAATATCAATAAAAATATTATAAAAAATAAGTATTTTAGAGACAATGCCGTTCACAGAAAAAAATCTAGAAAGTATTTCAAAGAGCATGAATTATTTAGTGTAATTTTTTTTTCTATCCCCTTTGAGATCACAATGGAATGGAAAAAATAGAAAATGAAAATAAGATAATGCAAGTCATTTTGTCAAGTGTATACTCATTTTGAATGTAGTCCTTTGAAGTGTCAGCGTATTTTCTTTGTTTTTGAAGTATTATATCATTTCCCCAATGTTTTTTAAAAACAAACCAAAAAAACATAACACCTTTCAATAAACATAAAAGTCTTGTATCCACTTTTTAATTTTTAACAGCTTAGTGATACATAATTCACATACCATACAATACACACACTTAAAGTATATAATTTGATGTTTTTAGCATATTAACAAAGTTGTGCAACCATCAACACAATCTAACATTAAAACATTTGCATCATCCCATGAGAAGTTGTACACTACTCACTCCCATTCTAGCCCTATGCAACCACTAATCTACTTTCTGTCTCCATGGATTTTCCTATTGTAGACGTTTCATATAAAAGTAATCATACAATATCTGGTCTTTTGTGATGGTTTATTTCACTTGGCATAATGTTTTCAAGGTTTATCTATATTGTTCCTTGTATCAGTATTTCATTCCTTCTAATGGCTGAATAATATTACATTGTATAGTTATACCAAATTTTGTTTGTCCATTTATCAGCTGATAGACATTTGGGTGGTTTTGACTTCATCAATATTATGAATAATGCTGCTATGAACATTTGTGTACAAGTTTTTGTGTGGATGCATGTTTCCACTTCTCCCAGGCATATACCTAACTTGAATCTACTTTTAATATTCCTAAATATTCAAATTTAATTTTAATTAAATATCAAACTAAAATGAAATAATTATTTCTGAAATTACACCTGCTCACTTACATTTCACCAGTATTCTTATATGTCTTCTTTAACGATGATATGTTCTTCCTGGTTTGAAAACAACTATCCTAGAATCTGGAAGTCAATCACAATGTTGCTTATATACACCACCTGATTCATGTGACATTCTAGAATACTACTGATTAGTTAAAAAGTGGAATACATATAAATTCTCAAAAGAGTTTTATAATGCTCACCTCACCCTCATCCATTATAGCCAAATGAAGATTAGAATTCTGGTGGTCAATAAGTTTTAAAGAATTTTAACATAATTATGCCAGTTTGTAATATAAAGGAGGTATAAAATTGTAATAGGACATTAATAATGGTGAATGATCTTTTCATCTCAATAGATTAGGTCAGTCCTATGATACAATTGAATTTAATGCAGGTGAAAGATAGTAATACATTTCCATTAAAAATGTAGAAAGGTTTACACTTTTAGTAACTTTCAATCCACTATCATGATATACTATTACTTTACTGAAAATATGAATGGGAAAGTGCTGACAACATTTAGCCACATTGAAATAAAGAAGTGAGGATTTTTCTCTTTTTTTAGCCTATATGACATTTTTATTTGAGTAGGAAATTTTAGGTATGTAAAAGTGATAAAATGCCATATTGAATGAAATAAAGCAGCAAATCTATCCATATACAAAGAGTTTGGGGTAGGAAAGGGGAGGAAGAGTGTGATGTTGCATACTGGCTCCTTTTTATTTGTTTGGTTTATTTTTCTTCCAGAATAATGTTGAGGCATTTGGTCATTTGCTTGATCATTCGAAAAGGAAAAAAGCTTTCATGACAATGCAAATTGAATAATGGTAAAAGTATCAGAAAGAAGAAGGATTTGAAAGAGGCTTTTTATAATTTACAAAGATATGAATATAGTACTCATATCATATATATGGCACGAAATGGACCTTAATTCACACTACTTTGTTCTTTTTGTTGTTGCTGTTGTATTTCAGGCCAAACCAAGTTTCATCTATTATCTATAGTAAGGTTGGCACAGTAAAAAAGACTCACACAGAAACCAAAATATGAGTCTAATGCTTTTGCAAATAACCCTCTTACTATCATACCACTAACAAATTCTGGTTCCTTGAACCAATATATAGGACTAGCCATCAGTTGTACTACAAAGTTTAACAATAATTGTAGAGTCTATAGGGTCATCTGTTTTATTTATAATTTGTAGTGGCTTAAGTCTGAGTCAGATACCTAATTACCTACCACTTTCTCTATATTCCCTTATAACTTATCTGTTGTAAAATAGGTTAAAATGGCATAACTATTTGTTTCAAATTTAGCAGCACATGCAAAATATGAGAATAGTTACCATATAATATAATGATTTCTTTCTTTTAAGTAAAGAATGAGTTTCTCGATTGAAATCAAGATTTATTGATTTTTTAAAATAAAGAGTAATAAACATAATGTAAAAAACAATATTTTATTTCAGTTATTTTAAAAATTAAGTCAAGGGAATTTTTGCCTCCACATAGAGGTGAGAGACAAAAATGTATGTACATTTATTATGTTTTTAACAACTAAAAAATAAAATCTGGTAACTTTTAATTATATGTTTAATGCCACTTGTTTTATTGTTCTTCTTTATTTATTTATTCGTTTACTTCAGAGTATTACAGGAATACAAACACCTTGGTCACATAAATTGCCTTTGCACTGCCTGACAAGTGTGCCCATCCCCCAAGCAGCATGCACTGCATCTGTTAAGTGTGAATTTACCCATTCCCTTCTCCTCCCTCCCAACTACATGAGACCCTATCAATGTTATTTCCCATATGTGCACATTAGTGTCGATCAACTAGTACCAATTTGATGGTGAGTAAATGTGATGTTTGTTTTTTTCATTCTTGTGATACTTCTTTCTTCTGTGATGCTTAGAAGAATGGGCTTCAGCTCCATTCAGGATAATATAATAGGTAGTTCACCAATTTCTTATGGTTGAGTAGTACTCCATGGTATATGTACGCCAAATTTTGTTAATCCACGCATGTATTGATGGGCACTTGGGTTGTATCCCCATCTTTGCCATTGTGCATTGTGCTGCTGTAAACATTCTAGCATAGATTTTTTTTTATAGAATGTCTTTTCTTCCTTTGGGTAGGTGCCCAGTAATGGGATTACTGGATCAAATGGTAGTTCCACTTGTAGATCTTTGAGGTATCTCCATATTACTTTCCACAGAGGTTGTACTAGTTTGCAGTTCCACCAGCAGTGTAGGAGTGTTCCTATCTCTCTGCATCCATGCCAATGTTTATTGTTTTGGGACTTTTTGATAAAGGCCATTCTCACTGGAGATAAGTGCTATCTCATTGTGGTTTTGATTTTCATTTCACTGATGATTAGAAATGTTGAGCAGTTTTTCATATATTTGTTGGTTACTAGTTTATTTTCTTTTGGAAAGTTTCTGTTCATGTTCTTTGCACACTTTTTGAAGGGGTCGTTTGCTTTTTCTTGCTGATGTTCCTGAGTTCTATATAGATTCTAGTTATCAGCCCCTTATCAGATAGGTAGCATGCAAATATTTTATATCTGGAATACCCCAAAGATTCTGCCATGAGACTACTGGAATTGATAATAAAAATTCAGCAAAGTCTCAGGTTACAAAATCTATGTACAGAAATCAGTAGCAATCCTATATGCCACCAACAGTCAAACTGAGAACCAAATCAAAGACTCAATACCCTTCACAATAGCAACAAAGAAAATAAAATACCTAGGAATATACTTAATTAAGGACCTAAAAGACCTCTACGGGGATAGCTATGAAACACTGAGGAATGAAATAGCAGAGGATGTAAACAAGTGGAAAACCATATCATCATGCTCATGGGTCGGTAGAATCAACATTGTTAAAATGTCTATCCTACCCAAAATGATCCACTGATTCTATGCAATACCAATTAAAATATTAACATTGTTTTTTTGCAGATCTAGAAAAAATAATTCTATGCTTTGTATGGAACCAGAGAATACCCCATATAGCAAAAGAAACCTTAAACAAAAAGAACAGATTTGGAGGCATCAATTTACCAAACTTCAAGCTATACCTCAAGGCTATAGTAACTAAAACAGCATGTATTGGCACAAGAACAGAGACATAGACCAATGGAGCAGAACTGAGAACCCAGATATAAAACCATCCTCATATAGTCATCTTATCTTTGTCAAAGCAGACAAAAACATACACTGGGGAAAAGAATCCTCATTCATTAAATGGTGCTAGGAAAATTGGATAGCCACATATAGAAGACTGAAACAGGATCTGCACCTTTCACCTCTCACAAAAATCAACTCACGGTGGATAATAGACTTAAACCTAAGGCATGCAACTATTAGAAGAAAATGTTGGAAAAACTCTTATAGATATTGGCCTAGGCAAAGAATTTAAGAAGAAGACTCCAAAGGCGATCACAGTAACAAGAAAAGTAAATACATGGGACTTGATCAAATTAAAAAGCTTCTGCACAGCCAAGGAAACTATCACAAGAGCAAACAACCTACAAAATGGGAGAAAATATTTCCATGCTACAATGTTAAACATTAAAATTTAGTTAGTCATAGTCTTAAACTTCTCTCCACCTCATGCCATAATAGCAATTGTTTGTCTCACCACTTTGTGATTGTGCTGTAGTTTTTACTAGAGGCAGCTATTTCTAAGTATGTAAACAACTTTCAATAGTAACCTAAGTAGTATTCCTTATTGTTCATAGTTTCCTTTTTCTTTGATTAATTGGATTTTCCCCATAAGGAATCAAAAAAGTTTATCTGATACCAAGCAATCCATTTTTCCAAATTTGCAAAAAGTCAAATATTTTTTTCTAGAAGACTTCCTTCTTCCAGCATCTGTCCTATCTGTAGTGATTACTCTCAACTACTGGCAAATACCTATTATACCTGGACTTCCCTTTGCAATTTCCTATATCATAGTCCCTTTCTTTGATTTGAGTTATTTTTGGTGTGTGGGTTTATCATTTTTGTTTATGAAGAAGTTCTTTAGTAGAAAGGATGCATGAGAGATAACTTTTTAAGTCCTTAGATGTCAGAAAATATGAAAATATGCTTGTTTCCTCTAAAAGCTTTTAGTTTCTTAATTTTAACCACAATGTTCTGAAATTTAACATTGAAATTATCTTGCGTAGGTCTTTAATTATTCCTTGGGCTGGACCACCATTAGGTTACTTAAATGTTTAGATTTGTATCCTTCAGTTCTAGGAAATGTTTTTGTATTTTTAAAATAATTTCTTGCCCATTGTATTCAATTTTCATAATGTATACGATTAGCACGGAAGATTGCCTGAGTTGATTCTCTAATTTCCTTCTTTTTCTCATATTTTTTATTCCTGTCTTTTTGTTCAACTGTCTGAGAGTTCTTAATTTTATGTTCCAATCCTTCTATTTCTTTTCTATATGAGTTGTGACATCTTTAAAAAGTTAAGAGCTCTTTAATGTGTCCCCCCTACACTTTTGTTTATTCACTTAAATCGTGCTTCTTTATGAATGCAAATTCTTATTTCTCTGAAGGTGTTTCTGATGATTATTTGTCTTCTACTACGTGCATTTGTTCTCTTTCTCATAATTCTTTTTTCTCCTTTTTTTCCTTATTCTTCCTTTACTGTCCCACCATTTCTTCAAATGCATAATTAATTTTAGCATTCAAAACTAAGAGTGAGGCATTAAAACCTCTATGTATGTGTGGTGATGTCAAAAGGGAGAAATGCCAAATAGTAGAATTCATTTTATAGTCATTGGGTAGCACACAGATCTTTTAATTAGGGAGTGGGATTCATTTTGCCTTTTTAATAGATCTTTTCTCTTGGACTCTCCATTTCCTCCAGAAAGAATGCCTTTATTCACCTGCCTGAGATGTTGGATACATTTGGCTTCTGACAGTGGGAAACAAAAGTGGGGGAAGTGATAAATCATTGCTGTAAATACTTTATGAAGGCCTTTATTCTTCTCATTTTCAGTACTGCACTTAATTTCAAGACTTTGCTCACTTGATGTCCCCAAGTCTGAAACTTCTTCAGTTCATTTTTATCAAAGAATAAATTATTGGCCTCCTAAAAGGAAAGGAGAGAGCAAAGAGGCAGTTTTGTTATAATTCTGAGGTTGCAATTATTCAGAGACTTTCCAAAAATCTTCCTATTTTATCTCTATCCCTCAATTTCACCTGGTTTCTGATACCTTCACCACTGAATCTTTGAAGAATTCTGTAAAGTGAAATGTCTCACTTAGCAATATTATATCTCTGCAGGCATTTGCAATAAAATATCTTTTCCTTTGCTGTCAGTCACAAATTCTCCAGCTTAATCCATTCTTGTCTCCTCTCCTATTGCCATTACAATTATAGGTTTGCATATTGATTGATTGATCAATAAATAGACATATAGATAAATAGATAATCTTATAGTGTCATGTTAATTGATTTTGTAGAAGGAGAGGAGAAAAACACATTTGTTGTAACTTTGATTCTAAATGGAAGTTCTTAAATTACATTTTAAATGAAAGGTTCTTATATGTGTGATGAGTACTTAAAATAATAGCTGGTGTAGTTTTGCTCCAACATTTATTAATAATGGTTATAAATTGACATGTATTGAATACTATGACAGAGGAATTACTACACAAGCCTTTATATTCCTATACAAAAAAAGTTGAATAGAGTAGTATGCTCTATTTTAATTGCCAAAGAACTTGAATAGTGATGGATGTGCATCTTTAAAATCATACTAAATGAACTTTCTCATTTTTAATAGAGAAAAACTAGTTTAAAAGTCACTTGGAGGTATTACCTCATGGTCCCTAAAACAATTTTACATAAAAACAATATATTAATTTTATTTATCTGTGTTGTAAAATTTTGCATGCTTTTAAATTTTTCTGTATTTTCCATCTTTTTACAATGGATTTCTATTATTGTCATTGAAACAAGATTAGAAAATCATTATTATAAAAATGTAATCTAATCACATATATTTTGATTGAATTAGCATTATGGTGATGCAAAATAACTCTTGCTAGAATTGCCTGGAGGTGGATTCCTGAGAGAGTACTGAGGCCATATCTAAAATGTCAGTTTTCACAGAAGACAGGATCAAACAGAGTGCCAGAGTGGGTGGTAAACTGGGAAAACTAATAAAGAAATTCACACCACAGTAACGGCTAACTAGTGCATTCTGGAAGAGAGTAAAGGGACAAAATTGGACATTAAAATATTAAAGCAGGTTAAGGAAGAAATGGGAAAAAGTATAGATATATTTCAGTCAAAATTAACTCTTACTGCTACATTCCTCTTATACACTAGGCTGGAGATGGACCCTTGGAGCATAAGGGCTTATAACATCAGGGCTACAAAGGTACTTGATGTCAATAGTACTACTGCTTCTTTAAGACAGTCACATCAAAGCCAAAAAATAGAAATGACAGAGGAATTAAACTTAAGAGCTGTGGTCAATCCATTATCCAAGCATTCAGTGTTGGAAATCCACTCTCATTCCTTGATATTCTTTAATTAATTTTGATCTGACTGATACTTAAACTTTAATCTAAATGACTTTATGACAAGACCATCTTGAACAGATATTCTCCTGTTTAGGCTCCCCTTTATATATTTTGGATTTCAAAGTTGTCCTTCCAAGATCAGTTTGATATACGTTTCTGGTATTTGTTCATGCTTACTTCTTTTGCTTATGTAATCTGACCCCCCAAAGCCAGACCTCATGATTCTGATACCTTTCTGTTGATATTTATCAGTTTTTAAAAAAATACTTAAAATATCATTTGAGCAAATTTTTTTCATGGGAAGATATATAATATCAGTATGGGTAACATTTCAGCAAATCCATTATTTTCCACCATGCCAAGGGAATGCTAGTTCAGTATATACTACATTAATCAGGTGATAATTAATTAATGTATATGTATTATTTCTGCATGAGTAGATATTCTAAATAGATTGATTTTATACTCCTGATTAATATGTTTAGTATTATATAATAATATTAACATGGCTACTTAAGGAATTTTTTTAGTCAATGAATTGCACCTTTTTAAAACAAGGTCACAATATCTATTTACAGTTTAGTCACATTTATTTAATTTAGTCATTATTACTAGTTTTAATTTTAATAAAAATATCAAATATTAATAGAACTTGGCCAACACATGGAGCATTTAAAAATTATATTGGTTGATTATACTCACTCTACTGTGCAATAGAACACCAGAATTTATTCCATTCTCACTGTAATATTGTACCTGTTGATCATCTTCTTCCTATCTCCCTTCCTTCCTCCCCACACCAGCCTCTGGTAACCAATATTCTACATTCTACTTACATGAATAGTTAACAATAACATATTGTATATTTCAAATAGCTAGAAAGAGGATTTTGGATGTTTTTACTACAAAGAAATGACAAGTGTTTGAGGTGATAAGTATGCTAATTACCACGATTTGATCATTACACAATGTATACATGTATCAAAACATCACACTCTGCACATAAATATATATAATGATTATGTATTTATCAAAACCAAAATAAAACTTTGAAAAGTATTTTAACTGTGCTAAAACTGTTTTGAGAGCAAGGTGTGTGCACACATTTCTTTTCTTTTCTTTTGTTTTTCATTTCAGCATATTATGGGGGTAAAAATGTTAAGGTTACATATATTGCCCTTTCCCCCCAACCCCCATCGAGTCAGAGCTTTAAGCATGACCATTCCCCAGACGGTGCACCTTGCACTCATTATGTATGTATATACACATCCCCTCCTCCTCCCTCCCACCTGGTGGACACCGGATAAATGTCATTCCTATATGTCCACTTAGGTGTTGATCAATTAATACCAATTTGCTGATGAGTACATGTGGTGATTGTTTTTCCATTCTTGGGATACTTCACTTAGTAGAATGGGTTCCAGCTCTATCCAGGGAAATACAAGAGGTGTTATATCACCATTGTTTCTTAGAGCTGAATAATACTCCATGGTATACATATACCTCGTTTTATTAATCCACTCATGTATTGATGGGCACTTGGGTTGTTTCCACAACTTTCCAATTGTGAATTGTGCTGCCATAAACAATCAAGTGCAGGTGTCTTTTTAATAGAGTGTCTTTTGATCTTTGGGTAAATGCCCAGTAGTGGGATAGATGGACCAAATGGTAAATCTACTTGTGTCGCTTTAAGGTATCTCCATATTGCTTTCCACAGAGATTGAATTACCGTAGTTTGCAGTCCCAACAGCAGTGAAGGAGTGTTCCTATTTCTCTGCATCCACGCTAACATTTATTGTTTTGGGACTTTTTTATAAAGGCCATTCTCACTGGAGATAAGTGATATCTTATTACAATTTTGATTTGCATTTCCCTGATGATTAGAGATGTTGAGCATTTTTTCATATGTTTGTTGGCCATTATTCTGTCTTCTTTTGAAAAATTTCTGTTCATGTCATTTGTCCACATTTTGATAGGGTTGTTTGATTTTTCCTTGCTGATTTTCCTGAATTCTAAATAAATTCTAGTTATCATCCCTTTATCGGATGTGTAGCTTGCAAAAATTTTATCCCATTCTGTAGGTTGTCTGTTTGCTCTCGTGACAGTTTCTTTGGCTGTGCAGAAGCTTTTTCATTTGATCAAGTCCCATTTATGTATTCTTGTTGTTGCTGCCATTGCCTTTGAGGTCTTCTACATAAACTCTTTGCCTAGGCCAATGTCTAGAAGAGTATTTCCAAAGTTTTTCTCTAGAAGTCTAATAGTTTCATACGATAGGTTTAAGTCTGTTACCAAGCATGCATTGATTTTTGTGAGAGGTGAAAGGTGTGGACCCTGCTTCAGTCTTTTACATGTGGCTATCCAGTTTTCCCAGCATGATTTATTGAATAGGGATTCTTTTCCCCAGTGTATCTGTTTGTCTACTTTGTTGAAGATTAGATGGATATATGAAGATGGTTTTATATCTGGGTTCTCAGTTCTGTTCCACTGGTCAATGTCCCTATTTTTGTGCCAATCCAAGCTGACTTAATTACTACAGCTTTGTAGCATAGTTTGAAATCTGGCAAATTGATAACTCCCATTTCGTTTTTATTACCTAGAATTGCTTTTGCTATATGGAGTCTTCTCTGGTTCCACACAAAACATAAAATTATTTTTTCTATTTCTGTGAAAAACGATGTTGGTATTTTAATAGGAATTGCATTGAATCTGTAGATCACTTTGGGCATATAGATATTCTAACAATGTTGATTCTGCCGACCCACGATCATGGTATGGATTTCTGTCTGTTTACGTCCTCTGCTATCTCCTTCCTCAGTGTTTCATAGTTCTCCCTGTAGAGGCCTTTTACCTCCTTAGTTAAGTATATTCATTCCTAGGTACTTTATTTTCTTTGTTGCTATTGTGAAGGGTAATGAGTCTTTGATTTGGTTCTCAATTTGTCTGTTATTGGCATATAGGAATACCTCTGGTTTGTGTGTATTTATTTTGTATCCTGAGACTTCACTAAATTCATTTGTCAATTCCAGGAGTCTCTTGGTTGAATCCTTGGGATATCTAAATATAACATCATATCATCAGCAAAGAGTGAGAGTTTGATCTCTTCTGCCCTCATTTGGATGCCTTTAATTACATTTTGATATCTGACTGCTATAACCAGGACTTCAAGCACTATGTTGAATAGAAGTGGAGATAGTCGGCAACCTTTCCTGGTTCCAGTTCTAAGTGTGAATGTTTTCAATTTTTCCCCATTCAGTATGATGTTGGCTGTGGGTCTGTCATATATGGCTTGTATCATTTTTTAGGTAAGCCCCTTCCATGCCTATTTTGTTAAATGTTCTTATCATAAAAAAGTGTTGAATTTTGTCAAATGATTTTTCTGCATATATTGAAAGGATCATATGGTCTTTTTTTATGCTTCTGTTTATGTGGTGAATTACATTTATAGATTTGCATATGTTGAACCATCCCTGCATCCCTGGGATGAAGCCAACTCGGTCGTGATGGATTATTTTCTTGATAAGCACCTGGATTTGGTTAGCTAGGATTTTGTTGAGAATTTTTGCATCTGTATTCATAAGGAATATTGGTCTGTAGTTTTCTTTCTTTGTTACATCCTTTTCTGGTGTTGGTATCAAAGTGATGTTGACTTTATAAAATGAATCGAGGAGGATTCCATCCTTCTCAATGTTATGGAATAATTCCTGCAGGATAGGCATCAGTTCTTTGTAGGTGTGGTAAAATTCGGGTATGAAACCATCTGGTCCGGGACTTTTCTTTTTAGGAAGGATTTTAATTGCTGTTTCTATTTCAACTCTTGATATTGGTCTGTTCAGGAATTCTATTTATTCCTGGTTGAGCCTAAGGAGGCTGTGTGTTTCTAGAAATTTGTCCATTTCCTCCACATTTTCCAGTTTGTGTGCATAAAGTTTTTTGTAGTATTCATAGATTATATCTTGTATCTCTGTGGCATCAGTTGTAATATCTCCTTTTTTATTCCTGTTGGAGCTTATTAGAGATTTCTCTTTTCTGCTTTTCGTTCATGTAGCCAAAGGCATGTCATTTTTGTTTATTTTTTCGAAGAACCAACCTTTTGCTTTCTTAATCATCCGTATCGTTTCCTTGTTGTCAATTTCATTTAGTTCTGATTTGAGCTTGTTAATTTCACTTCTTCTGCGGGGTTTGGTGTTGGTCTGTTCTTCTTTTTTCCAGCTCTTTGAGTCAATTCATTAGGTTTTCTATTTGCGATCTTTCTGACTTTTGGATATAAGCATTTATGGAAATAAACTTTCCTCTCAGGACTGCTTGAGCTGTGTCTCACAGAATTTGATAACTTGTCTCTCCATTGTCATTAAGTTCAAAGAATTTTTTGACTTCCATCTTGATTTCCTCATTTATGAAGTAATTGTTCAGCAGAAGGTTGTTTAATTTCCACATTTTTGTTTAGGAATGTGAGTTTTTATTAGGATTGATTTCTACTTTTATTCCACTGTGATTTGAGAAGACACATTGTATAACTTCTATTTTTTAAAATTTTTTGAGACTTGCTTTGTGTCCTAGGATATGGTCAATCTTAGAAAATGTCCCATGAGCTCAGGAGAAGAATGTATATTCAGTGGATTTTGAGTAGAATTGCAGGGAAATAGTTGAGGCAGGCCCATGAGGAGATCAGCTGCTTTTCCCTACAGAGCCAAGTCCCTAAGATAGGGGTCACCACAGAGGATAAGGAAATTGATAGGAAATAGAATAAAAGAATACACAGAGATTAAGGAATAGTTTATAGTTTTATACAGAAAGATCAGATATAACAGTGGGGTTACTCAGGAGACTGGACATATCCCCATGAATGTCCAGCAATATGGTTAGATTCATACAGGTTTTTATAATCACAGAACTCAATTACCAGTTGTCAGGGTAACATATTTGCATATCAGGGAATGTAGTTGCTAGGGGAGACAGGATTATACAGATAGTGGGTTAGGGTCAAAAGTCCTCTCAAAGGGCTTCTAATCTATCTAGGTGAACAAACAGGTACAAAGTCTTTGAGGGGCTAACTTCTAAATTCTAAGAGGTAGTTGTCAATTAACAGAGGTATAAGAAAAGAGGTATATTGACTCTATATTTCTTTGATTTAGTTATTGTGGGCTTAAAGGTAGACAGACAGGAGAGAGCATGTAACCCATCTCTATAAAACAGGTTGTTTATAACCACCAAGGTGCATCTCTGGGCAAAGGGCAATTATTGTGTCTAGCTCCCATGCTGTGGGCCATATTTGCTTTGCCTTGTCTTTCAAGACACAGGGAAGCTCAAAGATTGTGAGATACCAGGAAGCCTTCCTGGAAAACATCCATACCAGAGATCTGAGAGCTCTCCCATGATGGCAGCCTCTAATAAGTGAACCATTGAGTGCACACATTCCTTCAGGGCAAAACTCTGCAAACTTCTGTTTCTGTGTTTAATATAGTAATGTAGGGTGATACAATAAAATAATGGTCTTATGAACTACGTTTCATTAATTCCTTCTCAATCATGTTTTCCCAACATAGAATGTCCTGTAAATGTCGGTCAGGCCCAATTGTTCTAGAGTTTTGTTTAAGTCCATTATTTCTTTATTAATTTTCTGTTTGGAGGATCTGTCCTATGCAGTCAGTGGGGTGTTGAAATCTCAGGCTATTATGGAGTTGCTGTTTATCCATTTGCTTAGATCAAGTAGGGTTTGCTTTATGAATCTGGGGGCACCTAATTTGGGTGCATACATATTTAAAATTGTTATGTTTTCTTGTCAAATTGTAACATTCATCATTAAATAAAGACCCTCCTTGTCTTTCATTACTTTTGTTGGCTTAAAAACTAAGGTACCTGAAATCAAAACTGCCATGCTAGCCTTCTTTTGGCTTTGGTTTGCTTGAAATACTGATCTCCACCCCTTTACCTTTAGTCTATATGCATCCTTGCAGGTTACATGTGTTTCCTGAAGATAGTAGATACTTAGCTTTTATTTTTTTATCCATTCAGCCAGCCTATGTCTCTTGAGTGGGGAGTTTAAGCCATTCACATTCATTGAGAGAACTGATAGGTGGGGCAGATTTCTGTTCATTCTGTTGGTTTGCACTTTGTTCCGTTGTTTTCTCTCTTGAGCAATTGTGGTATCTGGCCTTTAATCTTCAGCTTTTGAGTGAATTTACATTCATGAGTGTTTATTATGCTGATCCGTGTGTAACACTGTTTTGAGCACTTCTTGGAGGGCTGGTCTTGTCTTGGTGAATTCCCTCAGTCTTTTCTTATCTGAAAATGTCTTTATTTCTCCTTCATATAAAAAACTTAGGTTTGCAGGGTACAAGATTCTAGACTTGACATTATTCTGTTTCAGAAGAAAGAGGATGGGGCCCCAGTCTCTCTTTGCTTGTAAGGTTTCAGTTGAGAAGTCTGACATTACTTGGATTGGCTTTCCTTTGTATGTTACTTGCTTCTTTTGCCTTACAGCTCATAGAAAGGCCTCTTTAGTGGATATTTTGGTCTGCCTGATGACTACCTGTGATGGTGTCTACCTATTTGTGTTGAATCTCCCAGGGGTCCTTTGAGCTTCTTTTACTTGGATATCTAAATTTTTAGCAAGGCCTGGGAAATTGTCCTCAATTATATCTTCAAAGAGTTTATCCAACCCTTGCGTGTTTTCTTCTTCCCCTTTGGGAATCCACAACAACTTCAAGTTAGGTTTCTTCGTACAATCCCACATTTCTTGTAAGCTTTGCTCTTTTCTCTTATTTCTCTGTTCTATCGCTGTGACTAACATATTTAATTTGAAGGTGTTATTTTCAACCTCTGAGGTTCTTTCTTCTGTTTGATCTACCCTGTTCTTGAGGCTTTCCATTGTGTTTCGTAGTCCCCTGAATAATTCTTCATTTCCAGGAGTTCAATTTGATTTTTCTTTAATATTCCAATTTCTTTAGTGAATTTTTCTTCAAAGTCCTGGATTTTTTTGTGGTTTCTTCATGTTGATTATTCATTTTTTCTTGCATATCATTGAGTTTTCTTACAATCCATGTTTGAAATTCTTCTTCTGCCATTTTAGTGTTCTGAATTTGATTAATATCCATTGCTTGAGGGCTTGTGTTCCTCTTTAGGGGAGTGCTTTCTGTTTGATTCTTCGTACTTCCAGAATTCTTTTTCTGAGCCCTCCCCATCTGGATCAGGCATTGTTTTTTCATTTGGGAAGTAACAGGCCCTGTGTAGCCTCTGTTCCTACAGGTGCTATAGGAGCGAGGCAGCCTGGATGTGTGCGCTTCTATGGTTGCTTGCTCTGCTGCTGGGAGGAGCCACTATTGTGTTGTTCAGAGCTCTTCCACCACAGTTGAGAGGCTAATCCTGATGGGAGGGGTTACTTGGGGAGCCTGTTGTGGCCTATTGCAGGAATTCTTGTTCCTTGACCAGGACCTCACTGTTTGCAGCTGACAGGGGAGGAGATCCAGCCCCAGCATTTTGATCCTACTGGGTGACCTAAACCAGTCTGAAGAGCAAAGTCACTGGGCTGTCAGCTATTGATCTGTTCCAAGGCCCAGCGGATTCACCCTAGTTGCAGAGGGAAAGTGTCTTTTCTTGTCTCACCGTACCTCCAGGGGTGGAACCTATCACTTTTGGCATGAAAGATGCTGGCTAGGAGGAGGGGCTAGTTCCCCACTCTGCCTGGCACCCCAGCACCCCAGCGCCTATAAGTCCCACAGGCATTACCCTCCTCATGACTAGGGAAGCGTTCAGAGTTCATCCATCAAGACAGGCCTGGCTAGTTCATCATAGATTGTGTAAGGGTGGAGCTAGTCAGGAGAGTCCCTGGGCTGTGGGAAGGGATCTGCCTGACACACCATATCACACCACAGCGGCTGGGCTGTGGACCCCAACAATAGCGACCTCCTGCCTGCAGAGCGCCAGTACTGGGGACAACTGTTCTGGAGATGGTAGTTGCTGGATTGGGTAGCTGGGTCATCAGGATGCCCCGTTGTCTCTTTCATGTCACCCTCCCACAGTCTTGCACCTGTCCAGCTGGAGCTCTGCTCTTACTGACCCACCCTGAGTGGGCCTATTTGCCCAAAGCTGTTCCAGATTAGAGTCCCCTACTTAGTGAACACCTCCATAGGTCTGGATGTGCTGAGTGCCAGAGGCAAGTTACCTGTGTCCTAAATACCTCCCACAACAGCTCAGACTGGATTCTTCCTCGCTTAGTGCAGTCCTGGCACAGAGCTCCGGGGAGTTCAAGATGCTTCCTGCTATTGTCCGCTCTCCACAGAACCCCACACCTCCTGCAGTGGTTTTGCAACAACTTCAGGCAGGTCCCTTTCTGAGTGCATGTGGAGGTCAGTGGGGAAGCAATAAGTTCTCCTGTGGGTCTGATCCCACTTCACTCACTGGCCTGGTGGGCCGGAGCTCTCCCATACTCTATGTTCTATTGTTTGTTTTGCACTCTCCAGAGATTGTGATCCTATCTCTCATTCACCATTTTTTCTTCCTGTTTTGTGTGTCCTGTGCTGATTCTCAGCTGAATCACAATGCTGTTCTTGCAGGGGAGAGATCCACTCATGTGTAGGAGATCGAGATCTATGCCTCTTTCTCTGAGAGCAGGAATCCAGGAGGTTACCTTTACTTAGCCATTTTTTTTCTCTTCCCTACACACATTTTTTATACTATTTTCTTGAACTGCTTTGGAAGCAAAGATGTATTTAAGTGGCAACAATAAATCACATGCCTTAATAGATAAACCTGTCCAGAGTACTCATTCTTGAAAATAAGAAGTACTTCTAAGAGGCCAAAAATGTGATCTCACAGAAACTTCTCCAAGATTGAAGTTTGTCCTTTAATTTAGGAACAATTTGCTTTTTATTTCATGGCCGCTCACTCAAGAAAGATAGCAAAAATTGAGTTTCATGTTAACATTGTGAATGTTGTATTGCTATAGGGGACCATTCACCTTTTGTTCTGATATGTCCATCACAGAACACTTTACTTTTATGTGCTTTGCTTTTAAGATTAGTTCTCATGGTGGGCTTAAAGGCATCCATTAGACTCAATAGGTACAAGAGATCTGAAAAAAAAAAAAACAATTTAATTTTTGCCTCCAAGCTGCTAGGGTGAAAAGCCAACCTAACAAAGACCTTCATTGCACACATGAAACCAGTACAAAAATGACAGAAGAGCTGCATGTAGGAAAGAGGCAATTCAAAGCTGAGTACATATCTAAAATATACATGTAAGTGAATGAAGACATGAGAAACTGATGGTACCATAAATCCTTGGAATTTTTATAATGAAATACACATATTAAAGAAAAGGAGAGAAATATAATGTGAACATGTTTAGAAAATGCTGAGTTCTACATATTTCTCTAAAATGTAGCTAAATCCATAGGTTATCTATCTTCTATTTGGGTTCTTAGGATTTTTCAGATCAGTGAGGTCAAGAACATATGGTTATTAGCATTATAATGACTCTTGGTAGTTAGGAACCTCCTTTTCACTAGCCTGATATATCCAGTTAGAGGCATTTTGGATGGAATAATCCTATTGGCTCCTATTCCCATCCTTCACTCACACAGAAAAAGGGCAGAATCAAAGGAATGACTTACCTGATTATTTAGTTTAGGCAAATGAACTGAGCTCAGATCCTTTCCCTCTTATTTTTAGATGTACCTGACTGCAGATAAGGTACAATGTGATGTGTTATTTGCAGTGTGGTAAGCTTAGTAGGCCAAAGTCCTGTAATTCAATACTTCTCAGAAAAGACAACATACTGGGGAGAGGGATACAGAGAATAGTATTAGAAAGCCTATTTGGCTAGTAATTAAAAGCCATCTTCCTATATTTGCTCAAAATACAGTTTATATTTTAATCTCCATTGGTCTGATTCCTATATCTTTCAAATGATATTGGAATTTGGTGGGTAAGAGGTGAAATATTTGTAGGGTTCTCTATATAGCCTAGCATTAATTGCACAGTTGCTAAGTTTCTCATTTTCTTCTCTGTGTTTTATAGGCATTCTCTCATTTAAGCTTCAAAATTAATGTCTTAGGTAAGTATTAATACTATAATTTTCTCTGTTTTTTTGATCAGAAACTTGAGACTCAAAGAGGTTAAATAATATGCCCAAAGTTGCAGGGCTAGGAAGTGATGGAGACAGGCCCTCCAAAGCCCACATTCTTAATTACCACAGTGTCAACACCAAGATATGTGCAAAATTATTATCATTTTATGGAGAAAGAGATAGAGGAACAATTTATCATTATAGTCAATATTTTGTATTCAATACACTCTTTTCACTTTTTGGGCCAAATTATACTAGCTATGTCGTTTCCTAGTATGAAGGAAAAAGTCATTTCCATCACTGTATCCTCTCATTAGAGAACATCCCACCTAGTCTTTGGTCTTATTTCTGAACAGAAGTGATACTTAGAGTAGCCTCTAGAGATTGTTTCAAAGGATGAAAGCCGTGGTTAAATATGGCAGCAGTCATTGCACATGCAAGTCAAGTGATAGGCAGTATTGAGTTGGAAGCTTACTTCCTTATCCTCTATGCATGAAAAGCTGTCAAGAATGTAATGGACAGCCTGTCCTTTTATTAAGAAAAAACAGGAAAAGAGACGCATTAGATGAAATTATTTATCATATTACAAACGAGATCATCAGACTAAAAGTAATATTTATTTCATGGAATCCTTTAAGTTGGTATGCCATCCCAATATTCCTACATAAAATATGAATATAGGAAAGGTATCTGTGATCCTTCCTGACAAATCAAATGAACTACATGATAGTCTTCATAACATTACAAGAAGTAAGACCCAGTCATTAGCTTGCTGCTAGAATTAGCGAGACAATTTATTGTCAAGAACATGTCAGTAGAAAAATAATCTACTTTTTTAGGCACTCTCAATGGTGCTGACATTTACTCAGAGTAAATCTAACATGGATTGGCTCAGTACAGCTAAGGATGACAGACATGACATTTACTGCTGCCATACTTTAATCAATATTGTGATGATAAGGTCTTGGATGTCCCCTGGAATTGGTGAAATATAATATCAAACCTAATGGATAGTCTATTTACCTCTTTGCTAAGTCCTAAGAAGAAATAAATTAAGAGCCTGTCTGTCGGTGTACTGTGGGAGAGAAAACCAAGTGGATTAAAATATATTTTCTTCCAACTTCCCCAGATATTTCTATTTATTGGCAAGTTTATATTTTCCTTCATGTCTGTGAATTTGTTAGCCTAAAGCAAGCAATTTCTCACTTCCATGGGTGCTTAAAACATTGTTCTACAATTAGTAATGAAAGGAAAAATTTATATATGCCTACATTAGAGAAAAGTTTTCTCTCTCGCCATTGCTTTCTCACTCTCTCACATTCTCCCCTCACAAATACATATTTTCATAACATGATACACATTTTAACTAAACATGTTTATGTATAAAATAAATGCATGCTTCTCAATATTTCTTTTATAGACATTATATCTAACTACATTGATAGTAACATTCATTTTTTTGAAAAGCAGATATGTGTGTGTGTATGTATAGTACATTTCTTAAGAATTAACCTCCTTTTTCTGAAAGCATCATATGGTTAAAATTTGATGTGAGAAAGGTGAAATGCTTATTAAAGGGTACAAAGTTTCAGTGAGACTGGAGGAATAAGCTTTAGTGATCTATTGCATTACATGATGACCACAGCTGACCATAATGTGTTATATATATCAAAATTGCTGAAAGAATAGACTTTTAATGTTCTCACCACAAAAAAATGACAAATTGATGAGGTGATGGATATGTTAATTAGCTTGATTTAATCTTTCTACAGTGTGTACATAGATAAAAACATCACATTGTACTCCATATATATATATACAATTATTATTTGTCAATTAATAAATAAATAAATAAAAATTGTCATGTAGGTTACATGTTAAATAGTATTTTAACTATAATCATAGTCAATTGATAAAAGAGAAAATGAAACTCTGATCTTTACTTTCTACTTAAATCTCATTAAAATTGATGAATCTGTCCTATACCTTTGACAAAGGGAAGATTTTTAAAATTTATTCCCAAACATGAGGTCACAGCCCGGTTTCCAGCCCTCATAATTACCTCTATTCCATCCCTCTCTTATTGTCGTGGGTAATGCATATCTAAACTTACCTCTCACCTCTCACACAAAATAAAATGAATACAAATGCCTTTCTTCCAAAGTACATTCAAGCCATGGACTTATCCCCATGTGGATATCAACAAATTGACCCATTAACCCAGTGATCTTGGACATGTTAACTGAGTAAGATTGATTCTCTGTCCATATCCATTAACTGTGCATAGAGTAGTCCTTAAAATTCTATCTTGGAATATTTAAGGCCAATTATGTAGCTACACAAGCCAGGAAATAATCAGTTCTTCCCATGGTTAGAAGGCTGTAGTAGGTGCAGTGAGGAGGGAAAGGATTGTTCCCAATTATTAAAGAGATTATTTGACTAAGAGAAAATTTATTTTGTGGTTTTGGATGTTCATTCCTATTTCATGGTGCAGTTGTAGCTTCAAAACACAGAAATTAGGTAAAACATTCCTGTATAAAACAAGTTTGGTACACTTTTATTAACACATTTATCTTGGTTTAACTAAGAAGAGACTCTCTGTGTATCATTATGGTCATTCTTTAAACTTTCACCCTACACACAGGTTTATTTAGCTTTCACTTTTTTTGTAATAACTCCATAAACAGTACAATAACCGTATACAAATTAGTAGGACTTAAATCAGCTAAATCAGATGAGATTCAACCTCATTATTTTCTCACAAGCTTCATCCTCCTCCAGAGATAGGATTTGTGACTTACCTTCATCTCTAAGATTTGTGATTCAGCTTTATCTCTAAGGCTGCATTATAAAAGTAATACTTTTTGCTATCATTTACTTAATCTCCCTCTTCTCAGTTTTTAGATCATTTCATTTTCTAATAGGGGAATCAAATCATTCATACCCATGATCTGCTAATAATAGAACAAAACACACCAACAAACACAGATTAGTATGCTATGACATCTAAACAGATGGTTCCTAGAAAGCAAGCACCTGCAAGCCATCTGTACTACAGTGACTCCAGTGACTGAAGTGGAAGCTAGAAATAATCTCAGCCAAAATATATGAAGCTGCCTGGCTAAAGCTGATAGACCCAAAATAGTAAATATATTTCATCACACATGCCAACTCTGATCATCTGGTAGTGGCTGCCTGGAGTGCCGTGCAGAAAATAAATGTGAAATGACACCAACTCTCACTAGGAAAAAATGCCATGATTGAGTAGATGGGAGCTATGGCCATGGATATGAAGTGTTGGGAAGCATGCAAAATAATTGCTATTCCTTACTTAGGCAGAAGTTACTTTAAATAAGTGAAGTCAGAGTCATCACTTATGATTGTGTGTGTGTGTGTGTGTGTGTGTGTGTGTGTCTGTGTGTTCTACCATTTTGAAGTTTGGAGAAAAGTTTTAGTTTTTATTTTATATTGGTTATGTTGGATCATTGGAAATGATCTTACCTTTGAATCTTTATGACTCACGTATATACGCATGCACACATACATATTTTAGTGGCAAGAGAAAATGGACCACAAAAGTGTCCAGTTGTATGTCTTTATGCCTTATGAACAAATGTCATGCAATGATCTGTTTGCTAACTATGGGCATTTTATTCTTTAACCAAGAAGTTATTCTAGTAATTATGATCCCTCTCCTGTCCCCCTCCCTGACCCACTTCACAGTTTAAAAAAAAACAATAAATTTGGGAAAGCTAAGAGTAAGAGGGATGTAGAAGGATGAGATGGGATGGAAAACAGGGACTCTGGAAAGGAGAAAGGGAAGAGTTAGAGAATAAGGAAGATCTACGGGATAACTTTTGAAGACCCACTGTGTGTTTACATGGAACTACCTTCCAGAGACCAAGGAAGTGAGGTTTAATTTCTAATGTAAAATAAGGAGGAACAGAAGTAGAAAATTCTAAGTAATGATTTGAATACTGGTTAAAGTTGCTTTTAATAGCACTATGCTTTAATTCTATATGGCTACAGAATTATAGAATGCATAAGTCAGTTCTTTCTGTTTGTCCTCAAGACTTATGAGATACATTTTTCTTCACTTCATCTGATGTGAGATGAAGTGTATAAAGGTGACTACATGATATGTTACAGCAGCCTGAAGACTGCTGAGGGTTAGAGGCCCCCTGGGGAGGACAAAGGTGCTCAGTGGGTAGAGAAACAATATATCACCTGCTGACCATCTTGGGTCTGTGGGGCTGGAGGCACCCCGGCAAGGCTGGGAAGCTGGTACCCTGTCCACAAGAAGCTCTCCACTCACTGGTGGCAGCACTCTCTGGGCTGGTGTTGGCAGGTCTCTCCAGCAGCTCGGGAGCCCACGAACCGTCCAAGATGTAAGGGAGGGGAATTTTAATCGCTTCACCTACCCTTCTCACTGGTCTCTAGCCCCTCAGGGCTTAATCCCCACAAATGACTGTCTCCTTCCAATTCTGCTCCACAGCCTTTTCCTGTGGAATCTCCTGTAGGTTCTGGCACCCTTCCTTCTGACACTCATCTGATCTAAGTTTGTCTGTCTGTTTTTTTTTTTTTTCTCTTTCATCTAAAAATTATGCTTCTTGCAGAGATGCTGTGGCTGGTGGCTGGTGGTGTTTCTCCTCCACCATCTTTCCTCCTCTTCATGATATTGATATTTAAAATGTTCCTAAGCATATTGCTGACATATTATCTAGTGTTTTGAAGCACAAGATGGCAGCAACATGCCTTAATGAGAAAATACACATATTTAATATGCTTTGTTCGGGCATGAGTTATAGTGCAACTGGCTGTGAGTTCAATGTTATGAATCAACAAGATATACTAAATAAAAACACACAAGAACATGGTTATATACTGATTGGTAAATAAAAATATTGTGACTAGAGTTTCACAGGAACCTAACCCTGTTCTTCTCCTAGGAGTAATGGTTCAGTATTTGCTAATTCAGTGTTGTGGTGATTTTATAGAAAATAACTAATGCAGATAATAAGGATCAACTGTGTCTTTGCATATATCTATATCTACATAGATATATAGAACTGAAAATGTGTATATTTACATATGATTATGTTGCCTAGCTCTGTTTACTAAAAAGGCCTAGAAGCAATGAAATATCAGTAGAAATGAGCACCTCAAACATGCATATGCACCATTCTCTACCAAAACAAATTAGGAATACTTGGAGAAATCATGGACTCCAGGATTAGGGAAGGGAAAATTGAGGATGATCTTGGAACAACAATTTGGGCTAGAAAAAAATAAAAAAGAAGTGTTCATCAAATGGTGAGGATTTGTCAAAAAAAAACATGGAAACCTGCTTGTAGTGATTTCCACTGGCCAAGTATGGGTTGATTTTAACATCATAAATCATTAATTGACTATAAATCACAAAATAAAACAGAAAATAAAAATCTATACTTACATAGATAACTGCATGAATATATTGCAGAATTTCTCTCATACATAAAGAGAAACCGAAAATAATTTCTGAAGCCGAAATATAAAAAAAAAGAAAAGAAAATGTTCAATAGGCTGTTTCAATATCAGAACGAAGCATACAAAAGAAAGAATCAGTAAATGTAAATATAGGGAATTTGAAATTATTGGATGTGAAGAACAACAAGAAAAAGAACGAAGAAAAATAAATAGAGCTATGAGACTTATGTAATATAAAGAAGAACAAAATGTATACTGAAAGTTCTAGAAGTAGACAAGAGAGAGAGAAATGGAAAACAAATTATTTGAAATAATAATGGGTCAAAACTTCACAAATTAGAGGAAAGACATAAATATATAAATCCAAGGTGCTCAATCAACTTGAAATAAGATAAATCTAAAGAGACACATATGAAGACACATTATAATTAAACTGTCAAAAGACAAAGAGAGAATCTTGGAAGCGACAAGAGAAAAGTAATTCATCACATCCTAGGAATCTTCAATAAGATTATTGGTGACTTGCTCAACAGAAACCTTGTAACCCAAAGATGGTGGGATGATGTATTTGAAGTCTCAAAAGGAGAAGAAAAAACCCTGTTAACCAAGAATTCTCTATATACAGCAAAAAGTCCTTCAAAAATGAAGGCGATATTAAAACATTCCCAGATAAACAAGATCTGAGGGAGCATATAACCACTAGGCATTCCCTACAAGAAATACTAAAGAGAATCCTTCAAATAAAAAGGATAAGATACAGTGAGCTTCTCACCATAAAGAGGGTGTTATTTTACCTACTGAGCCATGAATTTGGGCATGCACGGCAATATTTCATCATCAAATGGAAAGTGTGTTTACATGCTAAAGCCTGAGCAGGCTCTGGATGCACAAGTTAGTTGCATGAGGAAGTAGCCCAAATGTCCATGGTTCCCATTCCTGCTACACTGCCTTCTTTCTCCCAGCCTGCACTCAGGGCTTTATGGAGAGTTTCCTACAATCAGTTGGCAGAAGAGAAGGTTCATATTTAGTTTCAAATGGTTTTGTACAATATGTAGGCACCACTCATAGGCAGACAGCTACAACACTAGAACTTATTTCTAGGACATCCCTGAAGGACAGTAGTAAAAAGGAAGACTTACCATTTGGTAGACCATCAAGAAGTACAGCTGGTTTTTCACTTTTCTTGGGAAAAGAAATGGTCAGATGTGTGATTATATAGCAATTTATGGGTGGTGATAAGTGGTTTGGCTGGATGGTCAGGGACTTTCAAGGAATATGATTAGAAACTTGGTGACATGGAAATTTTGGGAGGAGGTATGTGGATGATAGCTCTCTCTTATTGGGCAAAAAAGTAAAGATATTTGTGCCCCTTGTGAATGTTCACCAAAGAGTGACCACACCAGAGGAGGATTATGATAATACTAATTGGGCTAAAATGCTGATTTAGCATTGCTTTGGCAGAAAGAAACTGGTAAAATTTTTTAAATAAATATATTTTTTTTCAAATTACATACAGTAGCTTCAGTCAATATATATAGATATGACTAGAGAATGTATTGATGTCTTTAAAGGAAAAAAATCATTGACTTACATAATAGATTAGTGGCAAGTATATTTTATTTCATAATAAACATAATTCATTATTAAAAGGGCTCTAAAGAGTTATGTTAGTTTGGTTGATTTGAAATAAATAATCAAAAGCTAAAGAATTTAATTTCAAGTCTTTCAAAACAGTTTGTAGATGTCTTTTTTTTTTTGCATGACTCTTTTCTTTTTATTTCAGCATATTATGGGGGTACAAATGTTTAGGTTACATATACTGCATTTGCCCCGCCCAAGTCAGAACTACAAATGTGTCCATTCCTCAGATGGTGCACACCACACCAATTAGGTGTGAATATAACCAACCCCTCCTCCACCTTCCCACCTGCCTGACACCCAATGAATGTTACTACTATATGTGCACATAAGTATTAATCCATTAATACCAATTTGATGGTGAGTACATGTGGTGCTTTTTCCACTCTTGTGATACTTCATGTAGTAGAATGGGCTCCAGCTCTATCCAGGATAATCCAAGAGGTGCTAGATCACCATTGTTTTTTGTGGCTGAGTAGTACTCCATGGTATACACATACCACATTTTATTAATCCACTCATGGATTGATGGGCACTTGAGTTGTTTCTGCATCTTTGCAATTGTGAGTCGTGCTGCTATAAACATTATAGTGCAGATGTCTTTTATATAGAATGCCTTTTTTTCCTTTGGATAGCTGCCCAGTAATGGGATTTTTGGATCGAATAGTAGTTCCACTTGTAGCTCTTTGAGGTTTCTCCATATTACTTTCCACAGAGGTTGTACTAGTTTGCAGTCTCACCAGCAGTGCATGAGTGCTCCTATCACTCCACATCCATGCCAACATTTATTGTTTGGGACTTTTTGATAAAAGCCATTCTCACTGTAGTTAAGTGATATCTCACTGTGGTCTTGATTTGCATTTCCCTGATGATTAGAGATGTTGAGCACTTTTTCATATGTTTGTTGGCCATTATTCTGTCTTCTTTTGAAAATTTCTGTTCATGTTCTTTGCCCACTTTTTTTCCCTTTTATTTCATCATATTATGGGGGTACAAACATTGTTAGGGTTACATATATTGCCCTTGCCACGGTGGGGGGGTGTAGATGTCTTTTTAAAAGGCAGATATAATATCTCCTTTATCTGAATGTCAATTACTATATTTGCAGTTAAAATATCATATGTCAAAATTCTTTGATGTCTTCAGGAAGCTTAATTATTTCTGATTTTACTTTCTAGATGTTATTTAAGGGTGTTGAACAAAAGGTTACTTTCCATCAAGATTTAAGATAATCAAGTAATACATGAAATTTTTTTGGGGGGGAATAAGCAATTATCTGTCATGCAAATACAAGTAAAAGAAGTTTTGAAGCTCATAGAAAGCCTGAATATTGTTATCACAAATCTTTGGTTAAAATATATTTTGTTTAAAACAAATGCAAATAAAAAGTATTTAGCATCTATAAATTTTAATATCCATTCAAATAGAAAAATAAATATTTTCCTAGAAAAAATGCTATGACATATGTTTCAAAGGACCTCAACATATGCCAGATAAATAGAATAAGAAGGAGTGATGAACTGCACATAAGAGAATATTCAATGCTCTGAATATTTCCTGATGGGGTATGTCAAATTTTGACACATGTTAATGTTGGCTAATCTGGTGAGGGAAAGTTTTCAAAGAAGCTTCAGTTAATTATGCCTATATGAAGTGAAAGACTTGTTGCTGTCTTAATACCCAATCTCCTACTTGGATATTTTCAAATTGTTGGTATTCATGAATTCTTCTAAAGAACCAAAGACATTTTTTATATATTTTAAAAAATTGATATTACTTCTCAAGAATCATTTCATGTGTGCCATCTGAATAATGTCAAAATGTCAAAATCCAAACTAGAGAACTTTTCACAAAACAGGAAAATGTTGCATATATTGAATTCAGTTATGTTTTAGAACCTAGATTAATTTGAAGAAGAGCTAAATTGTACTGATTCGGGGAATAAAATAAAACCAGATGCATAACAATCATTTGGGGTGTGCTCAGTTTGAAGAGCAGCTGCAAAAGAAATAGAGACAAGGCCAGAACCACATGAGCTTTAATGAATGAACACAATCTAAAGGATGTTATCTTGAGTATATATGTAAAGGTAGTGCAATGATCACTTTTATATAATACTCAAATACAGGGGATAGCATTAGTCACTTCCTCTTGTATCACTGAAATATTTAAATGCAAATGCAATTTTCTTATAAAACACCTACAATGATGAATACTTCCATTAAAATGGCTTGGAAAAGAATATACAGTCATGTTCTGCATAATGACACTTTGGTCAATGATGAATCACATATACTGTCCCATAAGATTATAATGGAGCTGAAATATTCCTATCATCTAGTAATGTGTCTGTCATAACATCATAGCGCAATGAATTACTCACATGTTTGTAGTGATATTGGTGTAAACAAACCTACTGTGCTTCCAGTTTTATAACATGCTGCCTAGAGCCCCAGTACCTCCCTTACTTAAGCACATCCCTAAGTCTGACTATTTCAGTGTGGCCAAGCCCTGTTAGAATTTAGGGTTGGGGAGTTGGAGTCTGACTTTGCCTGAGTTATCCCTAGACTCAGAGATGCTGGCAGTAACATCACCAGAAGCAGGAACGGTGGGCAATGAAGGGAGATGTCTGCCTTAGAATTGATACAAATAGGCCCTTTTCAAATTTTCAAGGTACAAAAAAAAAAGAGCATAGACTGATATTTGATTTAGTCCACCTCTCCTTGTCCTCCTTTTTATTGTCACAAACCTAAAAGTGACAATATCGAGATGTGATGTATCTAGGTTCACAAATGCAGCCACCCTGTAAGTAAATTTAGAGGCTTGTGTAAATATAGTCTATGATGTCTGCATATTAACTTGCAGCCACCCTGAAAAGAGATGGGGCAGTGAGGGGAAAGGGAGCATTACCGCCAGATTTTAACTAATTCATGCTGCCAGCTCTGAGTTCTATGTCATTTGCCATGGCTGTGAAATTGCAATAAACAAGGGGCTGCACACAAAAAAGTATAGCACATACAATTATGTTCAGTGCTTAATATTTTATAATGATAAACAATTGTTTTACTGGTTTATATATTAACTATACTATACATTTTATTATTCTTTTAGATGATAGTCCTTCTACTTATAAAAAAAATTAACTGTAAAGCAGCCTCAGGCAGGTTCTTCAGGAGGTATTCCAGAAGGCATTGCTCTCATAGGAGATGACATCTCCATGCATGTTATTGCCCCTAAAGACCTTGCAGTGGGAAAAGACATGGAAGTGGAAGATAGTGATTTTGAAAATCCTGACCATGTAAAGGCCTAGGCTAATATGTATATTCGTGTCTTAGTTTTAAAAAAGTTGTCTAAAGTAAAAAAAGCAAAAAAACAAAAGTAAAAACTTTACAAATAGAAAAAAAATTATAGAATAAGTATGTGAATAAATAAAAATGTTTGTATAGCTGTACAATGTTTGTTTTAAGCTAAGTGTTATTAAAAAAGAGGCAAAAAGTTTTAAAAATGAAAGTTTATATATTAAAAGCATTACAGTAAGTTAAACTTAGTGTATTATTGAAGAAAGAAAAATATTTTTTTATAAATTTAGTGTTGCCTAAGTGTAGAGTGTATATAAAGTCTACAGTAGTGTACAGTAATGCCTTAGGTCTTCTCATTCACTTACCACTAATTCACTGTCACCCAGAGCACCATCCAGTAATGAAAGTTTTATTCATGTTAAGTTCCCTATACAGATGTATTTTATATCATATATTTACTTCACCTTTTCTAAGCTTAGATATACAACCGCTTATCATTGTGTTACATTTGTCTACAGTATTCAGCACAATAGCATGCATTACAGGTTTGTAGCCTAGGAGCAATAGGCTATACCATATAGCCTAGATGTGTAGTAGGCTATACCATCTAGGTTTGTGTAAGTACACTCTGTGATGTTTATATGACAAAATTGCCTAACAACACATTTCCAGAGTGTATCCCTGTCATTAAGCAATACATGACTATATTTGGTATATCCTGATTAGTTCTAGAAGTGATTGATTTAAAAATGGAGAACTGGCCATTTGGTTAGAAGTCTAGAAAGAAAAAGACTGAAAGATCAAAGATAAAGTGATCTGTCATAGAGGCATGTGAATGGACATAGGGGAGTAGGCACAAAGTGTGAAGCTTTTTATAACACACATTAAACACCTACCATGGAAGATGTACTGAACAACCAAGTACATAAAACCCTTGACTAATTGATGTTCATCAGTCTTTATCATTGGTTATCCTAGAACCAGCACAATGTGTGTCTGAAGAGTGGTTCTGATGGTAGGGATGGGGAATGCAAATGGGTCTAACAACATTGACTCTCAGTTCCCATGGCTGACTTAGCTACTGCTGCCTCTGAATGTCCAATCTAGCAGCAGCAGAGAGCAATTATGCATTTCCCATATTATGGCACCATTCTCCAAGGAGACCAACTGACCACTTGACCACTTGATTTCAAGTAGACTAGATCAAGCCTCTTTTATCCTGGAAAGAACAGAAATGGCTAGTCACAGGGATAGACACATTTTCTGGGTATAAGTCTGTTGGAGTTGAAGTTTCCAACAAATGAAATTTCAAGGTCACATTCAAACCATATCACCTTCCCTAATAAATTTCTTGCACATCTAATCCTGGCTTGGCATCTGCTTCTCAGCTGATCCAAACTATCAGGATTTGTTCATCATTAATATGTTTTATCATGAAAAAATAAACAAGTTCTGGATTATTGAATATTAAGTGAAACAGTAAAGAATATAACTAACAATAAAGATAGATTTTTTTTCTCTTTACTACGAAAAAGGAGTCATCATTCAAATTTCCTTCTGGGTTTAGTCAACATATAATAAGAAAGCTTTTTTTTTTTCTAGAACATAGAAATAGAGAACAGCTTTAGTCAAATTATCTGGATAATTACTCAGTATTCAAATTGATTCCACCATTGTTAAGTGCAGACTCATTTGGGGCATGGTAAGTATTTAGAGTTCATGTTTCCATTTGCCCATTTGGTCTCCCTGCTAGGCTCTTAGTATGCCTTACTCAAAGACACATTCCATGCTGCATAATTATGCCAATTCTGATGGTAATGCTGATATGATTAATTATCCCTTGTTATCTACTCTCCTCTTCTTTTAATGGTGGCCCTGTTTTTGAGATGAGGACATGATTTTTCTGAATATATCTAGCCTCCCTTGCAGGTTGTTGTATCTATAATGACAATTTCTTGTTGAAGAGCTGTAAGTAGATACGTGTGCAAATTTTTTATAGTACATGAAAGAAATGAGTGTACCCATCTGCTATGTTCTGAATGTTTAGGTTAGGCCCTTGGTGGGTAATTAGATTTAGATGAGGTCATGAGGGTGGAGCCTCCATAGTGGGATCAGTGCCCTTTTTAGAAGAAGAAAAGACATCGGAGCTCTCTCTAACTCTTTGTGAGTGCACCAGGAAAATCCATGTGAATACACAACAAGAAGGTAACAGCCCACTGGGCAGAAAGAAGATCATGGGAACGTGATCATTCTGGCACCTGATCTTGGACTTTCAGCCTACAAAACTGTAAGAAATAAATGTCTGTTATTTAAGCCAATGGTATTTTTCATAGCAGCCTGAGTTGACGGTCTTTGCACCTTACTGATGACTTGAATGCAGATATGATGACATGACAGGAGCACAAGAAACCATATTGAACTATAATGTAAAAGCCACATTTTGAGTAAAGTATAGCAAAATGAAATACAGAGATGTTCATAGTCTGGGCTACTATAACAAAAATACCATAGACTGGGTGGCTCAAGCAACAGATATTTATTTCTCACAGTTCTGGAGGTTGGAAAGTCTGACATTAAGGAACCTGCAGATTTGTTGCCTGGTGAGGACCTGCTTCCTGATTCATAGAAGCTGTCTTCTTGCTGTGTCCTCATATGACAGAAGGGGCAAGGGAGTTATCTGTGGTCTCTATTTTAAGGGCACTAATTCTTTTTATGAGGGGTCCACACTCATGACTCACAAAGGCCCAAACTTCAAATATTATCACATCAGGGATTAGGATTTCAGCATATGAATTTGAGAGAAACACAAACATTTGTCTATAGCAGAGGCCATATCTCTGATAACTTAGTGAAGTCACATCACTGGCCCTATAGTCCTACCCTTACACTTCTCTGAGAGAAAAATAAACTTTTGACATGTTGTCATTCTCAGTCAAACAAAGTACAAATGAACAAACTTATCAACACATAAATTTCTATATTTCAATCAGCATGTTAAATGTATTTAAATATGTCATCTCATTTCACTCTCAAAACGATTAGTTTAGCTGGGTACTACAATTAAATTAATTTTACATATGAAGACAATGAGAATTAAAGAAGTTAATAGAAGTGTCTAAAGCCACACTAGTAGTAACTAGATATGGATAGTAACTGGATATGCCAGAGTTCAAATGTAGATAAGACAAACCCAATATTAAGCACTATTCTCTACCAATTCAATAATAGGAAGAATTAACTGTAAGTATAGTTGCTAAATCTTCTGACCCACTCAGACAACTGTCCCAGTAGATATATTCTCCTCTGAATGCCTTACACTAGTGAAGGAAAGTCTGAAATGATTTTATTCCCACTTGGTTTAAGCCTCACCAAGGGAGCCAGTAGCAGAATGTCTGAGATCATGCTTATCCAACTAAATGTGAACATACTTTACATAAAAATTGACCAACTCTTCCCCTATGTTAGAATTTGCTTAGCTTGGAATTCTGTATTATTTAAATCCACTTCTATAGAACTTGCTTGATGATTTTTCCTATATATTATTCAACTCTTGGTCACATAAATCCTGCTCAGTGGGTATTACCATCTCCTGTATTGAATATTTTTGTTTATTCGTACAAGCAGCATGCAAATTAACTGACAAGATCAATGAAGAAGTAAGGATAGCATGATAATGAAGGGTACAGGTTCAGAAGTTGAAAATATTCACTAAAATTCCAGCTTTGCCTCCTACTACTTGAGTGATCTCAAATTTCTCATCTGTAAAAGGGGATTATATTTGTTTTCTACTGCTGAATAACAAATTTATACAAATGTAGGGGCTTAAAACAACAGATATTTATTATCTCATACTTATGTAGGTCAAAAGTCTGGGTCTGATATAGCTGTGCTTGCTGCTCAAAGTCATAAAAAGATTAAATCAAGGTGTAGAATGAGAAGCATTCTCATCTGGAGTTCACAGGCCTCTTCCAAATTCATGTAGGTTGTAGGCAAATTTCAGTTCTTCAAGGTTGTAAAATAGAGGTCCCCATTTCTTACAGATTGTCACATAGAGAACACTCTCAGTTCATACAGATCACTTCCCAGTTTTTGCCAGGTGGCCCTTTCACAACATGGTAGTTAGCTTCTTCAAGGCTAACAGGAGAGCATCTCTCTGAACTCTTCATATTCTCTTAAGGGTTCTGCTGATTAAGATGGGCATAATAGGTTAATCTCCCTTTGATTAACTTAGAGTCAACTGATTAGTAACCTAACCGTGAGAGAGTTGGCCTAATATATTCACAGATCCCCCACACACTCCGAGGGCGGATTATATAAGATACATAAAACAAGAGGTGGGATCTTCAGCATCACTTTAGAGTTCTCTTTACCACAGGGATAAAATACCAACTTCTTAGAATTAGCTGAAAATTATTTTTTTAAGGAATGCAGGAATGATATTCAAAATACATTTGATGTACCACAAACACCAACCAATTAAAATGAGTACAGCACAGTAACAAATAAGAATGAATGCCAGCCATAAACAACTAATATGGCAATGCCAGTACATACTAGTAGAATATCAGCCTTTAATGCATATAAATTGATTAATCAATCCTGAGAACTTGCAAATTAATGATATGATAGCTATTATCATTTTTCAAGTTTTTTTCCCATGTCCTAGAAAAGGTTCCTCCTAATCATCACCACTATTTGAATAGAATTTATTTCTATGGATGAATCAGGGCCTAAAAAGGTTTCCTAACCTTACATCTTTGGGATAATTCTTAATTCAATTGTGCAAACAGGTGCAAAAATCTTATTGCAAAATTTAAACATTCTAAGTACAACATACATTTTGGATTTGCAGAAAAATTATGAGGAGATGTTCATATTCTAAGAAACTAATTTTCACTGAGGAACAAATTTGAACTGCAAATACTTTTATAATTGTGTCAAGGCAAATCATTGAGTTAATGAAGTAAGCCAAAATACATAGCATTCCTAGTCAACATAATATTTACTTTTCTCTACTCATGGCCTACATGTATTTCACAAATTACTTAATAAATTTTATTTTCTAGAGCAGTTATGTATTTAAATAAAATGAACAGAAAGTACAAATAGTTCCCATATACCATATCACCCCCTCCAACTTTCTCTTATTATAAACATCTTGCAATAGTGTGGTACAGTTATTGCCTCTTATGACTTGTGAGACTTCAAATTCCTCATCTGTAAACTGGGATTGTATTAGTTTTTTTTATTGTTGAATAACAAATTTCCACAAATGTAGGGACTTAAAACAACAGATATTTATTTTTTCATACTTCTGTAGGTCAAAAATTTGAGTCAATATGAGCCAATATTGATACATTATTACACATTAAAATGTAATACATTATTACAACTGAAGTCCATAGCTTACATTAGAATTCACTATTTGTGTTTCACATTCTATGGATTTTGAAAACTGCATAATGAGATGAAGCCAACATTATAATATCATACAGAATAGTTTCTCTGCCCTAAATTTCCCCTGTGCTTTACCTGTTCATTCCTCCCTTCTTCTGCCTGAATCACTAGAAACCACTTATCTTTCTACTGTCTTTATAGTTTGTCTTTTCCAGAATGTCATATAGTTATAATCAAACAGTATGTATATTGGCTTATTTTACTTAGCAATATGGTTTCAATTGTCTGCTTCAAATTGGCTTCTTTCACTTAGCAATATGAATTTAAGTTCTCCCACATCTTTTTATGGCTTAATAGCTCATTTCTTTTTATCTCATCGTATGGAGGTATCACAGTTTGTTTATTCATTCACTTGTTGAAAGATATCTTGGTGGCTTCCAAGTTTTGTCAATTATGATTAAAGCTGCTACAAACATTCATGTGCAGGTTTTTGTGTGGATATAAGTTTCTAACTCATTTAGGTAAAAATACAAGGTGACACAATTGCTAGATTGTGTGGTAAGTGTATGTTTAGTTTTGTAACAAATTTCTAAACTGTCTCCCAAATTGCCTGTACCATTTTGAATTTCCACCAGCAAAGAGTGTTCCTGCTGCTCCACATCCTCAATAGCATCCATTGTTGCCAGTGTTTTGGTTTTTCAAATTTATAATAAGTGTGTAGTGGTACCTTAATGTTTCGATTTCCAAATAGCTAATGACAGCAACTTTTCATATATTTATTTATCATTTGTATATCTTTTTTGAATCAGTTTGTCAATATCCACAAACTAACTTGCTGAGATCTTGATTGAGTTTGCATTAAATCTATACATCAAGTTGAGAAGATCTGACATTTTGACAATTCTGAGTCTTCCTAGTCATGTGCACAGAATATCTCTCCATTTACTTAGATATTATTTTACTTTTTTCTTCATTGTTTTACAGTTTACCTCATATACATATTGTGTACAGTCTATTATATTTATACCTAAGTATTTCATTTTTTGGTGCTAATGTAAATGTCACTGAGATTTTATTTGCAAATTGAACTATTCATTGCTAACATATAAGAAAGCAATTGACATTTGTATATTAACCTTATGTCTTCCAAACTTGCTATAATTGCCTATTAGTTCCAGGAGGGTTTTTTGTTTGTTTGTTTTTATTATTTGTTTGTTGGTTTGGGGCGATTTTCTACATACACGATTGCATCATTTAAGATTGAAATTGTATTATGAATAGAAAATTCTAGGCTCCACCAAAACACTTTTATAACTAATAAACAAATTCTGTAAATTTTCCAGATAGAAAATCAACATTAAAAATTCAGTTGTGTTTCTATATACTATCAACAAACTGCACATAAAATAAATTAAGAAAAATTCTCATTTACAATAGCATCAAAAATAATAATATACTTACAATACTTAGGAACACATTTGACTAATGTGAAAGATCTGTACCCTAAAACGAAAAGACACTGATGAAAGAAATTGAAGATGATATGAATAAATGAAGAGATAACCTGTGTTCATGGGTTGGAAGAATCAATATTGTCATAATGTCCATATTTCCCAAAGTGATATGCTGATTTAATGCAATCTTTATCAAAATGACATTTTTCACAGAAAAAGAAAAACAATACTAAAAATTTGTATGGAACACCAAAAAACACAAACACTGAAAGCAATTTTGAGAAATAAGATTAAAGCTGAAGTCATCACATTTTCTGACTTCAAACTATGCTACAACGCTGTAGTAATCAAAACAAAATGGTGCTGGCATAAAACAGACACATAGATCAATGGACCAGAATAGAAAATCCAGAAATAAAGCCACACATATATGGCCACCTAATCTTTAACAAGCAGCCAAAAATTTACAATGAGGAAAGGATAATCTCCTTAATAAACAGTGTTGGAAAAACTGGATATCCACATGCAAAAAAATGAAATTGACCCCCTATCTTACACAGTATGCAAAAATTAACTAAACATGTTAAAGAGTTGAATGTAAGACCTAAAGCCATAAAAATCTTAGAAGAAAATATAGGGGAAACCTCATTGACATTGTCCTTGGCAATGATTTTTTGGGGTATGATAGCAAAAGCACAGGTAACAAAAGCAAAAGTAAACAACTTGGACAACATCAACTTAAAAAGCTGTAGTGTAAATGAAACAAAAAACAAAATAAAATGGCAACCTAGGGAATGAGAGAAAATATATGCAAACCTTATATATGATAAAGGATTAAATCCGGAATATATAAGAAACTCCTATAACACAATAGAAAAAATAAGCGATTAATTCAATACAACCTAATGAATTGACATAAAGAGCTGGAAAAAGAAGAAAAGAATGACCCTAAACCCAGCAAAAGAAGTGAAATCATTAAGATCAAACCAGAACAAAATTAAATTGACAACAGGGAGACTATACGGAAGATTAAGAAAACAAAAAGCCATTTCTTTGAAAAAATAAACAAAATTGGCACACCTTTGGCTAGACTGACACAAAGCAGAAAAGAAAAATTTCTAATAATCTCCATCAGGAACAATAAAGGAGACATTACAACTGATGCCATGGAGATACAAGATATAATTTATGAATACTACAAAAACATTTATGTACACAAACTGGAAACTGTGGAGGAAATGGACAAATTCTTAGAAACACACAGCCTAACTAGGCACAACCAGGTAGAAATAGAATTCCTGAACAGACCAATATTAAGTGCTGAAGTTGAAACTGCAATAAAAAACCTTTCTAAAAAGGAAAGTCTCAGACCAGATGGTTTCACACCTGAATTTTATCACATCTACAAAGAAGATCTGGTGCCTATCCTGCAGGAATTATTCCACAACATCAAGAAGGATGGAATCCTCCCTAAGACATTTTATGAAGCCAACATAACCCTGATACCAAAACCAGGAAAGGATGCAACAAAAACAGAAAACTACAGACCAATATCCCTTATGAATATAGATGTAAAAATTCTCAACAAAATCCTAGCTAATTGACTCCAGGTGCTTATCAAGAAAATAATTCATCATGACCAAGTGAGCTTCATCCCAGAGATGCAGGGATGGTTCAACATATGCAAATCTGTAAATGAAATTCACCACATAAACAGAAGCAAAAACAAAGACCATATGATCCTCTCAATAGGCGGAGAAAAAGCATTTGACAAAATTCAACACCCTTTTATGATAAGAACGCTTAACAAAATAGGCATAGAAGGGGCTTACCTGAAAATGATACAAGCCATATATGACAAACTCAAAGCCAACATCATACTGAATGGGGAAAAATTGAAAGCATTCCCACTTAGAACTGGAACCAGGCAAGGTTGCACACTACTTCCACTTCAATTCAACACAGAGCTGGAAGTCCTAGTTACAGCAATCAGACAAGATAGCAGAATCAAAGGCATCCAAATCGGAGCAGAGGAGATCAAACTCTCACTCCTTGCTGATGATATGATATTATATCTAGAAAACCCCAAGGATTCAAACAAGAGACTCCTTGAATTGATAAATGAATTCAGTAAAGTCTCAGGATATAAAATCAATACACACAAATCAGAGGCATTCATATAATTCAACAACAGTCAAAGTGAGAACCAAATCAAAGACTCAATTCCCTTCAAAATAGCAACAAAGAAAATAAAGTACCTAGGAATATATTTAACTAAGGAGGTAAAAGACCTCTACAGGGATAACTATGAAACACTGAAGAAGAAAATAGCTGAGGATGTAAACAGGTGGAAGAACATACCATGCTCATGGGTCAGCAGAATCAACACTGTTAAAATGTCTATACTACCCAAAGTGTTCTACAGAGTCAATACAACCTATATTAAAATACCATCATCATTTTTTGCAGATATAGAAAAAATAATTTTATGCTTTGTATGGAACCAGAGAGAACCCTGTATAGCAAAAGCAACCCTAGGCAATAAAAACAAAATGGGAGGTATCACTTTGGTTATAGTAATTAAAACAGCTTATCACTGGCACAAGAACAGGGACATTGACCAGGGGAACAGAACAGAGAACCCAAATATAAAACCATCCTCATATAACCACTTAATCTTTGACAAAGCAGACAAAAACATACACTGGGGAAAAGAGTCCTTATTCAATAAATGGTGCTGGGAAAACTGGATAACCACATTGAAAAGACTGAAACAGGACCCACACCTTTCACCTCTCACAAAAATCAACTCACGC
>VBSM01000568.1:16274470-16340238 GCA_008086735.1 Cheirogaleus medius | reverse complement strand
AAAAAAAAAAAAAAAAAAAAAAAAAACTCACACCATGTTACTTTCCTGCCTAAAACATTCTGTGGCTTCCTATTTCACTCCATCATGGAATTTGATTTGTTTCATTAAGAGAACTTATTACAGGTTTTAATTTTATATTTATTTATTTATACTTTATTGTTTTCCATTTTCATTATAAGTATGCACAAGTTTAGTCTCTTATAGTCACTATTATTTAGCCATTTTAAGCATAGAGACTGGTATATAATGCACATATTAAAAATATAAAAATATTTTATCAGTGAATGAGTAGGACTTGTTTTAGTAATAAAAAACTATATTTTAAGATGTAGAAACTATATGAGATAAAGCAAAAATGTATTGATTTAAAATACATGGCATGTTGAAGAAATAATTAAGATCTTGGCCTGAATGGAGAAAATGGTACAAGAGATTTTTTAGAAGTTATAGATGGGAGTCAGATCACGGGGGAATTTGACTTAATAATTATGACTTGTGCCTTACTCTTAGGCTTGATTTAGAGGGTTTTAAGTAAGAGAGAGAAAATTGCTGTATTTCCAAATTTTGACTCTAGTATAGGTGTGGTAGATGAATTTCACAGAAAGACCATGAGTGGGATACAAGTTAGCTGATGTGTTAGTTGCCTGTCTCTCTCCTCTCTATCAGCCACTCTGTTACTTTCAGCTTTTTGGCTTCTTTTTACATTTTGCCAACTGGATTCTTTTGCTAAGATGTAGTTTCTATTCCCTCATAACTACAGTAAACCTGTAAACTATTAAGGCCTCTGTACTGTGAGTCTATCACATGCTTTTATGATTTTGGTTCCCTGTCTTATTTTTTCATTCTTGAAGTTTATAATTAGAAATTCCAGGTTCCTGAGAGAGTTTTGATATAGCCATTTCTTCTTTTTATATCAAGTCATGCAAGTTATAAATCTCTGAAAAGCTACAGGTGCAAATGTTTATGAGTTGTTCAACTCCCATTCAATCATGTGTAGTTATGGATAGTGTCAAAAGACCTACTTGCCCACTTGAAAGAGGCTATTTACAAGACAACGTAATAATGTTATGGAGGATGTATCTGATGGTAATTGACAAGTCTCGTTTGAGTGGTATATGTAAATGTTAAAATATTTTCAGTTGCAAGTTATATTAAACCCAACTCAAAATGCTTTTATAATAAAATGAATATATTGACTTATGTAAGAAAAAGTCTACAAGTGGACATGCTCAGACATAGCTTATACAAAATTCTGGCACTATTTATTTGTGATCCTCTTCCCTTCCTTATTCCATGTGCTGGCTTTATCCTCTGGACAGACTGATTCATGAGAGCACAATAACTGCAGTAGTTTCAGTTCAACATCTGCACTTCATATCATCCTGAGCAAGAAGGCACTCTTTGGCTTTATTTCTCCATACTAACAAAAGTCTCCTGCGGTTTACTCTGATTTAATGAATTTAAACCAATCTGTGTAACTAGAGGAATATCATGCACCATTTGGGTTATATTTGGGTTTATGGGCCAAAGCAGGAGACATAAAATTAATTAGAGAACTATCCAGTGTACTTTCTGAGCAAGAATAGAAAATAGTGAAAATTATAACTCTAGTGTCACTCTCTCCTTCTCTGTCTCTGTCTCTGTCTCTCTCTGTCTCTCTCTGTTTCCCTCTCTCTCTTTTGATTTAGAACAAACAAAATTGGTGAGTTAAGTGATTATCATTCTTTATGAAACTAGTTAAACCTACTAGCTTTAATACCATCTAAAAGTTTAAAACAAACAACCAAAAAAACTGATAAAAATAATGCATATTTAGAAATAAAGTATAAACTGATATAAATATTTATGTACATATTTACAGCACCTGTATATCAATATAATTATACTATGTTTTAACTAAATTATATTGGAGAGTTTACTAAACCCTATGTTGAATGTTATAAGACTTTAAGCTACTTACCATTGAATTTCCAAATTCCTCTATGTATGGTTTTAATATGGAAACATCTGTTGAAATGAGTATAGGAGTGATTTAGATTAGGGAAAGCTGAATAGGAGATTTCTGATAAACTACAGGCAAGTTTAGTAATTCAGTATGTTGATTTCCAGATCAATTGAAATAGCCCTCCTCATTTATTGGCAGGTTTTGTTAAATAAGAGGAATATAAAATATTTTGGAGTTGATTATTGCTATTGATTTATAAAATGTATTTTCCACAGCTAGAGTTTGGACTGCAAAAGTAAATTTAATATATCTGGGGCATTTTTCCTAATCTGCTTTCTGTCATTTGGAAACTTCAAAGTTTGCATTATCACAAGATGTTATCATGTAGTTATGTCCTACTAACAGAATACAATGTCAGAGTTTATTTAGCCCTTTGCACTTCTTAAATTAACAGGCCAAACTAGCCAGAAGTTATTTAAACATAATCTATCTTTTCCTTTCCAAATTCAAACCGGGCTTATTATTTCTCTGACTGGGGGCTTTTTTTCTCCTCCAATTTCTATTTGCTTAGCCTGTTCTCCCCATAATTTGCTCAAAGTATATATATATATATATATATATATATTACTTTCAGTTATACTAAATAAATATGTCTTACTATCATATCATAGCTAAATAATATATTACATATACTATCATTTATTTGCAATTTTATTGAAGTAAAAGTTAGAATTAAAATATTTTTTTCTTTTAATGATCAGAGCGGATAGTGGTTACGAACATACCTTTTCACTGTGCAACACAGAGAAAAGTGAGTTTAAAAATTACTTTAATATAAAATAGGGCTTGATATATTTTTAAGACTTAATGTCACAAAGCCTAATAAAGAATGAAATTGAGGTTAAATGGAAGATGGGAAAATTCGTCTTTGCAATTTTCACCTTCTATTGTTTATATCCAAACAGAGAAGTAAAAGAGAACATTTATGTAATTAGCTAAATAATTTAGATCCCAATTTCTCCTGATGATAAAAGGAAACCGTTAGCTCAAATCTGCCTAAATTTACACAATTTGATTTAATTATTTTGCTATTCATTAAATGGCTTGCTTTTTATCTCCTGTTGAACTAGATTGCCTTGCCAACCTTGTGAGTCTCTATGCATTATTATGGATATACTTAAGACTGGAATAAGAGGGAAAGCAAGGCACAAAAACAGCATTTACTAAAAGGGCATCTTTTACCACATGTTATATTTAAAAACCCTTTCATTTTATTTTGGGTACCCTGTCTTCACTTCATTTTGACAATTCCATGCAAGTGGAGAACATTCTAAGCACCAAAATGACTGGATATCACTTCTTTTCACCACTTCTTTCTTCTGCTGTCTCTTCCTTTGCCATTATCACTTGTAAATGTTTGCTAATATATTTCCTGAGCTTGTTTAAGTAATAAGAACAAGTAGACACCAAGGTTAAGAAGAGAAAGAAAATGTGGATGAATTACTTCTTAACTAACTATTGAGCCATAACCTTAAGCAAAAAGAGAGGCAGCATGCCACACATATGAATTTTTGGTTGAAAGAAGTAATATTAGGTTATTAAGTATGAAATGTGTGATTTCCCTAAGTGCTAAGTTTGACAGTTGATATCTCTGACATTTCACTTTGACATTTCTTGTTTTACGTTTGTTTCGGAGGAATGTCCTAAGTCTTTCAAACACACGTTTTGGCTTGTGATTCTCTCTCAATTTTTATTTACAGCAATTTTTGTGAAACCATAGATAAGTAAAAATTTGTATTATTTTCAAATATGAGTTCTGTAGTGGAACCAATGCAGTGCAGACAGCTTGAAATATCAACGAAGTGTTTGGGAAGGATGTGACTAAAGAATGCACAGTACATTGATGGTTTTACAAGTTCCGTTCTGGTGATTTTAATCTTGAAATTGAGCCATGTGAGTGACCTGAGACCAAGGTGGATAATGATGAGCTGAAAGCTTTAGTGGAAGCAAATCCGTCTCAACCTATGCGTGAACTAGCAGCAAGGTTTGACATTACTATTTCAACAATATTGGACCATTTGAAACAAATGGGCAAGGTAAAGAAGCTGGATAAATGGGTACCACATGAATTAAATGAGCTTCAGAAGAGAAATCCTCCCAAAGTTTGCCTTTCTTTGCTGCCACGAGATAAAGTCTAACCATTACTACACCATATTGTTACACGTGATGAAAAATGGATTCTTTTTGACAATTGCAAGTATTTGGCACAATGGTTGGATAAAGATGAAGTGCTGAAATACAGTCCAAAACAGAATATTCATCAAAAAAAAAGCTAATGGTGTCTGTTTGGTGGTCCAGTGCTGGTATTATCCACTATAGCTTCATGACACCTGGTCAGTCAATTATAGTAGATATCTACTGAAACCAATTGGATGAAATTATAAGGATGATTGTAATTAAGCAGCCAAGACTGGTCAATAGAGGCAGGCCAATCCTGTTACAAGACAAAGCTTGACCACATGTTGCACAAACAATGCTCCTCAAACTAGAGCAGCTGGACTTGGAAACTCTGTGTCATCCTCCATATTCACTAGACCTTGCAGCACCTGACTACCATTTCTTCCAGGCTTTGGACCACTTCTTGCAAGGAAAAACATTCAATTCTCAACAAGCTGTGGAAAATGCCTTTTGGGATTTCATCACTACTCACTCTCCAGGCTTCCTTGCTGCTGGCATAAACAAGCTACCATTAAGATGGCAAAACTGTGTTGATAGTTTAGGTGCATACTTTGATTAATTGTACTGCTTCTTGTTTGTGATATATTGAACTACACTTTTAATCTGAAATCAGACATTTCATAATAAATGTAATAGAAATTTGATCGATATGATTTTTCTAGTTTCTCTAAAATAACATAAAATGAGATACCTGAACTAATGTTAGAATCAGTATGTATTATCTTGGATTTATATTTGCTTGTATGCAACGGAGACCCAAAATAAACGTGGTTTGGATAAATGCTTTAAACATGTGGTAGGTAAAATCATATCACCCCAGAGATAGCCATGTCTTAATCTCCAGACCTCCGGGAATGCTACCTTACATGACTTAAAGGACTTTGCACTGTGTTTCTGTTAAGGCTCTTGAGATGGGGAGATTATGTAGGATAGTCCAGGTTAGCCCATTCTATAATTACATGATCCCTTATGAGAAGGAAGCAGGAAAGTCATAAAGAGAGATCTGAAGATGCTATACTTGTGGCTTTTAAGTTGGAGGAAGAGACCTCGAACCAAGAAATACAGGCAACTTGTAGAAGCTGGAAAACACAAAGAAACAGATTCTTCCCTAGAGTTTCCAGAAGTAATTCAGCCTGATTGACACCTTGATTTTAGCCCAATGAGACCCATTCTGGACTTCTGACCTCCACATCTATAAAAGAATAAATGAGTATTCTTTTAGGACACTAAACTTGTGGTAATTTATTATAGCAGCAATAGGGAATGATTACAAACATCTTGTGGTTTGCTATCCCTAGGGCGTTTCCCTTTTCCCAAATGGTTTATTACCATATCTCTATTGCATCTAGTTGATCAAATCAAGCAGTGACACCAAAAAATACTAGTAGTCATTGTATACTCTATGTCACACACTCACATTTTAAAAACAGCCCCCCAAAAAGGAAAATCTACTTAAGGACAACTTTTATTAAACAATAAAATTATTAGTTTTGTTGAATGTCAATTCTTGAGTACACATATTTTAATGTTCTTTGTGGCATAATGGGAGTAAGCATGAAGAACTTCTACTTTACCAAAATATAATAATTATCTTGAGATAAATATCTTGTTTGGTTGTTTGACTAATAAATTGAACTAGTCACTGTTTTTCATGGAACAGCATTTTCAATTGAAAGAATGACTTACAGACAAACTGTGGTATATTATTTTCCTATGCTTCCATAAAAAGTACCAAAAACTTAGTGTCTTACAACAAGAAAATTTGTTGTCTCACAGCTTTGAAGGCTACATATTTGAAATCAAAATGTTGGCTTTTTCTAGCTTCTGATGCTTAGCAGCAATTCTTCATGTTCTTTGACTTATAGATGCATTATACTAGTCACATGACTGTCTCCTCCCTAAGTGTCTTCACATCACCATCTCTATGTTAGTCTGTCTCTGTGTCCAAATTTCCCCTTAGTCGTTAGTCATATTCAATTATGATCCACCCTAATGATCTCATCTTAACTCTACTATCTCTGTAAAGACCCTAATTACAAAATAATGTCATACTCTGAGGTCCTTGGGGTTAGGACTTCAACATATCTGTTTTAGGGTACACAATTCAACCTATGACATGCTATTTAGCAGTAATATTTTCTAAAATGGATAAAGTAAGAATGTTACTTTTATTCAAACAAATGATAGCATGTGTTGCAAATGATAAAATTTGAGCTTTCAAGAAAAAAAATGGTTGTAACATTTTGCATTTCCACCAGAAACATATGTTTCTCTGCATCCTTGCCAGCATTTTGTGACATCACTATTTTTTAAAAATTTAACTATTCTGATAACCTCATAGTGATATTGCACTGTGGTTTTAATTTGCATATCAAAGGCATGCTTTGGGCTGAGCCCTTGCTATCTCTAAGAATTGGCTAGCCCTGGGAAGGTCAGTCTCTCACCAGCCAGTAAGTTTTTTTAAGATGTCAAAACATCACAATATACACATATTCTTTGGCAGGTGTGTCACATTGGAGAGAAGGAGCAAGAGAGACAAGAGGATGTGCAAGGCTTTTTTCCACAGAATATCATCAAGCCATTCATGAGGTATCTACCCCCATGATCCAAACACTTCCCACTGGCCCTTACCTCCAACATTGGGGATCAAATTTCAACACAAGATTTGGAAGGGACAAATATTCAAACTATATCAGAGCCTCTGCAGGAAAGCCCATAACTAAGTTTCCCATTTATGTGACATTAACCAAGAAAATAGATATGAAATGTTTGGAGTCTCTAACAATATTTTTGTGGAGTTGTGTGTTAAAAATATACCCAGGTCAAGGTGGCAGGTCAAGCAGTTATGTTGTTGCAGGGTATGAAATAAGTTAGTAAAGTATCTGTAAAGATTAGTAGTATATGTGTGTTATCAAGGAAAAAGAGTGCTTGTGTTTTAGGTGCAAGGCAGGAAGTGGTGATGGAAAGCTGGAAGGTGGGTGGTAGGAGAAGGCACTGGGGAGTAAGCTGTCCTCTCCCCAGGGCATCAAAAAGTTGACTGATATGAGGTAGGTGCTTCCTGTGGAAAGCAATGATCTCAATTAATTTTTGGAATAGCACAGCTAGTAGTAACCTCTATCAGATTTCCCTTTTGGCATAGGAGTGTGGGGATGTGCACCTGGCAGTGAGCAAAGAGTATACTAGGATCATGGGCTGAGCAGATAGAAAGTTCAGAAACATAATAGAATCCTTAATATCAAAGGAAGGAAAGCAAAAATGTTCTATATCTTTTTTGTGCCTTAGCTGAAGCAGTCCATGGGTGCCACTGGGGCAGAGGTTTTAGTGTCATGGATGAAGTCCTTTCTGGCACAGGGGTGAAGTAATCTCTAATAGCAAGGTCTTGGGTAAGGATGATGCCATATGAGATGATGTCATCTCCAGCAGTGAATTTCTGGGCACGGACAATGTCATATTAAATTTGGGACTGGGGTATCCTTTTTAAGTGGGTACCCACCTGAGTTAATGTGGCCCTCAGCATTTGCCATGTTTGGATGAAACAATGGCTTATTTGGAATGTTTGGTCTTTGAATTTTAAACCAATGAAAGTACCCTGACCAGAGGTATTAATGATAAGATCAACAGTCAATAGAATTGTGTGTAGCTGCATCTGACAGAGTTTCGGTTTTTGTTTTTATTTTTTGGTGGAAGTTTAGGTTCAAATATGCACCATATGAAATGAGCAGCTGCCTGAACTGTGGGACAATGTATGGTTAATGAATACCAGGAGGATATGTGCCCTCAATGTAGCCTCTAGCCCTTATGGGATAGGGAAAAAAAATTGAAAATATATAGATAGGTTAAAATCTGGGGCAGGATAGCAAACTTTAGGCATTTAGTTTTTGGACTTGAATTTGAAAAATGTTGTTTGAAGAGACTACTATGTTTCTCAGTTAAACTGGTTATCAGAGACCTATCAGGCACATGAAAGTTCTATTGAATGTCTTTTTCAAGAGCCCAACATTGTGCATTCCAAGAAGTGAAATGTGTATTTCGGTTACTACTACTAATGTTGGTAACTTTGAAGGGAATAAGGAGTGTTCTGGAATGGCCATGTATTGTGGGTTTAGCATACGAGAAGTGTGATTTTAATTTACATTTTGGGTACCTATGAAGCAAGACATTCCCAGAGATTTTTGCCTTGAAGGGAACAATTTTTAGATAATGCCCCAATAGTTTATGATAAATGTGACGATGGGGCTATTTGCTCACCAGGGCATCCAATGCTAAGACAACTTCCTGAAGTTTGGATAAGTATGTTTTTGGAGGGATATTTTTCTTTATTAGGAACATCCTGGCTAAGGGATGGAAAGCAACAATATTCCACTAAGCTTCATCATACATAAGGATTAGAAGTGTCATCTTCATAGTCTACAAACTCCCATTACTGTTCACTCATTTAATCCCAAGGAGCTTTCCAGGTAGCCAAGGGGTTTTGGGGGAGCACTGACCTCCTCTAGCACTCTGACATCTAGCAATGTACTGAAGACAGGAACATCCACTCTTTTCTGCAGGTGGAATAGACTAGAGGGCCCATATTTGGTTCCATCCTATCTTAGGGAGGCCTCAGCCATGCTGAGCTCATGGGGTGCTGTTTCCTTGAGCCAAGGCATAAAGAAAAGCTTGATATGGAGGGTCATAGACCCCCAGGCCTGTGACTACCTCTATTTCTAAGAGAGCACAGCAGGTAGCCAGTCATTTGTTGTTTCCATGATGTATAGCATAAGGCCTAGAAGGGCAATTTCTTGCACATGAAGCCCTTGAGCAACTAATGGCTATCCTAAGTGATTCAGAGACTCCAGGAGGCATGAAAAGAGGTTGCCAAAGGTTCTACACTGAAGGTCCTAACAAGAGTGCCTGTTGATTGTAATTTGGGAGTAAAAATTGTAAATTAGGAATATGTTGCCACTAGAACCCAAAAAGTATTAAAAAATTGAACTTATTAAAGTACAAAAATATTGGTCCTTAATCAGAATGTCAAATGAGTCTATGTGGAGAAGGATGTCTTTAATGAAATGTCATACCTGTTCACCTAAGGAAAGGTGGATGTAAGTACAAATATCACCTGGAAGGATTGTGTATGATTACGAAGCTTTTGACGTACCCCTTGGATAGATTAGAAAGGGTAGATTGTGTCTCTTTAGAAGTGGAGGCAAATTGCAGCTGAGAGGCTGTTAAAATAGTCACTGAATAGAGTACATTAGCCAAATCTACAAGAGCAAAATATTTATTCCTTGTCGATTGAACAGAATTAATAATTTTAATAATGTTGTATATTGTGTATGGGGCTCTAACGAACGAGACCACAGCATTTACATTGTAATAATCCACCTGAGGCCACATTTACTTTTCCCAAATTTAAGAATAGAAAAAATTGGAATGTCAAATGGAAAAGTAGGGTTAATTATTTTCTATATTAATTAGGTTTCATGCAATATGTTTTAATTTTTGAAGGACCTGCTTTAGTTTACATTGAGCCTTAGTAAGTATTTTAACTAGTGATCTATGAGGATCCCATTTTGTCAAGCTAATTTGTAAGTGACAAAGACTTAATTTAATTTCAATTTATAATTTACTATGTTAGAGCACTTAGGCTCAATATAGAATACTTTACAGCAATGCACACTATAATTATGAGAAATTTAGACAAGTCTGCAGTTAAAATGAGGCATATCTATTTTCCTGCATTTTATATTTATTTAATTTTAAGGTTATTGGAGTGCAATTTTTAAATTGAATAGGATTCTCAGTTATAATTACAATTTGAGCCCCAATATTAAGCAAATATTTAGCAAATGCTAAAGCTAACTTAAAGCCTATGTTGCAGAGGCACAAAAGTGAATCTGCATCCTTTTTATCTTTTTGTTATATAATTGTTTTAGTATCTAATTTAGCATATACATTTTGGATTTTGAATTAAATCAAATTAGGGAATTCTGTTTTAATTGAATTATATATTGAGTATAATAAGCTCAATTTATTATATATTTATTAATATTGTATATTATATGTGTCTATACAATTTATTTACCTTTTATTTTCTCACCCTATATCTAACGGTTTGTTTTTAAATTAATTAGTAATCTAGGGTTAGCATTATATAATAGAATTTGCATTCACTTGGTACATAAGGTTTAAAGTTTTAAAGGTCCCCCTTTGTTTTTTGGACTTGTAGTTGCCTAAAGTGGCAGTTCCCTCCTCCTTTTTCCTCATGTTTTAGCCGTTTAGCTGTGGTCTTTAGTTTCTATCTATGGCTGATAAGAGAGGAGGAGGTAGGTATCCAGTGCCTCTCTTCCGTATCCTTTCCCTGATATGGCTCATGTCCACAGCATAATCAGTCCCTTTCTCCATTTTTTGTTGTTATTGTTTTATTTTTTATTAAGGTAAAATATGCATATATAAATTAACATCTTTACCATTTTTAAGTGTATAGATCAGTGGTAATAAATACATTTATATATTTTTTCCCTTCTTCTACCTCTCTTCCCTTCCCTACCTCAGCCTCTGGTAACTACCAATCTAGTTTCTATTTTTTTGAGATTCACTTTTCTCTAGCTCCTACATATGAGTGAGAATATGTGATATTTGTCTTTCTATGCTTGCTTATTTCACTTAACATAGTGGCCTCCAATTCCATCTATGTTGCTGCAAATGAGAGGATTTTGTTATTTTTTATGGCTGAACACTATTCCATTGTGAAGATATACTACATTTTCTTTATCCATTCATCTCTTGATGCACACTTATGTTGAATCCATATTTTTGCTGTTGTGACTAGTGCTGCAATAAACATGGAAGTACAGATATCTCTTTGCTATATTTATCTCCTTTATTTTGGATATACACTCAGTAGGGGAATTTCTGGATCATACAGTAGTTATATTTTTAGGTTTTTGAAGAACTTCCATATTGTTTTCCATAGTGACTGTACTAGTTTACATTCCCACCAACAGTATATGAGGGTTCCCTTTTCTCTACATCTTCACCAGCATCTGTAATTGTCTGTCTTTTTGATACAAGCCATTTAACTGGGGTGAGATGATGTTGCTTTGTGGTTTCGATTTGCAATTCTCTGATGGCCAATGATGTTTAGCCTCTTTTCAAATACCTGGTCACTATTTTTATGTCTTATTTGAGAAACAAAAGTTTTGCCCATTTTTAATTGGATTATTTAAGTTTTTTGTTTGTTTTTGCTATTGAGTCATTTGAGCTCCTTTTATATTCTGGTTATTAATCTCTCAGATGGATAGTTTGCAAATATTTTCTCCTATCCGTAGGCTGTTTCTTTACTCTGTTGATTGTTTCCTTTGCTTTGCAGAAGCTTTTTAGCTTGCAGTGATCCCAATTGTCTATTTTTGTTTTGGTTGCCTATGCCTTTGAGGTCTTACATAAGAAATATTTGCCAAGATCAGGGTCCTAGAACATTTTCTCAATGCTTTTGTCTAGGAGTTTCATAATTTCAGGCATTATATTCAAGTATTTAATCCATTTTTATTTGATTTTTGTGTATGGTGAGAGATAGGGGTCTAGTTTCATTCTTCCGCATACTGTTATCTAGTTTTCCCAGCAGCATTTATTTAAATGATTGTCTATTCCCCGTTGTAAGTTCTTGGCTCTTTTATTGAAAAAGAGTTCATTGTAAACATGTGGATTTATATCTGGGTTCTCTATTCTGCTTCACTGGTCTATGTATCTGCTTTTATGCCAGTAACCTTTGGCTATTTGAGGTCTTTTGTTGTTCCATATAAGTTTTAGGATTGTTCTTCTGTTTCTAGGAAGAATGTCATTGGTATTTTGATAGGGATTGAATTGAATCTGTAAATTTATTTGGGTAGTATTATCATTTTGACAATGCTAATTCTTCTAACCCATGAGCATGGAATATCTTTCCATTTTGAGGGGTCCTCTTCTATTTCTTTCATCACTTTTATAATTTTATTTGTATTTATTTGTATAGGTCTTTCACTTCTTTCTTTACATTGATTTCTAGGTATTTTACTTTTTGTAGCTATTATAAATGGGATTGCCTTATTGCTTTCTTTTTCAGATTGTTCAATGTTGGCATGTATAAATGCTGCTGATTGTTGTATGTTGACTTTGTATCCTGCAACTTTACTGAATTATTTTTATCAGTTCTAATAGTTTTTTGGTGAAATCTTTTGGTTTTTTGAGTATAAGATCATGTTGTCTGTGAACAAGGCTAATTTGACTTCTTCCTTTCCAATTTGGATACCCTTTATTTCTTTCTCTTGCCTAACAGCTCTGGACAGGACTTCCAGCATTATGTTGAATAATAGCAGTGAAAGTGGGCATTTTTGTCTTGTTCCAGTCTTTAATGAAGAGCCCTTCAATTTTTTCCATTCAGTATGATGTTAACTCTGGGTTTGACATAGATGGCCTTTATTATGTTGAGGTATGTTCATTCTATACCCATTTTGATGAGATTTTTTTTCATAAAGGGATATTGAATTTTATTAAATGCTTTTTTGACATCTACTGAAATAATCATATGATTTTTACTCTTGATTCTGTTAATGTGGTGCATTGTGTTTATTCATTTGTGTATGTTGAACCATCCTTGCATCCCTGGGATGAATCCCACTTTATTGTGGTAAATGATCTTTTTAATACGTTGCTGCATTTGGTTTGCTAGTATTTTGTGAGGATTTTTGCATTTATTTTCATTTGTGATATTGGCCTGTAGTTTCTTGTTTTTATTTTTTTAATTGGTTACCCATGTTTTCATCTTATTGTTTAGCATCAGTTCTTAAATTTAAGTGTAGAAGTTCATTTATCCTTTGAATGCTTTTCACACTAATATTGCTCTGATGTCTGCTTTTCTTGACTTGGTGATCCTAACTTAACATCATTATTTTGAGCTGAAGGCACTAAAATCATAAAATATTATATCTCAAATTTATAGAATTTTAGATCTCAAAGGAACCTTAAAAATAATAACTAGAATACTTCTAGTAAAAATGAAACAATGGTCATAATGTTTTTTCTAGCTCAGACATCATTTTATGAGACCTTCTATCTCCAAAAGTATTTTTTTCTCAAATAATTCTGAATTTCTCCAGAAATAGCTCACAAGTGTTTCATGAAAAAGTCCTCTTGGCTTTGCCATAGCAACAGATATTTTATCCTCTTCTTTTGTCTCATCTTTGAGCCCACAGATATAGCTTTCGAGTCAAGTCGTGATTGAAAGATCCCCTCTAAATATAATATTGCTTATGCTGGTACTTATTAATGGTGACTTCATTACTGCCTCTGCCTGTGATTGCTACATGGGATCTTCCAGGGAGCCAGATATCTATACACAAAGTTCCCTCTGTGGGCGCTATGAAAGTTGCTTTACCAATGCTAGACCACTGCTGTAGAGTCCATATTTTTAATCTCTTTTTTTCACTTTTTAAATATATTTATATTTATTTATTTATATTTTTAATCATTTTTATTCTAGAATTCCAAAATGAGTTAAAGATAACCAGAGGAGGAACACACTGAAGAAATTTTATAAGTTGTGCTGAGAATCTCTTTTCCCCTCAATTTTGGCCCTTGAAAATTAAGATCCCTGGCCTTTTATTGTTGTCATATCATAAAATAAACATAACATAGTAGCTATGAGCAGGAATATTAATTTAAGCCATTTATGATTTTGATATCCAGCTCTGCAACTGACTAGCTGCCTGCATTTAGAAAAAGTTTTTTTTTTAATTTTTGATAGACTCAGTTTCCTCATCTACAAAATAAACATAATCATAATTGTGAGTACTGAATGAAGTCTTATGTTGTTTCTCAAGACCTTTAGATTTAATGAATCATGAAAGACACAGAATGGGATGAGAGAGAGTAACAAAGGTTTTATTAGTAAGATTATCTACTACTTCCTGAATTTCATAACAGAAAGTACATTTTATCCTGAAACACAAAGAAAAATTGGCAACTTTATACAGCTCTCTCACTCTCTCTGTCTAGCATATGTTTACACATATATTAATACATTTTTATTTCAAAAACATAGGGGATACATGTGTTATGTGGATAAATTGTATCATGCTGAAGTCAGGGTTTTTAGTGTACCTCTCACCAGAATAATATACATTGTACTCGATAGGTAGATTTTTATCCCTCACACCTCTACCATCCTCCCCACTTCTTAGATTCTAATGTTCATTACTATTCTTTATTATTATCTATATCCTTCATTTAGCTCCCACTTATAAGTGAGAATATGTGGTATCTCTTTTTATATCCCTCAGAAACCTCACTTAGGATAATGGTCTCTGGTTCTACCCAGAACAGAGACCATTTGCTTGCTGAAAATGACATTTTTTCATTCATTTACATGGCTGAGTATTACTTCATGGTATGTGTGTGTGTGTGCATGTGTGTGTGTGTGTGTGTATATCACATTTTCTTTATCCACTCATAAATTTATGGACACCTAGGTTGATTCCATGTATTTGCTATTGTGAATCGTGCTCTGATAAACATTCAGGTGCAGGTGTCTTTTTTACAAAAGGATTGATTTTGTTGGGGGGTGTAGATACCCAGTAGTGGGATTGCTGGATAGAATGGTAGCTCTACTTTTAGTTCTTTGAGGAATCTCTATACTGCTTTCTACGGTGGTTGTACATGTTTACATTCCCACCGACAGTGTTCAAGCATTCACTTTACACTGCACCTGCATCATCTATTGTATTTTTTTAATTTTTTAATAGTGACCATTCTGACAGTGGTAAAGTGCTATCTCATTCTAGCTTTAATTCTTATTTTCTTGATAATTACTGATATTAAGAATTTTTTCATATTTCTTAGCCATTTGTCTACCTTCTTTTGAGAAGAGTATGCTTATGGCTTTTGCCCACTTTTTGATGGGGTTATTTGTTGTTTTCTTGCTGATTTGTTTAAGCTCTTTGTAGATTCTGGATATTAGTTTTTTGTAAGATGTATAGTTTTTGAATATATTCTTCCATTCTGTAGGTTGTCTTTTTACTCTGTTGATAATTTACTATACTGTACAAAAATATTTTAGTTTAATTAACTCCCATTTATTTATTTTTATCATTGCCATATTTGCTTTTTGAGTCTTACTCATAAATACTTTGCCTAGGCCAATGTCTAGAAGAATTTTTTCCATGTTTTCTTGTAGAATTGTTATGGTGTCAGTACTTACATTTAAGCCTTTAATCCATCTTTAGGTAATTTTTATATAAGGCAAGAGAGAGGAATCCAGTTTCATTTTTTACATGTGGCTACCCAATTTTCCCAGCACCATCTGGTGAATAGGGTATCCTTTCCCCAGTGTATGCTTTTGTCTGCTTTTTCAAAGATAAGTTGGTTGTAGGCGTATTGTTTTATTTCTGCATTCTCTATTCTGTTCCATTGGTCTAGGTGTCTACGTTTATACCATTACCATTCTGTTTTGGTTGCTATAGCCATGTAGTAGCAGAAACTGAAGTTAGGAAATGTGATGTCTCTGGATTTGTTTTTTTGCTTAGGATTGCATTGGCTATTCTAGGTCTTTCTTGGTTCCATATGAAACTTAGTATTATCTTTTCTAGATTGGTGAGAAGTGATGTTGGAATTTTGATGGGAATGTCATTGAATTTGTAAATCACTTTGGGCAGTATGGACATTTCAACAATGTTGAATCTGTCAATCCATGAGCATGGGATGTTTTTCCATTTGTTCTGTCATCTTTGATTTCTTTCATCAGTGTTTTGTAGTTCTCCTTATAGAGCTCTTTCACCTCCTTGGTTAAGTATATTCCTAGGCATTTTATTTTCTTTGTAGCTACTATAAATGGTATTAAGTTCTTCACATGACTTTCAGATTGCCTGTTATTAGTGTATAGAAATGCTATTGATTTGTGTACATTAATTTTGTAAGCTGATACTTTACTGAATTTTTTTTATCAATTTTAGGAGTCTTTTGGTAGAGTTTTTAGGGTTTTCAATGTATAAGATCATATTCACTGGCAAAACGGGATATTTGACCTCCTCTTTCCTGATTTAGATGCCCTTTATTTCTTTCTGTAGCCTGATTGTTCTGGCTAAGATGTTCAGTAATATGTTGAAGAGAAGTGGTGACAGTGGTCATCCTTGTCTTATTCCAGTTCTTAGGAAAAGCTCAAAGCTTTATCCCATGCAGTATGATGTTGGCTGTGGGTGTGTCATATATGGCTTTTATAATTTTGATATAAGTTCCCTCTATGCCTAGCTTGTTGAGGGTTTTTATCATGAATGTGTCCTGGATTTTACTGGATGTTTTTTCTGCATTTAATGAGATGATCATATGGTCTTTATTTTTAATTCTGTTTATGTGATGAACACATTTATTGAGTTGCATATATTGAACCATCCTTTTATCTCTGGGATGAATCTCATTTTATCATAGTGGATTTTTTTTTGGTGTATGGTTAAATTCAGTTTGGTAGTATTTTGTTGAGGATTTTTGCATCTATGTTCATAAGGGATATTTGTTTGTAGTTTTGTTGTTGTGTCCTTTCATGGCTTTTACATCATGGTGATACTGGCTTTATAGAATTAGTTAGAGGATTCTCTTCTTTGTGATATTATGGAACAGTTTCAGTAGAATGGATTCCAATTCTTTTTTGTACATCTGGGTGAATCCATCTGGTTTGGGTTTTTTTTTTTCCTTGGGGGAGTTTTTATTACTCTTTTAATCTTGCTACTCTTTATTCACCTGTTCAGGATTTCTATTTCCTTTGCATTCAAGCTTGGAAGGTTGTGTGTTTCCAAAACTGTATTGATTTCCTCTAGATTTTCTAGTTTTTATTCATAAAGGTTTTCATAGTAGGCTTGTATTATCTTTATTATATCTGTGGTATCAATTTTAATGTCTCTTCTTTCATTTCTGATTGAGCTTATTTGGGTCCTTTATCTTCTATTTCTGGTTAATCTAGCTAGAGCCCTGCCAACTTTCTCTTTTCAAAGAACTAAATTTCTGTTTTATTTATCCCTTGTAATTTTTTAGGAGAGTTTCCATTTTGTTTAGTTCTCTCTTAATCTTGTTATTTCTTTTCTTCTGCTAGCTTTGGGTTTGGTTTCTTTCTTCTCTTTATAGTTCCTTGAGGTGTGGCATTATGTCGTTAATTTGTTATTTTTCTTTTTTATTGAATATTCTATGCTTTAATTTGGGGTACACTTTTAATCATATGCTAAATTCTAATATGTTGTGGGGAAGTGGTTATTACTATTTTTTTTCTATTTCCGCAAAATACAAAGTCAAAACATGTAATGATTTACAACTGGAGGCTTTGATCCCAAAGAGAGGCATGTGAGAATTGCCAGGGGTTGGCATCCAATGTTTTAAAAAGCTCCTGTGGAAAGCAATATGGAGATACCTTAAAGTGATGCAAATAGATCTACCATTGATCCAGCAATCCCACTACTGGGCATCTACCCAAAAGATCAAATGACACTCAACTAAAAAGACACCTGCACTCAAATGCTTATAGCAGCACAATTCACAATTGCAAAGTTGTGGAAACAACCCAAGTGCCCATCAATACATGAGTGGATTAATAAAATGTGGCATATGTATACCATAGAGTACTATTCAGCTTTAAGAAACAATGGTGATATAGCACCTCTTGTATTTTCCTGTATAGAGCTGGAACCCATTCTATTAAGTGAAGTACCCCAAGAATGGAAAAACAAGCATCACATGTACTCACCAGCAAATTGGTATTAACTGATCAACACCTGAGAGAACATAAAGGAATAACATTTATCAGGTGTCAGGCAGGTGGGAGGGGGGCGGAGGGGATGGGTATATACATACATAATGAGTATGCACCCTCTGGGGGATGGTCACACTTCAAGCTCTGACTTGACAGGGGAGGGGGTCATGGGCAATATATGTAACCTTAACATTTGTACCCCCATAATATGCTGAAATAAAAATTAAATTAAATTAAATTAAAAGCTCCTCTTTTCAAAAATCACTACATTAGGAGCCACATAGTGTTTTATTAATCTATTTATGAATTCTCCTGTTTTACTTATTATAGCTTTAGAGTATGCTTTAATTTCTGATAGTTAGCCTCCCTCATTTATCATTTTTTTAAAAAAATCATTATTTTTGCTCATTTATTCTTTTGTATCTTTCTAACTTTTTGATGTAAACATTTATGACTATGAACTTCCCTCTTAACACTACTTTTTGCTGTATTCCATAGATTTTGGATGCTTGTGTCATGATTGCTATTCAGTTTGAAAAATCTTTTGATTTCCATCTTCATTTTGTCATTGACCCACATATCGTTCAGCTGCGGGTTGTTTAATTTCCATGACTTTGTGTAGATTTGAGAGTTCCTTTTGGAGTTGATTTCTAGTTTTATTCCATTATGATCTGATAAACTACACGGAATTATTTTGATTTTTCTGAATTTGCTGAGATGGTTTTTGTGGCATAACATATGATCTATCTTGGAAATTGTCCCATGTGCTAAGGAGAAGAATGCATATTCTGCAGTTTTGGGTAGAATGTGCTATAGATATCTGTTAGATCAATTTGTTATAGGGTCCTGTTAAAGTCCAGTGTTTCTTTCTTTATCTTCTGCCTTGATGATCTGTGCAGTTATGTCAGTGGAGTGTTGAAGTTTCCAGCAATTATGATGTCTCTGTTTATTTGTTTAGATCTAGTAGTATTTGACTTATGAATCTGAGAGCTCCTGTGTTATATGCATATATATTTAGGATTGTTATATTTTATTGCTGGACTTCTCCTTTTATCATTATATAATGATCATCTTTGTCTTTTTTTTCCTTGTTGATTTAAAATCTATTTTATCTAATATGAGAATAGCTACCCCTTGCTTTTGGTATCCATTTGTGTCGAATTTTCTTTTCCATCTCTTTATCTTGAGACTATGAGAATCATTTTGAGTTAGATGGGTTTCTTGGAGAAAATACATGTTTGGGTGTGGTTTTTCTTCCATTCAGCCAGTCTATATCTTTTAAATGGTGCATTAAGACAATTTATATTCAATATTAGTATTGATATGTGAGACACTATTCTGTTCATCATGTGGAAGGATACCTAGCTGCTTTGTTTTCTCCCTTGTGTTGCTATTTTATAAGGTTTGTGAGCTTTAGCTTTTCAGTGTTTTTACACTGGTGGGTATTGATTGTTCTTTTCCATGTATAGACCACTTTTAAGCATTTCCTGTAGGGCAGATCTACTGGTGACAAATTCCTTTATTGTTCGCTTGTCTGGGAGAAAACTTTTTTCTTCTTCATTTATGAAACTTAGTTTTGTGGGAAACAGAATTCTTGGCTTTCCATTCTTATTACTTTTTCTTCATTTCCCTCAGGGATACCTATAATTCTTATATCTGTTTGTTTTGCATAACCCCATATTTCTTTCAGTGATTGTTCATTCTTTGTATTTTTTCTACACTTTTTACTGTCTGGGTAACTTTGAAATCCTTGTCTTCAAACTCTGAAATTCTTTTCCCTGCTTGGTCTTGCCTGTTGTTAAAGCTTTCTGCTGTATTTCAAAATTCCCTAAATGTCTCTTCCATTTCTTTAAGTTCTGTTGTATCTTTTTAAGGTTGTCTGACTCCGTAGTGAATTTTTCATTCATGTTCTAAATTGATTTTCTAGTTTCTTTGAGATAGTTTTCTACTATATCCTTAATTCCATCCATCTTACTTTCTGTCCATAATCTCAATTCCATATCTGTCATTTTAACAATTTTCTTTTGGTTGGAATTCATTGATGGGGAACTGTTGTGATCCGTGTAGGTGTTGAGACAGTCTGATTTTTATGTTGGTACAGTTTTTATGCTGTTTTTTTCTCATCCGGCGCCTCTTTTCTCAGCTCAAAACAGATAGCAGATACAGTGCATGTGTTCTCTCCTGGGACCTCTGTTGCTCAGTGAAAATAGGAATGGATCTCTGGATGGTGTGTTTGGGTCCTGTTTCAGAAACTTTACCAAGCAGGAGAGAGCTGGGTGAACTTTGGACCTTTAACATTGCTGTTCTGCTGAGTCTGCCTTCTTTATATATGGTTGCCACTGGGCCCCTATGGTAGAGCTGGCCCATGTTCCCTGGTGTGCACACAAGATGACATTAGCTGGCAGGATGGGACATGCTCACAGGATGGAGGTGGTCTGCTGGGCATGGGGTGCATGCATGCAGGCCTGGGTGCTGAAGTGCCAGGTGCATGGGCAGGGCAAGGTGCATGCAAGGGTAGTGTAGTGAGTGCAGAGGGCATAGCAGGAAGGCTTATAGGGCAGAGCAGCTCCATGGAGCACAGGACAGAGTGGGTACCCAGTGTACAGCAAGTCATTGGGTCACAGCTCACATGTGAGGCAGAGTGGGACTCTGGGACAGAGCAGATCCTTTGGGCAAGGTGCCTATATGGGATGGAGCAGGTCTATGGGGCACAGCACTAACATGTGTGGGCCAGGGTGGCCATGGTGCTGGGCATGTTGGCAGGGCAAGGCAGATGCAGGATGTAGTGCACAGGGTGCCTGTGCTAGACAGCATAGGTCCATGGTGTGTGGTCCACCCAGATACAAAGGTAGCAGCTTTGGTGGCTTTTGTCCCTCTCAGGGCCTCTCTGCTGCTGGTGGTGGTGGCAGTCTAGCTGCCCCAACAGTAGGCAGTGGGTGCCAAGAGTTAAAGGCATGTACCCCCACCTGGGTCCTGCAGGAAGTACAGTTGAGCAGGATTGCCCAGGCCACAGCAGTGGGCACCAGTCCCATGGTCCCCTGCTCTGCCTAGAATCCCCAGCAGTCATCACCTCCCCACAGGGCACATGCAAGTGATTGCACCCTCTCCACACTGGCAGGGGAAAGAGGGAGGCAGCATTCACAGATCTGACCCCTGGGCAGAAGTATTGTTCTGAGATTGGAGTTGGGGTGTTACAATGGCACCAGCCATAGTACCCAGGGCTTACAAACCAGCCATCCCTACTCTCCAGAGCAACACAGCTGCATAGCCTCCAGTCAGGTCTCTGTGTCAGTCCAGAGGCCTGCTGCAGTGGAGAGTCCTTCCCACCACTCCAGCTGTAGTATCCTCAAGGGCAGTGTGGAGGCTGGAATTTTCTCCTCTGCCCCTTTCCCATATGCTGGAACCTTCCCTAATTACCTCTGGCCTTGCTGAGGAGCTTATCCCACTTCTATCTTCTTTACTTCACTCCTGCCTCCTCTCTGTGGATTTCCAGTGTGCTGGAACCTTCCCTAATTACCTCGGGCCTTGCTGAGGAGCTTATCCCACTTCTATCTTCTTTACTTCACTCCTGCCTCCTCTCTGTGGATTTCCAGTGCTCTTGCTCAAATAATCAGTCCAAAGGTGGTTCACCACTTTCGATCCCTTCCACAAGAGCAGCATTGTGCTGGCTGCTTCTAGTCTGCCATCTTGGACACTCGTTTTCTTTTTTGTTGTTGTGTCCTTATCTAGTTTTGGTCTCAGGGTAATGCTGGTCTCATAGAATGAGTTTGGAAGTATTTCCTCCTTTTCAATTTTTTTTGAAGAGTTTGAGGGGGATTGGTATTAGTTCTTTAAATGTTTGGTAGAATTCAGCCAGGAATCTATAAGGTCCTGGGCTTTTCTTTGGTGGGAGAGTTTTTATTACAGCTTTTATCTCATTACTCGTTACTGGTTTGTTGAAGTTTTCTATATCTACTTCATAGCTCAATCTTGGTAGGTTGTATGTATCCAGAAATTTATACATTTCTTCTAGGTTTTCCAACTTGTTTGCATATAGTTGTTCATAATAGTCTCTAATAATTTTGGTTTAGTTTGTTCTTGCTTTTCTAGTTCTTTGAGGTGCATTGTTAGGTTGTTAATTTGAAGTCTTTTTACTTTTTTGAAACGTATTTATTTATGTAAACTTTCTTCTTGGTACTACTTCTGCCTATCACCCTCCATTGAGGTTGAACTTTTGTAATATTTCTAGCCAATTATGCCAGTCTTCCCTTAACTGGGGAGTGCTAGGAGAATCTTTCTCCACCTCCAGAGTCAGGGATGTCCAGAAGTGAATTCTGTTGACATTCTGGAAAAATAAGATCCACAATTTAGGACAGGAAGTGTTGGTAGTCCCTGAAACAGGCAACACAAAGCAACACAGAGCAGCACACAGGAAAAATACCATGACACTGAGACCTCTGAGATGGTGGAGCCCAATTAGGACAGCCTATTTGTGAAGCAAGCAGTTAAAGGGGTACCTTCTCAGTCCCCTCTCACTCATTACTAGACTATCCTGTTTATGCAGCCAATCATTTTGTACTCTTTTATAATATGATCAATTAGGTGTGGCCACAGAGGAGAGGCTTAAGAAAAAACAAAACAATGTTTACTATATTCACAGGTCCCAGGGGCAAGAGACATGACAGGACATGCAGAACCACATACATGGGAGAGACACTAGGGTGCTTACGAGATAGAGAATAGAAGCAAATAGAAAGCATTCAGCATTAGGCCAGAGTCTTTATTGGAGTTTCCTTGGGAAAGGCAAGTCAGGACAGGGTAAATAGTTTAGGACTGGCAAGACTGAATGATTCTGGAGGGCTCTAAGCTAGAGCAGTGATCCCCAGTTGTCAGGTACCTGGCCTTGGGATGATGAAGGAAGAGTAATATTCCCTCCTGGGGTCTCACAGGCCTGGTAGGGAGTTATGGCTTTGGCTTGGTTAGTTTGCATATCAAAGGCATGCTCCCAGCTGGGCCCGTTTCTATCTCTAAGAATTGGTTAGCCCAAGTAGGGACAGTCTCTTCCCATCCTGAAAGGTTTCAAGATGTCAAACACACACACATATATTCACGATGTATTTTTCAGTGAAATATCCTTCTAGGCCTTTTGCCAATTTTCTCTTTGGATTGCTTGTTTTTTTACTATTGAGTTTTGAGAGATTTCATATATTCTATACACTGGTCCTTTCCTGCATGTGTTTTGCAAATAATTTCTTTCAGTCTATATCTTGTCTTTTTATCCTCTTACTGCAATATTTCTCAGAACAAAATATTTTAATTTTGATGAGTTCCAATTTTTCAGTGTTTTCATTTATGGGTAGTGCTATTGGTGTCAAGACTAAGAATGTTTTTGTATAGTCCTGGATCCCAAATGTTTTGCTCTACATTATTGGGTATTTTTTCTTCAAAATTTTACACTTTTATGTTTTATATCTACATCTGTGATTCATGGGAAGGGATGACCTGCTACAGCCTTGAGATACATTTAGATTCCCACCTGGCCTTTGCTGGTGTAGTTGAGGGTGGAGCTATAGTTTTTTTTTTGTTGTTGTTTTTCTGTAGTGTTTGGCTGGAGTAGAGCAGTTATTGGCTAAAGATTTTATTTTTTGGCAGGCTATCCTTTTCCTGGTCCTTTCATTAAAGAAGGCAGGCTTTTTTAGATGTTTTTTTTTTCTGTATCTCATGTTATTTCCAGGTTTCTAGCTTCTCCAGATCCCAGTCTGGGATATCTGAGGAAAAAGAGAATCCTGGAAACTCACCACATGTCCTATGAAGTTTCTAGATCTTCTTCTATTTTGTCTTCATTTTTAAGTCATCTTATGTTTAAGTCTTTAGGGTTTTTGTTTGTACACGGTGGGAGGAACAAAGAAAAATATATACATTCTATCTTCTCTCCACCATATTTTTAAGAGTTTAAAGGGATTTTGAAATCAGAATTTGGGAGAACTACTGATATATCATATTTTAGATCAATTTCAGTATGAGCAAACATTCTCCTAAATAAAATTGGTGGCCAAATTTTCCATATGTATAACGTCATTCTCAAGTTTTATTTAATTATGTGTGAACTAAAATAAAATCTGAAGTCTCCCCCTACCAACTGACTGAATGGACTCCCTCCTGGCTCAAAGGATATCCTAAAACTAAATTGCCTGCCAGGAGGAGGGAGGTCAGACACCTGATCTCATGCCCCTCCCCTTTCTTAGAAATATCCTTTGTAAATCATTAACGGGCCTATGACTATGCAAGACAAACCTGCAGGGCCTCAATTTACACAGCAAATATGTTTGATAGCCTGTCTCCCATTAACAGACCTCCTTATCTTAAAATATTTCAAGCCTTTAGACAAAGCTTCATGTCTTCAACCAATTACAGGTCAAAGAATCTTTTTTTTTTTTTTGAATTTCAAGAAAATATGAGAGTACAAACATTTTGGTTGCATTTTATATCTTTGCCTCCCCATAGCAAGGGTTAGACCTATGTCCTTCCCCTCCACTATGCTCACCACATCCCTCAGACGTGGGTCTACACCCCAACCCCCAAACCCTGGTGAGCACCACCACCATTTGAGCACCATAGTGTTAGTCAGTACCAATTTGATGGCGAGTACATGTGGAGCCAATTCTTCCGATCTTGTGTCACCTCACTTTGGATAATGGGCTTAAGCTCAATCTAGGATAATATAAACATTCAGGTACAGATGTCTTTATTATAGTATGTCTTATGCTCTTTTAGGTAGATGCCTAATAATGCTATTGATGGATCAAATGGCATTCTATTTTTAGCTCTTTGAGGTATCTCCAAATTCTTTTCCACAAAGGTTGCACTAATTTGCATCCCACCAGCAGTGTAAGAGTGTTCCTGTCTCTCCACATACTTGACAGCATTTGTTGCTTTGGGATTTTTTGATAGAGGCCAATCTCACTGAGGTTAGGTGATATCTCATTGTTGTTATGATTTGCATTTCTCTAATGATTAGTGATGTTGAACATTCTTTTATATGTTTGCTGGCCATTATTCAGTCTTATTGGGAAAAATTCCTGTTCATTTCCATTGTTCATTTCTTGATGGGACTGTTTGATTTTTTCTTGTTAATTCTTTTGAGTTCTAGAAAGATTCTTGTTATCCGAGCATTATCAGAAGTGTAGAGAGCAAGTTTTTTCTACCATTCTGAAGGTTATCTATTTGCTCTAATGACAGTTTCCTTGGCTATGCAGAAGCTTTTCAATTTGAGCAGATCCCATTTTTATCTTTGTTGCTGCAGTGATTGCTTTGGAGGTCTTCTTCAAGAATTATTTATCTAGGCCAATGTCTGAAAGGATCTTCCCAACATCTTCTTCTAGGATTCTTAAGGTTTCATGCCTAAGGTTTAAGTCTGTTATCCGTCTTGTGTGGATTTTTGTGAGAGGTGAGAGGTAGGGATCAAGTTTCATTCTTCTGCATGTAGCTATCCAGTTTTTCCAGCACCATTTATTGAAAAGAGATTCTTTTCCCCAATGTATATTTTTGTCTGCTTTATCAAAGATTAGATTACCATATACAGATGGTTTAATTTCTGGAATCTCAGTCATGTTCCAAAGATCAATGCCTCTATTCTTGTGCCAATCCCAGGTTGATTTAATTATTATTGCTTTATAGTCCAATGTGAAGTTGGGAAGACTGATGCCTCCCTGTTTGCTCTTTTTACTTAAGATTGCTTTGGCTATATGAGGTGTTTTCTGATTCTATACAAAGTGAAGAATTACTTTTTATAGATCTGTAAAGATTGATGATGGCAATTTGATGAGGATTGCATTTATTCTGTAGATCAATTTAGTTAATATTGACATTTTAATGATATTGATTTTACCAATCCAAGAACAAGGTAGATTTGTCTATCTGTTTACATCTTCTAAAATTTCTTTTTTTGTGTGTTTTGTAGTTCTCCTTGTATAAGTCTTTCATATCTTTTCATATCTTTTGTTAAATATATTCCTAGATATTTAATTTTCTTTGGGGCTATAGTAAAAATTATTGCATTTTTTCTTTGAGTTTTGGCTTGACTGTTATTGATATATATGAATACCTCTGATTTGTGGATATTGATTTTGTAACCTGAGCCTTTACCAAATTCATTTATCAAGTCTTGGAGTATCTTGGACGAATCCATGGGGTTTTCTAGATATAATATCATATCATCTGTGAAGAGCAAGAGTTTGATCTCAGCTTCCCCCACTTGGATGCCCTTAATATCCCTTTCTTGCCTGATTGCTATAGCCAGGTCTTCAAGCACTATGTTGAATAGAATAGGAGATAGTGGGCATCCTTGTCTATTTCTGGTTCAAAGAGGGAATGGTTTCAATTTTTCCTCATTCAGTATGATATTGGCCGTGGATTTATCATAAATAGACTTCATAATTTTAAGGTATGCCTATTTTGTTAAGAGTTTTTATCATAAAGTTGTGTTGGACTTTGTCAAATGCTTTTCATGCATCTACTGAGAGAATCATATGGTCTTTGTTACTGTTTTTATTTATGAGGTGAATTGCATTTATAGACTTGCGTATGTTGAACAAGCCTTGCATCCCTGGAATAAAGCCCACCTGGTCATGGTGAATTATTTTTTTTATGTGCTGCTGAATTCAATTTGCTAAAATTTTGTTGAGGAGTTTTGCGTCTATATTCATGAGGTATATTGGTCTGTAATTTTCTTTTTTTGTTGCATCCTTTACTGGCTTTGGTATCAAGGTGATATTGGTTTTGTAGAATGAGTTAGGAAGGATGCCATCCTTCTCAATGGTGTGGACTAATTTCTGTACAATAGGAATGGGTTCATCTTTGTATGTTTGGTAAAACTCTGAAGTGTAGCCATCTGGTCTGGGACTTTTTCATTTCGGGAGGTTATTAATTACCGGTCTAATTTCTGAGCTTGAGATTGATCGATTCAGAAATTCTGTTACCTCCTGGGTGAACTTAGGGAGGTTGTATGTTTCCAGGAATTTGCCTTTTTCATCCTCATTATGTAGTTTTGGGGCATATAGTTTTTTATAGTACTCAAAAATAATGCTTTGAATTTCTATGGTGTCGTGACCTCTCTTTTTTCATTTCTTACTGAGTTTACTAGAGTCCTTTCACTTTGAGTTCTTGTCAATCTAGCAAGAGGGCTATCAATTTTGTTTATATTTTTGAAAAATGAGCCTCTGATTTTGTTGATATTCCATATAATTCTTTTGTTTTCAATATCATTTAGTTCTGCTTTGATCTTCATTATTTCTTTTCTTCTACTAGGATTGGAATTGCTTTGCTCTTCTTTTTTCCAATTCCTTGAGTCTATTCATTAGGTTGTCAGTATCTAAGCTTTCTATTTCTTGGATGTCAGCATTTATTGCTATTATTTTTCCTCTCACATATGCTTTTACTGTATCCCACAGGTTTTGGTAAAATGTGTCTCCATTTTCATTTACTTCAAAGAAACTCTTGATTTCCCTCTGAATTTCCTCCTTGACCGAATAATTCTTCGATAATAAATTGTTTGGTTTCCATGACTTTGTGAAGTGGTGAGTATTTCTATAGGAATTGAACACTAATTTTATACCACTATGGTCAGAGAAGACACATGGTATAATTTCTATTTTTTTGAATTGGTTGAGATCTGTTTTGTGGCCTAGTATGTTATCAATTTTGGAGATGGTTTCATGGGCTGCTGAGAAGAATGTAAATTCAACTTTATTTGGGTGGAATGTTCCATAGAGATCTGTCAGACCTTTTTGTTCAAGATTTCTGTTTAAGCCCATTATTTCTTTGCTTATTTTCTGTTTGGAGAATCTATCTAGTTCATTCAGTGGAGGGTTGAAATCCCCTGCTACTATGGCAGTAGTGTTTAACATGCTATTTAGATTAGACAAGGTTTGCTTTATGTAATTGGGTGCTCCTACATTGGGTACATAAATATTAACAATTGTTAAATCTTCTTGTTGAATCTTCCCTTTTATCATTATAAAGTGGCCATCTTTATCCTTTTTCACATTTACTATTTTAAAGCTTATGTTATCTGCAAATAGTATAGCTACCGCTGCTTTCTTTTGACTTCTGTTTGCCTGGATGATAGTTTTCCAGCCCTTGACCTTCAGCCAGAAGTCATCTTTGTGGGTTAGATGTGTTTCCTGTAGACAGCAGATCCTAGACTTGTCGATTTTTATCCACTCTGCCAGTCTATGTCTCTTCAGAGGACAGTTTAAGCATTTATATTTATTGAGAGGAATGAAATTGGAGGGAGATTTCCATTCGTATTGTTGGGTGAAGTCCTGTCACTTTGTCTTACTCCTTGAGCCATCATGCAGTTCAAGATCTAGCCTTTAACTCTTTAAAGATTTCACTTTGATGAGTGTCTATTGCCCTGTTCAGTAAGTAAGGCAACTCTGAAAACTTTCTGTAGGGTTGGTTTGGTCTTTGCAAATTCCTTCAGTGATTGTTTGTCTGAGAAAGACTTTATTTCTCCCTCATAGATGAAATTTAATTTTGCCGGATAAGAATTCTAGGTTGTGCTTTATTCAGTTTTAGAAGATTAAGGATAGGCACCCAATACATCCTCGTTTATAAGGTTTCAGTTGAAAATTCTGCTGTTAGTCTGATAGGCTTTCCCTTGTAGGTTTTTTTGTTATTTTTGCCTCACTGAATGGAGGATTACTTCTTTCGCATTTACTTTAGTCATCCTAATAACCACATTATGATGTGATTGCCTTTTCACGTTGAGTCTCACAGGAGTTCGATGTGCTTCTTATATCTAGATATCAAGATTTCTGGCCAGGTACTGGGATATTTTGTCCAGTATTCTGTGAAATAAGTTTTTCAGCTCTTGTGAATGTTCCTCTTCCCCTCTGGGATCCCTGTCAATCTGAGATTAGCCTTTTTTACATAATCCCACACTTCTTATAAGGTTTGGACTTGTATCTTGTTTCTGTGTTCCCTGTCTTCCTCTGATTTATTTAGCACATAGGCATAATCTTCAAGGTCTGAGATTCTTTCCTCTGCATGATCCATCTTGTTCTTCAGGCTTTCCACTGTATTTTGGAGTTCCTGGAATGTTTCTTTCATTGCCAGGATTTCTGTTTAGTTTTTCTGTATTATTTCAATTTCTTTGGAGAATTTTTCATTCATTTCTGGAATTGTTCTTGTGGTTTCTCTATGTTGGGATTCTATTTTGTCTTCAATTCCATTCAGTTTTCTAACAATCCATGTTCAGAATTCTTCCTCCATCAGTTTAATCATATCATGTAAGTTGGTGTCAGTTGGTGGAGATACAGTATTTTCTTTTGGAGGAGACATTTATCTCTGATCTTTCATATTTCCTTTGATCTTTTGCTCGTTTTTTCTCAGTTAGGTACTTTGTCACGTACCACAGGTGGTGGGACTGGATTATGAACTAAATTCTGGGATTCCAAAGTCATGATCCTTGGTAGAGCTAAGGATTTGTGCTGTGGTCCTGTATCATCTTAGAGGAGTTTGAGCCTGTTGGGTTATCTTTGACCTGATGTATTCACCTTGTGCCTACAGTGTTTAGTGGGTTTGGACCCCTTGCTTAGACACCCAGGGGTTAGATCACTCTTGTGAGTGCGAGACTGCTATCAATCACTAGGTTGAGGTGGGAGGCACTATGTTAGGCTCTGAGTTAACTCTCCCTTTTGTTATCTGTGGTTTGTGAGGAGGAGTCAGTTATCAAGGTATTCCAAGTCCTTTGTATTGCGCTCTAAGTCTCCTCATAGGATATACAGGTATCTCAGTCTTTAGGTAATGTCCTGCCTCCCCCAAGGGTTCCTATAGTCCTGTTACCACGTTATGTGGGGTGAGAGGAGCATCAGGTATCAGTGGGCCTAAGAGAGAATACTTCAGCAGTCACTTGATCTGTAGCTAGGGGGGAGCTATTATTATGTTATTCAGAGATCTTTGTCACAATTGCGGAGGACCTCCTGGTGGGGGAGTCAATTGGTGCTATTGCTAAGGACTATGGTCACAATTTTCCTTCCAGAACCACAAGCCTGTAAGCTGGCAACAATTTGGGTGCCAAGGGCAAGCCCTTGTGTTCTGAGCTTATCAGATGATCAAAACTAACCAGCTGTATGTAGACATCACTCTGCCCCCTTTTCCTTAATTCCAAGGTCCCACATATTCAAGCTAGTCATACTGGGGAAGCAACTTTTCTCCTTTCTCCTGACATTCAGGGGCTGAGTCTTTTATGGTGGGCGGGGGGCGGGAGGCAATGGATGAGACTGCTGCAAGTTCCAGATTGGGAAACGTCTTTTCTCGTTTTTCACCTCCCCCAAGGGTGAAGTCTGCCCTGTCATAGGGGAAGATAACCTACTGGCCTGGGGGAAAGGCACTTCCTAGGGCTACCTGACATCTCAGCCCAGGAAGTGGTTACTCTTGTTCCTCCACCCCTTCAAGGACGGGGGGTTTATCTAGTTGGTATGTAGTCTAAACCTTAGGGCTGTTGGATAAGCCCTGCCTGAGGCCACTGAAGGTCCTAGACCAGAGAGTGACCAGCCTCACCATCAGCCCCTGCAGGGGTGGGGTCAGTCCCTTCTACACAAAACCCCAGTGGTCTGGTCACCACCAAGGGCCGTCTTCAAACCCGGCAGATCTCAGCCTATACAGTGGACTTCCTCACCCCTCCACATTTCTCCAGAATGGGGCTTCTATTTTGTCTGGAGGCACCAGCTATCAGGTCACAGTAAAGAGGTGAACACAGGTCTCAGCTTGAAAGGCTGTTCTGATAAGCTGCCAGTACCGCCTTTCAGCCACCAGCAGGGAGGTGGAAGTGAAGCCGAGGTAACAGTCTTGTGACACGGGTTTCAGGTTGAACAGCCTCTTTCTCAACTCTGCGTAGGGGTGGAGTCAGTCCCCTTTGGCACGAAGCACCCAGGCTTAAGTTGCAGGAGAGTGTTGGTGGTTAAGTCTCCTCAGGTCACATCTGGAAAAGCGGACTCCTTCGCAACTCCACCTGGCCAAGATGGGCTCTGCTCTCTGGGCACAGCACGCAGGCTGCTGGGTGGGGCGGGAGACTGCCCAAGTCCAATCTGGTGAGACAGCTGTGCAAGCAACCACTCTCCCCCTTCTGCCCTGTTAAACATAGAGTCCAAGCAGCCAGGATGGGAAGACCCAGGGTGGGCTTGGAGGAGCAGACAATTTCTCTCCTTATTTCCTTCTTGCAAAAGCCTGACCTGTTCAGCCAGGCTGGGGCAGAGGGGAGGTCTGAGACCGCTTCCAGGGCAACCCTTTGCAGCATTTCCAACCTACGGAATGATGGCTGCCTGCCCTCCCAGAGCCAGCATGGAAGGCGCCTGCAGGGCGGAAAGCTGGGCTGGTTTGGCGGGTTGTCTCCCAACTGCCCACTGATCCCACTGCTTCCCCAACTCGCTGAGTCACAGCTGTTTAGGTGCAGAGATCTGCACTCTCTGTCTACCCAGCACCAGCCAAAACCTCAGTGATTTCCAAGGGCAGAGCTTCCTTTAAGGTATACACCCCCGTCCTGGTCCTGAAAGTGTCCTGAAGTGAGATGCCTGTTTCCACACTCACTGTTGTGGTACAGGGAAGTGTCCGCTGGGTTCGGGCCCTTCCCCACCTGAAACTGACTCAGCAGAGTTCTCAAGAGAGTTCAAAATGTTCCCTGCTCCAGACTCTACTCCACACAGCCCATCTGCCCATGCTAGAACTTCCCACCAAATTCAGGCACTTCCCTGCCTGCGTGGGTGTGGAGTTCAGTGGGGGAAGGATCGTCCCCCTGTGAGGCAGAACCAGTGCCTCAGCAGGCCGGCGAATCTGCTCAGCAGACCCACGGTCCCTCCCTATCATATAATTCCGACTCTCCGGGTTAGGCAGAAGATCGTCCGGTCCACCTTTGTTTTTCAGTACTGTTTTTTGTCCCTCGGTGCTTCTCTGCAGGTTTGCAAAGCTGATCCTGTAGAAGTGCAGTTCACTCGCGTGTAGTTGTCAGCTTTCTTCACTTCCCACTCTGAGAGCAGAGAGCCAGGAGGTCACCCCTAATCTGCCATTTTTCCCTCGAAATCCAAGTCAAAGAATCTTTAAACTGACCTATAACTTATAATCTATAACCTGTAACAGATCCCCACCTCTACTTCGAGGTGGCCCACCTTCTCAGGCCAAACCAATGTATACCTTCCATGTATTGATTCATGACTTTACCTGTAACCCCTGTCACCCTGAAATGTAAAAAAACAAACTGTAACTCAGCCACAGTGAGTCCACTTGCTCAAGGCTTCTTGGATGTGGCTCCAGGTCATCGTCCTCGAATTTGGCTCAGAATAAATCTCTTTAAAATTATTTCACAGAGTTTGGCTTCTTTTCCATTGATATATGTAATATAGCCCTGTCTACAGACTATAAAGGTGAAACATTATTATTAAAGCTTAACAAAATTTTATGTCGGCTATGTTTCTGAATAGCATTACAAAATATATTTCAGTTGAAGGTCCTTTCTACAATCGCATACATTTTTTTGTTTTGTTTTGTTTTCTTATTATTATTGTTTTTAATTTCAGCATATTACAGGGGTGCAAATGTTTAGGTTACATATATTGCCTTTGCCCCACTAGAGTCAGAGCTTCAAGCGTGTCCATCCCCCAGATGGTGCACAGGACCACATACTTTTAATTTTTAATGTTATTTAAGAAAATACTGAGTAAAAGCCAAACTATTAATATTAATATATATGGCAGTAGATGTGTTCATAGGGTAGCATAATTTAGTAACTTATAAATTATGCAATTATCTTTTAATACTGTATTGAATGTAGCAGTAATGTCTATCACAGACAAAACCACAAATTGGATGTCGCAAAGGATGTTCTCAATTAAATGTGAAAATACTACTTTAATTATCATATTATGACATATCATTTGATATATAATAATGAAGATTTCTATTAGCTAAGCCTGAAAAATTACTAAGATGTACAATATTCTTGTTAAAACTTTTATTTTGAAGATATTATTATCAAATTTTATAGACAAAGGTATTTGCATTTTAGCAAATAAGACTGATCAATAATTTTCACTGAAAATATGATGATGAAAACTGTAAGACACTCTTTTGGAAAAATACCCATAGCACAATGTCACCTACTTTTACAATGAAGTCAATCCATAGATCCCTGAACACCTGCTGTGGAAAACAATTTAGCTTGATCCTACTCTAGCAATAACAGATAGTGAGTACCAGAGACTATTTATGCAGTCTTTAAGCAATGAAAATAATCATAGCCAGGGGAAAAATATTGTAACTCTGACCTTAGGGCAGATAGTGTAAATCCATTGCTGCTGAAGAAAGTAGGGTTCCTATTACATAGCCAATAATTAACTGACCCCAACAATAAACTTTGATAATAAAGAAAAAAAAGAATTGAACAGGAATGAAATTAGAGGTTATAATAATCAATATCTACAGCAAGGATTGTTTGAAGCTGGTGAGTCTTGACATAAATAAAAAGTATCATTTTTCCCACTATAGTTAGGCTTTTTCTAATACATTATAAACAAACAAACAGAAACAAAAACAACCCCCAAACCCCCACATACTCTATGCAATATTTTTAACACCATGTATTTTACTTTTTTAATTTTGTTTTTGTACACTTAAACCTTAAAGTGGATCTCACTTATTGCCCGTACTGTGAAATATGAATTTCATAGCCACCATTTATAATAACAAAAATTAAAATATTTATGTCTTGAAGTGATCATTAATTTCTCCAAATTAAGTCTCTGTTTGACTTTTTTTATTTATTTATTTTAGTGTGGCAATGCCATTAAGCTATTATTCAGGCATGACTTGGTTATAGTAATCAAGAATATTTAATTTAATAATATAGATATCTGCTCCTTTTCTGTGTGTGTTTGGGTGAGATATAGCATAATACATATAATTTTATATATAAATTATATTTAAAGAGGAGGGCATAGAAACTATATGTTAAGCTTAAATGACATTTATAATGTGAAAGCCCATGTAACCATAACTCTGGTGAAGAAGTAAAACATTGCTAGTACTGCAGAAGCCTCCCACTCACTCCTACCCCATCAAATAAACCACCCTGCTACTTAGAACAAGAAGCCCGGCTTTTGTAACAATCATGTCCTTATTTTCATTATAGTTTAACCATGTAGGTAGGCATCCCTAAACAATACATTTTATCTTTTATTTTGTATTTGAAACGTATATAAATGGAATCACACATTATGCATTCGAGTTTAGCTTCTTTTATTTGACATTATGGTTATAAAATTCACCCATATCGTTGCATATAGCTTCAGTTCTTTTATTTTCATTGTTTTATAATATTTTATTTGTTTGCCAATTATACTGTTGATGGATATTTGGATTTTTTCCATTTTGCCTATTATGAAAAATGCTATTGTGAAAATACTAGTACATATTTCTCATTGCACATGTAAGAGACTTTCTTTAAAATGTATTTTTCAGAGTGGAATGATGGGGTAATAGGGTCTGCATACTTTGAGAAAGTTAATTAATAACAACTTGTATCACAAGGTGCTATATCAGTTTATCACAGTTCTTTTTGCTGTGAATCTCTGCTAATATTTGATATAGACAGATTTCATAGTTTTACCAATCCAAAGGGAGTACAGTAATATTAATTGTTGGATTAATTTGCACTTACCTAATTACTTGTAAGGCTGGCCATTTCCCCTAGTTTATTGGCTATTATTTGGATTTCCTTTGTTTATGAAATATTGATTTCAAAACTTTTGCCCATATTTCTATTGGATTGTCTCCCCTTTTCATTGTAGGAATTCCTTATATATTCGGCATATAAGCCCTTTGTTGATTTTATGTGTAACAAATAACTCTTCCTAACTTGGGCTTGTTATTTAGACTTTGTAAAATATAATTTGATGAACAGAAGTTCTTGATTTTAATGAGGGTGATTTTAGCAACATCTTATATTATAATCTCTGCATGTGTATTTGTGTGTGTGTGTTGTGAGAGTGTGTGTCTTGTTTAAGAAATTCTTGCCTGCTTGGAAATTACAAAGAAATTATTTTTTATCATCTAAAAGTTTAAAATTTTTGCCTTTCTGATTTTGAGTTTCAATGAATGTGGTATTTATTGCTGTGTCTAATTTTTTACTTTACATATATGAATTTCTAAATTTTTCTGACAGCAATTATAGAAAATATGATACATTCATTTCTCACTAATCGAGTATTCCAAAAATGTCATATACCAAGTGTTCACATATATAAATAGGAATATGATTCTGGGCAGAGTTTTACTCTGTCTCACTGATTTCTCTATTCTTGTATATTTACCACAGTCTTGATTGCTACAGTTTTGTAACGGATCTTGATAAATAGTAAAATAAGACCTTCCATATGGTTATATTTTTCAATAAAGTCTTGGCTATTCTTGACCCATGGCATATCCAATTAAATTTGAGAATCACATTTTAATTTTCACAAAGTCCTATTGGAGTATTATATAGCATTGTGTTGAATTTATACATCAATGTAGGAAAACTGACATCTTTATAGTATCAAGACTTAACAAGTACATAGTATATCTCTACATTACTTTATGTTTTTTAAAATTTGTTTTTTATTTCAACATATTACAGGGGTACAAATGTTTACATTATGTATATTGCCCTCGCCCCACCCAAGTCAGAGTTTCAAGTGTGTCCATCCCCCAGACGGTGTACATCACACCCATTATGTGTGTATATACCCATCTCCTCCCCTCCACCTGCCTGACACCCAATTAATGTTATTACTATATCTGCACTTAAGTTTTGATCAGTTAATACCAATTTGATAGTGAGTACATGTGGTGCTTGTTTTTCCATTCTTGGGATACTTCACTTAGTAGAATGGGTTCCAGCTTTATCCAGGATAATACAAGAAGTGCTAGATCACCATTGTTTTTGTGGCTGAATAGAACTCCATCATATACATATACCACACTTTATTAATCCACTCATGTATTTATGGGCACTTGGGTTGGTTCCACATCTTTGCAATTGTGAATTGTGCTGCTATAAACATTTGAATGCAGATGTCTTTTTTACAGAATGTCTTTTGTTCTTTTGGGTACATGCCCAGTAATGGGATTGCTGGATCAAATGGTAGTTCTACTTGTAGCTGTTTGAGATATCTCCATATTGCTTTCCACAAAGGTTGTACTAATTTACAGTCCCACCAGCAGTGTATGAGTGTTCCTATCTCTCCACATCCAAGCCAACATTTATTGTTTGGGGACTTTTTGATAAAGGCCATTCTCACTGGAGATAAGTGGTATCTCATTATGGTTTTGATTTGCATTTCCCTGATGATTAGAGAGGTTGAGCATTTTCCCATATGTTTGTTAGCCATTAGTCTACCTTCTTTTGAAAAGTTCCTGTTCATGTCCTTTGCTCACTTTTTGATAGAGTTGTTTGATTTTTTTCTTGCTGATTTTCCTGAGTTCTATATAGTTATCAGCCCTTTATCGGATATGTAACATGTGAATATTTTCTCTCATTTTCTAGGTTGTCTGTTTGCTCTCATGATAGTTTCCTTGGTTGTGCAGAAGCTTTTTAATTTGATCAAGTCCAATTTATTCATTTTTGTTTTGGTGGTAATTGCCTATGGTGTCTTCTTCATAAATTCTTTGCCTAGACCAATGTCTAGAAGAGTTTTTCCAACATTTTCTTTCAGAATTCTTATAGTTTCATGTCTTAGATTTAAGTCTATTATCCACTCTGAGTTGATTTTTGTGAGAGGTGAAAGTTTTGGATCCTGTTTCAGTCTTCTACATGTGGCTATCCAGATTTCCCAGAACCATTTATTGAATAAGAATTCTTTTCCCAAGTGTATGTTTTTGTCTGCTTTGTCAAAGCTTAGATGACTATATGAGAATGGTTTTATATCTGGGTTCTCAGTTCCGTTCCATTGGTCTGTGTCTCTGTTTTTGTGCCAATCATATGCTGTTTTAGTTACTATAGCCTTTTAGTATAGGTTGAAGTCTGGTAAACTGATGCCTCACAATTTGTTCTTTTTGTTTAATATCACTTTTGCTATACAAGGTCTTCTCTGGTTCAATAGGAAGCATAGAATTATTTTTTCTAGATCTGTGAAAAATGATGTTGGTATTTCAATAGGGATTGCATTATGATTTTAAGTTTTACTAAGAAAAGTATATAATTTTTCTTCCAGAGATTTGTACATTTAAATATTGTTTATAGGAGCTTGGCATCTGAATGCTATTTTAAGTGCTATATTTTAAATTTTATAATCTATTTATTGCTGGTACATAAATTTCCAATTCACACTTGTGTTGATTTTTATCCAGGATACTTGGCAGAGTCCTGTTAATTATAATAGAATTTATAATGAAGGAGAGTTTTGTATTATCCTTTCCAATTTGATCCCTTTTATTTTTCTCTCCATACTTTAGTGTTTAGCCCTTCCAATGCAATGTAGAATGGAAGACAATAGATATTCTTGCATTGTTAACATTTCAAAGGGAGAGCTTACAATATATATTTGAATTTATTAAAGTTATATACTAATCTTGTTTTCTGCAACTTTGTTCTAATTCTAATAGTTTTTATTTAATTCCTCAGAATTTTCTACATATACAAACATGTCATCTGCAAATTGAGATAATTTTACTTCATTCTTTGCAAACTAGATGTATTTTATTTCATTTTTTGCATAATTATGCTGGTTTCAATCTCTAGCACAATGTTGAATAGAAGTGGTAAGTGTATACTTCCCTGTATTGTTCCTGAAGTTAAGAAGAATGCATTCATTATTTGATCATTAAGTTTTATGTTACAAATGGGATTTTTGTAGTTGCCATTTATAAAATCGAAGAAGTTTCTTTATATTTCTACTTGGTTGAGTGTCCTCTTTTTTCATCATGACAGGATGTTGGATTGTGTCGTATGCTTTTACTGTAACTACTAAAATGATCAAATGATTTTTGTACTTGATTCTGTTTTTATGGTAAGTGATTGATTTGGGGATGTTACATCACCATGTATTCCTGAAACAAATCCCATTTATTTCAAGTGGGATTTCATGATGAATGGATTATTTTGATATGTTGCTGGATTTAGTTGACTGTTGACTAGAATTTCATTGAGAATTTTTGTGTCTAGTTTTCATAAGGGAAATTTTTCTGCAGTTTTCTTATGATCTATTTTTCTAGTTTTGGAATCAAGATAATACTGGTATCATAAAATGAATTAGGAAGTGTTCTGTACTCTTTTATTTATTGAAAGTATAGAGGCCAATGGAACACTTTCCCTTCACTCTCTTAAAGTTTGCTGAAAAATCAACTCACAAAAGGTAGATTAATTATATAAAAGACACACAACCCTAATAATATATGTATGGAGGAAAACCACAGAGAGATTACCCAAGTTGCCAATGGGATTCAGAAGCTTATATACCATCTTGAGGTTACAGAAAGAGTGGAGGTTTGGAGCATGGCAAAACAGGTTATGGTGGCAAAACAGGGTTAAAGGAGAAGAGCAAGAGGGGGGTTGGCTAGCACATGTGGCATTGTTATGTAGATGAAACCTCATTAGTAGCAGCCATCAAAGACAATAGATTATTAACATTTCTTTCAGACTTTTAAAGGTGTCAGGATAAAGAGAGGAAGGCAGAACAGTAATGGGAGATCAATCAGGTGGGACATTATAGGTAGATGTAAAGACTTGGGCTTTTACTATGGATAAAATCAGAAGAGCCACTAAAGGATTTGAAAAAAGGAGGAGTGATAAGATCTGACTTTAGTTTTAAAAAATAACTCTGGTTATTGTGTTGAGATTAGGCTAGACTCAAGCAATGGGTCTGTTATCATTTTATAATTTGCATTGAAAACTAAAAATATTGTGAGATGAGTTTCTCTTTTTTTGGTTCATCTCACTGCATTGTTTGTGGATGGGTGGGGGCTGGAGGAAATTATGTTTTCTGTAATTAAATAAATAAATGAAAGTGTCAGATTCTCAGTTAGTCTTTCCTAGATCTAGACAAAGGAAAGCCTCAGAGAAAGCCTGGCTAAATCAATGCAAATTCCCTAGAGATTCAAATCTCTCTAACAAAAGATAACTTTGCAGGTCTACTTCTGTTTGCTGGTTCTGAACAGCCATCTCAAAATATGTCAAAGAAATACATTGTGAGATGAAATATTTTAACTTCCTTCAAAATATTTTGTGGTAGTTTAGTAGTAATTTTTCTTTAAGAATATTGTAGAATTCAGCAGTGAAGTCATTTGCTACAAGGCTTTTCTTTGTGGAAAGTTTTTTGATAACTAATTCAGTCACTTTACTTTTTATAAATCTACACGGATTTTCAGTTTTCCTTGAGTTAGAGCCAGTAGTTTGTTTCTAAAATATGAAATTGCTTTTTTAATCTAAGTTACATTTTATATATTTTAATTAATTAATTAATTATATTGACAAATAAAATGTGCATATATTTATCATTTACAAAATGTTATTTTATTTTTATAATGAATATTCTAATAAAATCATTATTTTAACAATTCAGAATATTCAATTTAGTAGATTTTAGTATAATAATGTACAATCATCATGATAATCTTATTTCAGAAGTTTTACATCAACAAATAAAAAGTCTTGTACCTGATAATAATCATTCAGACCTACTTAATTTGTCAAAGTCTAAAGTCATAACATATTTGTATTCTCCTCCTAGAAAATATAAAAACATTTGTATAACTTAAACTCCATCAAAACAACTTCCTAGTTTATAAGTTATTTATCTTATTCTTTATTTCTCATACTTTCTTTTCAACACCAAAAATTTACTATTATTTATGTCAATGTTTGTTTAGAAAATCTCACAGAATTACACTTGCACCATCTTTTCTCTGCTTTTCGTTATTTACATCTCAGAACTTCCGTCTGCATTTACTTTCCTTTAGAATGTCTTTAATGCAGCTCTGTTTTTTTATTTTTGAAATGTGTTTATTTCACTTTTGTTGCTAAAATATATTTTTGCTGGGCATAGAATTATTGGTAAGTTGATTTTCTTTCCATAATTTGAACATGGTATTCTATTGTTTTCAAGCATCCATTGTTAATAGTGGGAAGTCAGCTTTCAGTAAAACCCTTGCTTCTTTGATAATATTCCATTTGTTCTCAATGCTATCAGGCCAAAGACAATCAGGAATACATCTACTGTTGAACAATTTGCTCTATTAATCATTACAGTGAGAAAAATCACACATCATGGGGAATCTTTGAGTAGCTGAGTAAGAGAGTGTTTTTAAAAAATCCCATTTAGAGTTTTGGGATTTCATTGGGTGATTTGCTGGAATATCTAAGGTTCATTCTAGATTGAATGCTGTTGGAATGTGGGGGGGCATCATTTCTATGATTAGGATCTCAATAAATCTTATCTATAAGGATGGAATACTAGAACAAGGTTAACTTTATAATTGGTAAAGAACTCACAGTTTTCTTTGATTTTGGCCAAGAGAGGGCATGTTTATTATTTTGTGGATTGCACAATGACCTTGTACTTAGACAAAATAATGAAATAGACTTACTTTGTCTCATTTATCATGGTCTCAGAATAACTTTGCCTGAGGCTGGTATTATGTGACATTTTTTTGTGTCTAACAGGAAAATAGCATGGCATATCTGTGTCAGAGCATCTTCTGAATACTAGCCGCTGCTCTTCCACTCCCCCCATTGTTATTTTTAGAGATTTTAAAATCATATTTTTTCAATTCTTACTGTTCTTGAGTGTCATTATAATGCTTCTTGGAGTGTATTTCTTGTTATATATCCTATTCATGATTATGTGAACTTCTTGAATCTATGAAATGGTGTCTTTCACAAATTCCGAAAAATTCTTAGTCATTATTACTTTACATGTTGCCTCAGTGTATTTGTCTTGCTTCTTCTTCTTTTTTTTTTTTTTTTTTTTTTTTCTGAGACAGAGTCTCACTTGGTTGCCCGGGCTAGAGTGCCATGGCGTCAGCCTAGCTCACAGCAACCTCAAACTCCTGGGCTCAAGCGATCCTCCTGCCTGCAGCCTCCCGGGTAGCTGGGACTACAGGCATGTGCCACCACGCCCAGCTAATTTTTTCTATATACATTTTAGTTGGCCAACTAATTTCTTTCTATTTATAGTAGAGACGGGGTCTCGCTCTTGCTCAGGCTGGTTTTGAACTCCTGACCTTGAGTGATAAACCTGCCTCGGCCTCCCAGAGTGCTAGGATTACAGGCGTGAGCCACTGAGCCTGGCAGTCTTGCTTATTCTTCTAGAATTAATGTTAGAGTTTCTAACTGTAGCCTGCAAGTAGCTTAAGACGTCTGTTTCCATCTTTTCTCTTAGTACTCATTTCAAATATTTTCTTCTAATCTATATTGCACTTAACTAATTTTCTTTTAGTCTATGTGTAATCTGTTAAGGAATACACCTAGATAAATTTTATCTTACAAACTTTTTAACTGAAGTACAATAAACATACAGAAAAATATACATCTCAACACATTAAAATGAATAAACATAACCATGTAAGTCTATTTATCCCAATAAATAGAACATTACCTACAACCCAGAAGCACCTTTTTCATCCCTCTCTTTGATACCAAAAAATTCCACTCCAAAGGTTACTTATACAAACTTAAACACCATAGATTTATTGTGCTTCTTTTAGGACTTTATATAAATAGATTTAAATTATCTTATTTTACATTTGGTATCATTTGTGAAATATATTTCTCTTTTTGCCTTTAGCTGTAATTCATTCACTTTCATTGCTGGAATATGCAGAAATTTACTTAGTCTGCTGTTTATGGACCATTGGGTTATTTCCAACTGGGGATATTATAAATAATGCAGCTTTGAAAACTTTGGTGTATCTATGTATGCATTCCTTCCGGGTAGATACATAAAGTTGGGATTTATGATTCATAGGATATGCAGAGCAATAAATTTAGTAGAAACTGACAGTTTACCAAAGTATCTGTATTAATTTACTCTCATATATTGCCATTATGACTCATGCCTTTAATTTTAGTAATTCAGATACATGTAGTGATATCTCAACTTTATCTTATTTTACATTTTCCTGATGATTGAAACTAAGCACCTGCTTTAGTGATTTTTAGGTGGAATTTCATTGTGATTTGATTTGCATTGCCTTAATGGCTAATGATGTTGAATATCTTGTATACTTGCTTTATAGAGAAATCTGTATTTGGATCCTTTGACCATTTTTAACTGGGTTATTTGTCTTTTTACTATTGAGTAGCATTATTTTTATATATTCAATACACAAGCCCCTTAACAAATATATTATTTGCAAAATTTTCTGCTAGCCCATGGGTTGTCCTTTCACTTTCCTCATGATGTTCTTTGAAGCACAAAAAATTTTAAATATTGTTGCTTGATATTTTGTCATATATTAAAAACCATTACATATTCCAAATGCATGAAGATTGATACATATGTTTTCTCCTAAGAATTTTAAAGGTTTGATTTTGACAATTGGGTTCTTGTTCCATTTTGAATAATTTTTTTTTATGTGGTGAGAGGTAGAGGTTAAATTTTATTCTTTTGCAAGTAGTTGTCTCAAAATTATTTGTTGAAAACATTATTTTCCCCCATTGAATTGTCTTGGAAACTTTGTCAAGAAATAAGTTGTCCATAAATGTGAAGGTTTATTTTTAAAGTCTCAGATACACTCTATTGATCTATATGTCTATCCTTATGCCAGTACCACACCATCTTTATTACTTTAGATAGGTAGTAGGTTTTAAAATCAAAAAGTGTAATTCCATTTAGTTTTTTTCAAGATTCTTTGGCTATTTGAGATCTATTGAACTTATATAAAATTTTAGGATCTGCTTGACAGTTTCTATAAAAAAACTGCTCTTAGATTGTGGCAGGGATTTCACTGAATATTTTTTTATTTTAATTTTTTTTAAATTTCAGCATATTATGAGGGTATAAATGTTTATGTTACACATATTGCCTTTACCCCACCCAAGTTAGAGCTTCAAGTGTGTCCATCCCCCAGATGGTGCACACTGAACCCATTAGGTGTGAATATAATCATCCTCTCTTCCCACTTTCCATCTGCCCGACACCGGATGAATGTTACTACTAGATGTGCGCTTAAGTCTTGGTCAGTTAATACCAATTTATGGTGAGTACATGTGATGCTTGCTTTTCCATTCTTGTGATACTTCACTTAGTACAATGGGCTCCAGTTCTATACAGGATAATACAAGTGGTGCTAGATCACCATTGTTTTTGTGGCAGAGTAGAACTCCATGGTATAAATATACCACATTTTATTAATCCAGTCATGTATTTATGGACATTTGGGTTGTTTCCAAATCTTTTCAATTGTGAATTGTGCTGCTATAAACATTCTAGTGCAGATGTCTTCTTTATAGAATGTCTTTTTTTCCTTTGGGTAGATGCCCAGTAATGGTATTGCTGGATCAAATGGTAGTTCTACTTGTAGCTGTTTTTTAGACACCGATTTTTGTACATTGTATTCTGTAATTTCACTGATAAAATTTTTAGTTTTGGTAGCATTTTAGTGGATTTTTAGAATTTTTTATGTACATGATCATGTCACATGCAAACAAAGGTAGTTTCATGTCTATCTTTTAAAGATGGGTGTCTTTCATTTCATTTTCCTGCCTAATTGCCTTGGTTAGAACTTCTAAGTCAATATTGAATAGATATGGTTAGGGTAGACATTTTTGCCTTATTTCTGATCTTACAGGGAAAGATTTCAGTCACTTACCATTAAGTATAATGTTAGCTGTGAATTTTTCATAGGTGTCCTATAGCAGATTGAGGGAGTCCCATTCTATTCTTAGTTTGTTGAGTGTTTTTATCATTAAGGGGTTGTGAATTTGCCAAATTATTTCTCTGTGTCTATTGAAATGATGTGGTTTTTAAAATCACTTATTATATTGCTATTGTATAATAATTAATTTCAGATGTTAAAGCAACCTTGCATCACTGGTATGAATCACACTTGGTCACAGACTATAGGATGCAAAAGATCTAGAATAGCCAACACAGCTTTACAAATGAAGAATATAATTGGAAGACTAGTACTCCCAAGTTTCAAGACTTATTGTAAGTTGTAGTTAGAATGATAGTGTGATGTTAGCATACATGCAAATAGATCCATGTCAGTTTCTACAAAAAATTACTAAAGTGATGTAGATCTATAGATCAAATTGGGGAGAAATACCATGTGAACAATATTGAGTCCTCTGCCCAATGAAGATAGTATATCTCTCCATTTATTTAGATATTTAAATTTTTTCAACAATTTTTGTTTTCAGTGTAGAGGTCTTACATATCTTTTGTCAGATTTTTCTCTAAGATTTCACGTTTTTATGCTTTCATCATGATACAAAATATTTCAATTTCCAGTATCTCATAGGTTGTATAAAGAAATACAATTTATTTTCATATATTGGCCTTATATCTTACACTTACTAAATAATTATTGTAACTTTGGAGAAATGGGATCATATGTTCTAAATACATAATTTTGTTATCTCCAAGTAAGGATTACTTTCTACCTTTCAAATCTAGATACTTTTTATTTCTTTTTCTTGCCTTATAGCATTAACTAGACCTTCTAGTACAATGTTAAATATAGGTATTGAGACCTTATGTCTTTGTTTTATTTCTGATGTTAAGGAAAAACCATTAATTTTCCATTATTATGTATGATATATGTTAAGTGCAAAATTTGTTTTTTCTTAGATGCCCTTTATCAGGTTTCCTTATATTCCTAGTTTGCTGAGAATTTTTAACCATGAATAGATGCTGGTATTGTCAAATGCATTTTTTAATATCTATAGAGCTGCCCATATGACTTTTCATTCTTAGTTTGTTTATACGGTGAATTAAATAACTTGATTTTAAATGTTAAACCAAACTTACATTCCTGAAATAAACTCCTTATGATAGTGGTGTATTATCCTTTGTATGTATTATTGAATCTGATTAGATAAAATTTGGTTCATAATTTTGACATCTATGCTCATGGAGAATATTGGTCCCTAGTTTTATTTTCTTCTAACACCTTTGGTTTTGATAACAGCATAATGTTTAGTACATAAAATGAGTTGGGAAGTATTTTTTTCTCTTTAATTTTATGAAGTAATTTGTAATTTTCTTAAGGTTTCCCATGGCTCACTGAAACTTTTTTCAATTTTTAAAAGTGTTTCTGTCTCTCATCATTTTATTTTGAATAGTTTCTATTAGTGTTTTCATGTTCACATATCTTTTTGTTTGCAATATATAATCTTCCCTTAGAGGTTTCTAATGTAATTTTCATCTCAGACATTGTTGTTTTCATGTCTTAGAGCTTGATTTGAGCCTTTTTTATAAGTTCTAGATTTTTATTTAACATTTACTTAACATTTTGAACATCTCAAATTTCATTATTATAATTGTTTTAATGTTTTTGTATGTCAAATCTAAATCTATGTCTAATCTAGATTGATTCATTTTTCTCCTCATAATGTTTATATTTTCCCCTTTCTCTGCATGCTTGATAATTTTTGTTAGATGCTAGACATTGTAAAATTTGCATTTTAAGGTGCTAGGTAATTTAATATTCCTTTTGTAACCCTGAGCTTTGTTCTGGTTCATAGCTAAGTTACTTGGAAATAGTTTGATCCTTTTTGCTCTTGCTTTTAATGTTTGTTATTCAGGACCATTGCAGCCATTAGCCTGGGGAAAATTATTTCCCACTATTGAGAAAAGACCCTTCTTCTGGGTGTTCTATCCAATTCTTTATCAATTATCTAATTTTCAGTCTGACTAGTTGGAACAGTTATTATTTCTGGCACTCTGTAAGCTGTGAATCCTTTCCCACTAATCCTTTCTATGCTTCTTTCACTAGCCTGTTTTTTCATCATATACACACTGATCAGAATGTCTGTCTGTCTCTACAGTTTTATGTCTGGGTATCTATCTCCTGTTTGGAATTATCTTTCTCAAACTTCAGCTGTCTTGGTCTTCTCAGACCCCCAATTTTGTCTCTTTGACTCAAGAAGCCTGCTATGATCCATCTAGGCTCTGTGCCTGAAAACTCTAGGCCTGAAAACTCTTTTAATACAGTAAGATGGAACAATCATAGGGCTCACCTTGTTTACTTCCCTTTACTCAGAGATCATAGTCCCTTGTTGTCTGAAGTCCAATGTCTTGAAAACTGTTGTTTTGTGTATTTTTTCTGCTTTTTAGTTGTTTCAAGTACAAGAATAAATCCAATCCCTGTTATTTCATGTAGTCTCAGATTCATATTTTGAACCTTGAGTAAAGACAGAAATTATCCACCAAATTGCAACTGTATACAAGTATTTGTAACATCAATTTAAAAAAGAACACATGAATCTCAATTTGGCATCTAGTAGTCTTTTATAGGAAAAAGGAATCATTGAGAAAATGAGACTATTAGTTGTTGTACTTGACAAATGCCACTCACTAGATGGGACTTTAAAGATAACAACAACAAAAAAAAAGATGTTGCTGATTTCATTTTAGAAAAGAATGTGAAACAGGACTCAATAATTATCTCTAAGTCCATGGCATTTGTGCCTTACAAGGCTAGCAACTGTTTATAAATTTCTCATAATGGTTGTGACATGAAAATAGTATTTGAACTCTTTCTGGTGAATTGAAAATTGGTTTACTTGTTCCTTTCAGTACTGGAACCATGTTTTGAGTTGCAAACTCTAGAGTACTAATATATTTAATGAGGATGGGACATAACTCTCACATAAATGATATATAAGTAGCATTATTGTTGCCTTCAGAACTAACAGAGACAAGTTTCCTTAATGAAATCTTCAGAATCACTATCGCTTGAAATAAAGTATTGCATTTCATATTTTTATTACATATAGCAATTACCAAAACAAGATCTGAATGGGATATGTGACTGCTGTATCATTGAAAGCTGCACAGCAACCACATACGTGATGCTTCATTTCATTACTATGAAATATGTGTGGTGTGATGACATTTTTGTTGTTATGAGGATTCATTACCTATTCATTAGCTTCTGATTCTATCATTTTGCTTAAAAACCTTATACAGGGTATTTCATTTAAACTTATAAAACCATCTGGACTTGTTGCTTTTTTGAATGTTTAGATTTTGTGCAGTCATTTCCTTTTGTTTTTGTTATTTTAAATAATTTCCTAAATTACTGCTGTTATTATTCATCTGTAACCAAATTTCCAAGAGAGGAAAACACTATCACCTCATGCAACATGGCTTTCATAGACAATAGTCAACTGCCTGTATGTTGGTGAGCATGCCTAGTACTATGCAGGTACACATTTCCTCCATTGTTTTTTAATTTCAAATATTACACATTTTCTTTCTAAAAGTTTGATTTTGTTCATTTCCTAGATATTTTAAAAAATATTTTCTATTACTGAAAATATTTTCAACATTTTTTATTTCTTTAAATGTGTTAAACACTTTTATTTTAAATATTGTATCTGATGATTCTAATATATGATGCCTTTAACAGTCTTATATATCCTATATTGTTTTGCTGTTTCTCATTAATATCCATTGGTTTCCTTAGTGATTATTTATTTTTATTTAATTCTAAATTTCATATTTTTCTTGGAAAATATTTTCTTGTAGAGAAAAATTTTTCTTGTAGAGAATCAATGAGGCCTGGGATGAAGCTATATTTCTCTATAGAATATTTTTATTTACTCCTGAAACTGCTACAGACCTATAACCATTTAAAATTAATTGTATGTTTTAAACATTGTGTGCACACAGGTGATCTGTTGTAAGAGCATGTGAGTGACAAACTTTTAGTTACATTTACTCAGAAGTTTTTTCCTACCCTACTCTGCTTGAAAACAAGAATATTTTGTTTACTGTCTTCTAGGGGTGAAGGTAGAGGTATTTGGTTTTAAATCAGGTTCATATTTATACTTAGGATATAGTCCTTTGAAGTTCCAGCCACATGGGAAAAGATCTGCTATTAAATTTCAAAACTCGAGTGGGATACAGGCTTTGCCTAACATCCTTATTGGCCCATAAGAACATAACATCCAAAATTCAGTCTCTATTTTCGGCAAATGTCCTCAGGGCAAAACTGGCTTCAGTGCTTTCCTTACCAGTTTATTTCCAGCCTCCTGTAAATGTGGTCTGATAATTTTCTATTGTATTGGGAGGTGATTGATGTGTTTGAGAAGATTGATCAAACTTTCTTTGTCTGGCATTTTTAGTTATTTTCAGTGGCAGAGTACATCCAGTTATCTAGTTAAACCCTATTACCAGAAATAGAAGTTTATAATATTAGCTTTCTAGAACTTATTGGTCATAGTTTTTTTTTCACTTTCTGTTTATAGAAATACACACACGTATCCATTTGATTACAAGTTGGATTTCAAGAAGATATACATGTTAGGATTTATTCAGTCATTTTTCCTGCTGTATTTATTTTTTAAGTCAGTAAGGTAAGTACCATTAATAAAATACTGCATCACATGAGCAAATATTTGAGAATCAGCTTGGGGAAGTAATTTTAATAAATATTGCTGCTGATTTTATTATTTAAACTAAAAATAATTACTAGCACTTTTAGAATTTAGACTTAAGTTGTGAAGCTAACATAATATTAATAACAAAATCACACTATTTGGTCAGTTAGCCTGATTCACTAAAACTATAGATATATAAGTATTTTTTTCCATCATGGAGCAAATAACTTTCTATTATAATATTCTCCTAGTCAAGCCTTAATTGTCTTCATTGTTTGCTCTTCTGGCAGAAAACATCACCTTAATGTATCATCTCATAAAAATGAGAATAATCTTTATCTAAGTGAGTGCAATAAAATAAATTTTGGTGACATTTCTATAAAACACTAGTCAAAATATATTATCCAGTATCAGAAAATACTTAATATACAGATAAGTAGGCCTACTATCTATACTACTAAAATGCAATAATTTATCATTTTCTTTAGGAACCATGTCTAACTGTGGTGTTAGAAAATGTGGTGCCTAAATCCACTGGATTATGTTTTAATATTTCTTGATTCTACCAACTTTACCAATGAGACCACTGAGACTAGGTCTCAAGAAATCCTCTTATCTCTCCTTGATTTCAGAAACAACTTCCAACTGTTTTCTGAAGTATCAGTCTGCTCTAATTCATTCTCAGAACTACAGTGTTCTTTCTTCCTAAGGTGCAAATTAGACTGTTCTATATATTAGTATTGCTGTACAAATGAAACAATCATACCTCCTTTTCCAACTGGTGATAAATCTTCTTTCTGTTCCTGTCCTTTCTCACTCCCTTCCTTTAAGTCACATGCTTAATAAAAATAAATTTGTTTGTTGAAGGTGATGAAGATGAATTTGACTGAATTGCTTGAACAATTAATCATTTGCCTACTTAAAGAGGATAGGATGCATATCTGCTAAAGGAACCACAACACTGAATAATTTCAAAGTTAAAACAATGTCTTCAGACAAAGCCACTGCACTTACCAAAGTAAATTTAAATTTAGTAAAATGTTATTTCTAAATTACCAGTTACTGCACTACATTATATATGATTGTTTTTAAGAAAGTTGATTGATCAATCCATGCTCTCCTTGATGCTCTTCATTCTACAGTGTCTTATTAACCCAATTATACTTATTATTTAAAATTTAAGCCAAATCTCACATTTCATTTGTGGTTTGAGCTTGTGATGTTTTCTGTTTAATCTTGTGTAAATACTTACTTCTCTTCTCTGGATGTGTTTACTCCAAGTTAGTAAAATGATGTGGATTAGTGCATTTCAAACTGTTTTGTTTAGGCCTATAGGTTCAGGGAAAACTGCCTTAGGACAACTATAGAGAATTTGCTTCAAGATGAAAATGTGGGACCTTAGGTCTTTCACACTACTGATTCAACCTTAGCAATTAGACTTATGTCTTACATAATGGAATTGTGACTAAATTTGTGTTATAGAAATATTCATGGTTTAAGAATAAAATTTTGGAAACACTATTCTTTACAAATTCAGAAATACATCTGTAATCAAAATGGAGTACCTGGTACTGGATTAGCTCTCCCACTGTAAACAACTATAATACTGCAGAAAATATATGAGGCAACTGTTTTCAAGCAGTGGATAAAAGGCAGTATATTACTATAATCCCTGAAAAAAGAAATTAGAAATTGAGCCCTCACAAGTGCCCACCTTTCTCCTGAAAATTAATTTTCTTGAAGTGTTGCAGAGAGAAGGAGTCTAGGCAGAACACAGTAGTTGTTCTCAGGTAAGATGAGAGACATCAGGGTTATGGGCATCTATTAATAAATTGGCTTAGAATCTGTGAGGCAAGGCATCAGAGGTGTGAGCTATACAGAGAGGTGGCACTAGAAGTTTGTGCAGAGTTACTTAATATTTTATATCTGAAGGCTGAGCTGCTCAAGATCATGGTGAGACCAGCTGAGGTAGCAGCTACTACAGAGTTCAGAGTAGAACAAGTTAACTAGAGGTCAAACCCTGCTAAAGAAAGAACAGTTCTAGAAATGTATTCCTACCTGCCAGATTGGAGAATAAGGACCATACTCTAGAGTAATATTTAATTTAAAAAATAAACATAAAAGACTAAAACCAGGATCTGAAAAGATTCACAAAAGAAACAAAGTTTTGCAGTTGAGTCTTTTCAAGTTGCAATGCCTTGGGAAACATCTTGAGATTGCTATAGATTGACACCAGAAAATATAAAACCAAGCCAATACAAGCTCAAGGTAATCATCTATTAATGAAATTACTTACCAGCCAAAACATGAATAAACACTTTTAAGAAGATAACAAAATCCAAAATCGATATAATGTATTATACACAATGTCCGATATTCATTTAAAATCTCTATATATGCAAAGAGACCAATAAAGACTCATATTAAAGGAAACAACAACACAAACCTGTTAATAGAAACTGAGTCCAATATGGGTCAGATTTGGACTTGAATATACTTAAATAATTAAAGAAATATAATATTTTATTTATTTTTCATTATTATGGGTACATATATAATATATATGTACATATATTTTTGTAGGCATACTATGTGTATTAATCAGGGTAATCAAAACCAACACCTCAAGATTTCATCATTTCTTTGTTTTAGAAACATTCCAATTCCACTCTTTTTGTTATTTTAAGGTATACCATAACTTAGTGTTGACTATAGACACTTTGTTGTGCTATAAAATATTTTCCATTCTATTTGACTATCTAACTATATTTTGCATCCATTAACCATCCCCACTTTATACTCCCCTCCCCACTACTCTTTCTCGTCTCTGGTAACCATTGTTGTACTCTCTGTCTCCATAAATTCAATTGTTTTAATATTTAGCTCCAACATATGAGTAAGAATACATGAGATTTGTCTTTCTGTGTTTGGCTTATTTCACTTAAAATAATGTTCTCCGATTCCATCCATGTTGTTGCAAATAAGAGGATTTCATTTTTTATGAAATACTATATAATATACTATAACAGTATACTAATTATAGTATATACTAATTATATACTGGTATATATACTATATACTATAATTAAAATTATAGTATAGTATTATATATTATAATTATATAATTATATAATATAGTTATAATTATATAATTATAGTATAGTATTATATATAATTATATAATTATAATATAGTATATACTAATTATAGTATATACTACTTATATACTAGTATATATACTATATACCATAATTAGTATATAGTATATACTATAGCATATACTAATTATATACTATATAATACTTCATTGTATATAAGTACCATGATTTTTTTATCCATTCTTCCATTGATGGATACTTAGGTTGATTTCAAATCTTGACTATTGTGAATAGTGCTGCAATAAACATGGAAATGCAGATATCTTTTCAATATACTGGTTTCCTTTCTTTTAGATATATACTTAGCAGTGAGATTGCTGGGTCATAGGGTACTTCTATTTTGAGGAACCTCCATACTATTCTCCACAGTGGTTACACTAATTTATATTCCCACCAACAGTGTGCAACGGTTCCCCTTTCTTCACATCCCTATCAGCGTTCATTATTGCCTGTCTTTTTGATGAAAGCTATTTTAACTGGGGTTAGATATCTCATTGTGGTTTTGATTTGAATTTCTCTGATAACTAATGATATCAAGCATCTTTTCATACACATATTAGCCATTTGTATGTCTTCTTTTGAGAAATGTCTATTCTGATCAATTGTCCATTTTTAAATCAGTTTATTCGATTTTTTCCTATTGAGTTGTTGGGATTCCTTATATACTCTAGTTATTAATCCCGTGTCATATGGATAATTTGCAAATATTTTCTCCCATTCTGTGGGTTGTCTCTTCACTTTGTTGATTGTTTCCTTTGCGGTGCAGAAGCTTTATAGCTTGATGTGATCCCATTTACCCAATTTTGCTTTGGTTGCCTGTGCTTTGGGGGTATTATTCAAAAAACCATTGCCCACACCAATGTCCTGAAGCATTTCCCCAAAGTTTTCTTTTAGTAATTTCATAGTTTCAGGTCTTGGATTTGTCTTTCATCCATTTAGACTTGGTTTTTGTAGACGGCAAGAGATAAGGGTCTATTTTCATTCTTTTGCATATGAATATAGAGTTTTCCTAGTACAGTTTATTGAGAAATATATAGTCTTTATCTATTAGTAGACAGAGAACTTCATCAGAGAAATAGGAAACTCATTAAAATCTTACATGGAAACAGGAGAACTGAATAGTACAATAAGCGAAATGAAAATGACACTGGGTTGGCTTAACAGATTACTGCACAAGGATGAGTCAGTGGACTCAAAGACATTAAAATAAATTATTCAATATGAAGGACAGAGAGCAATTAAAGGGGAAAATAATTAGAGTCACGGGTTGTCTGACGATATCAAATAGTCTACCACAGATGTAATTAGAGTCAGTGAAGGAGAAAAGAATGAGATTGTTGCAGAACAAGTATGCAAAGGAATAATGGCTAAAAATCTGCCAAATTTAATGCAAAACACAAAATTGGTTATCGAAGATGCTCAGTGAACCCCCAAACAGGGTAAATGTAGAGACACACATGTACATATAGCATAGTTAAACTGATGAAAACTAAGGAGAGAAAAATATTCAAAGAAGATATTGGGGAAAAATTGTACGTAGGATAACTAGTATAAAATGTCTGCTGAATTGTCTTCAGAAACTATGAAGGCCATGATTGTATAGAGGCTGTCAGAGTTGCCCTGCTTGCCTCTAAGCTATTATGTGAGAGATAAATTAACTTCTAGTTCATCAAAGTCATAGTACAGAAGATTAGCCTTTACCTTAATTAGTGCAACTATGTACCAACAAGCCAAGTTAAGAAACAGAGTGTGGTCAATACCTAATAAGCAGCATATGTACTCTCTTATCCCATCCCCCTCCCTCCAGGGAAGACATAAACACTGAATTTTGATATTTTTTGTAGTGTGACCCTGTTGCTCCATATCAAAAAATAATATACTGTTCAAAATTGCATGTTTTTGAACTTTTCATAAATAGAAAAATATAGTATGTAATTTCTAAAACTTTTTCACTCAACATGTTTGTGAAAATCATCCACATCAATGTATCTAGTATAGTTAATTCATTTGTATTGCTGTATATTATTCTATCGTAATGATAAATCACAATTCATGCATTCTTCTGTCAATGGACATTTGCCCCTCCCTGAATTTTGTTGTTCTAAACATTGCCACTGTGAGTATCACTATAAATTTAAAAATTGGAAGGGTATAAGAAATATTATACTAACTTGGCTTATCATAGACACTATTAACACATTCATAACTTATTTCTTCTCTGAGTAATCTTTCTCTTGTGTTAGTTGATCTTACTCTGAATTATATCACCTTGACCTGACTTTCCATTTTCTATCAAAGAACAAGAAAAAATAACTAACCTATTTTACTATGATCTTGACTCTGATTTGACTTCCATACCAATCGCCCCAAAAAACACTGATTCTGTTTTGTGTTGATTAATATGAAAATCATTAAAGGATAATAATTTCTTAAATTTTGAACATTTTCTTTAAGGATTGTGAAACAGCCTGATTGTTATGTTTTATTTCTGTAAAAACATTAAAAATAAAATAAAATCTACTTCTGCTTTGACATTCTATCAGTCTATTAAAGTGAGAGTTTATTATTCTGCTTTATATTTCTTTAGGATTTATTTTTATACTACATTTAGAATAGGTGAAAGTTCTGAACAAAAATTTAAATATGAATTACAAGTATGTTCTTATATATTTTTAAATCAATTATGAAGAGAACCATAAACATACCCATGATGTATTGTGGTAAATTGTACATATAAGTATACAGACTATAAGCTGAATGAAATATAGATTTGTATACAGATTAATATTTTATATAAAATATTTAGTATATCTCATATTAAATACCCTTGTTCTAGTTCATGATTGAGAAGAAAATTCTATTTTATTTACCTAGATTTTAGCATCATCAAAAATTGATATGGTAATTTTCAGTAGAGTTAAAAATATAACCTTGAATATTTTCTCTTTTAAAAAAATATAGGTAGCTTTATTTCTATTCACATTTAATAAATTGTTAATGTGACTTCATTTTTAAAGAATTATGTATATTTTACATTCCATTTGAAATAATATTTTTCCCTTCATGCTAGAAAAAAATCCCTAGAGGAAATCTGATATAGAAACTCAGCAGGAGACAGTTCAGTGTCAAGCTTCATAGAAACTGAAGTACTCATAAGGACTATTGATTTTCACTGTGTATTTCAGCCCCATATAATTGAACTATTATGGGACTAAAGTATTTTTGTTTAGATAAAATTATTAATGAACCACCAAAAATCAACCGAAATTGCTAAGAAAAATCACGATTTCATGAAGGATAAATATTGATTCATATATTGTTTCAGAACACAAATCACAGACGTTATATAATTTTAATACAGTATTTCTTTTGTTGTAGAAACAAATTTTCTAAATAAAGCATCTATTTTATTCCCAAGATAAAGAATAAAAATACAAATAGCAAAGGATTTCATGAAATTTTATAGCTCTATATAATTCCAACACATTATCCTAGAGGTTTCAATTTCCATATTATTAAGTCCTATGTAATTGTATATGTTAAGTGTGAACTGTTTGGTAAAACATTTGGAGGTGGGATGAGGAAATAACATTTTGTTTGTAAGACTATATCAATCTATTTTCTTAGTAATAGGTGCATTAACACTACAGATAAAATCACTTGATTACCTTTTCCTAAAGGAAAGTACTATTACTTAGTTTAGATATTCACTTGTGCCTTCCATTATAATTGATTATATATATCTAGGTTAAATAGAAAATATGTACACTGTAGTGACTACTCATTAAAGAAAATGGTATCTTTCTTATGCTTTCCCTTTTAGAATTTGTCTAACCCTAATTAATCACATTTTCCCAAGTAAATGATCCACCCCCTACAAAAACTTAAAGAATACAGATATTTATGGCTATGCAATCTTTATTATTGTGTTCTACAACTCTGAATTGCCTAAATAATTTATTGTTACACTTTATTTACATAAAGCTGAAAGTTGAAGAATTTTGGAAGAATCCCAAAAATGCACTTAGATAAGCATCATTTCCAGTGAAGAGGGAATTTGATTCATACATAAATCTCCAAAGTTGATAGTTCATAGATGCAGAACCATACCATTGTTGATTTATCCAATGTATCCATTTACATTTTTGAATACAATAAAAATAGTTGTGTGTGTATGTAATTTGCACCAGGTACTCATAATCATGTATAATTTAGGTGCAGATTAAAAATGTTATCTAAACTGCAGGATTAAATTTTCACCTATTCAAAGTGTACATCATTCAATAATACAAAGTATCTAGAATCCTCATTCTTTTCTGATGGAAAGGCAGACAATATAACTACTTCAAAGCACTTTGGCTGTTTCTTATATATTTAAACACATACCTACCATATAACCCAGTAATTGCACTCCTAGATATCTCCCCAAGAGAAATTAAAAGTTATATTTACTCTAAAACCTAATATTAATGATTATGGTAGCTTTATTCATAACTGTCATAAAATAAAAACAGTCAGTGAAAACAACCGTGGCATAGTTACACAAAGGAATAATACTTAGCAATAAAAGAAATGAACTACTGAGTCATACAACAGCATGAACTTATCTAAAATGTATTATGCTAAGTGACAAAGCCAGACTATAAAGAATATATATATATATATATATATATAGAGAGAGAGAGAGAGAGAGGGAGAGAGAGAAGGTCATTAAATATGAAATGTCTGATTTCAAATCAAAAGTGTAGTTGATTATATCTCAAACAAGAAGCAGTGCAATTAATCTAAATATGCACCTAAACTAGCAATACAATATTATCATCTTAATGGTAGCTTGTTTATGTCAGCAGCAAGGAGGCCTGGGGAGCGAGTGGTGATGAAATCCCAAAAGGCATTTTCCATAGCTTGTTGAAAATTGAATATTTTTCCTTGCAAAAAGTGGTCCAAAGCCTGGAGGAAATGGTAGTCAGATGGTGCAAGATCTGGTGAACACAGTGAATGACACAGAGTTTCCAAGTCTACCTGCTATCATTTGAGCAACATTGTTTGTGCAACATGTGGTTGAGTGTTGTTTTGCAAGAGGATTGTCCTGTCTCTATTGACCAATCTTGGCTACTTAATCACAAGCACCCTCATTATTTCATACAACTGGTTGCAGTAGAATCCGCTGTAATCAATTGTCCAGGTTTTATGAAGTTGTAGCACATAATACCAGCACTAGACCACTAAACAGACACCATTTGCTTTTTTTGATGAATATTCAGTTTTGGACTGTGTTTTGGCACTTCACCTTTATCCAACCATTGTGCCGAACATTTGCAATTGTCAAAAACAATCCATTTTTCATCACATATAACAATACTGTGTATAAATGGTTCGTCGTTTTGTCGTGGCACCAAAGAAAGGCAAGCTTTGAGATGATTTCTCTTCTGAAGCTCATTTAATTCATGCGGTACCCATGTATCCAGCTTCTTTACCTTGCCAATTTGTTTCAAATGGTCCAATATTGTTGGAATAGTAACGTCAAACATCGCTGCTAACTCACACATAGGCTGAGATGGATTTGCTTCCACTACAGTTTTCAGCTAAGCATTATCCACCTTGGTCTCAGGTCGCTCATGTGGCTGCATTGGTTCCACAACAGAAATCATATTCAAAAATAACATGAATTGCTCTAAAAAAATTTGACAGATAATCACAAGCCAAAACGTCTGTTTTAAAGACTGAGTATGTACCTTCGCAATAAAAATAAAACAAAAGTATCAAAGTGAAATGTCAGAGATATCAACTTTCAAACTTAGTACTTAAGGAAAGTGGACATTTCATAGTTAATAACCTAATACTATATGATTTTGTTTACATGACACCTTGGAAAAAACAAAAATATAAAATGGAAAACAAATCAGTATTTTCCAAGGGTTGGGGGATTAGGGTAAGGGCTGACTATAAAGAAGTAGCATGAGGGAATTTTGAATGTGATGAACTGTTTTGTATGGAACTTTAGTGGTGGAAACATGAGTCTATGCATTTGTCAAAACCCATAGGATTGTATACCACAAAGAGTGAGAGTTACTATGCTCAAATTTTTTTAAAAATCAAATAGAAAATGAATAGAGGAATAGAAATTTCACTGTTGCAAAATAATATGCCAACCTCACTGAAGAATATGAAGTGAGGATGAGGAGCTGACCTAAATAACATTTTTTTCTGTCTTGTGAAAACTCTTTTGTTTTCTTTATTAACTTAATTTTTTAATTGACAGATAATATTATATGTTTTTACCATATACAACATGATTTTTTCAAGTACATATATATTGTCAAATGGTTAAATCTAGGTAATTAACAAATGCATTACCTCATATAGTTATTTTTGTGCTAAAAGTTGATAACATCCACTCTCTACATTTTTTAAGAATACAGTATATCACTATTAACTATAGTCACTTGCTGTATAATATATCTCTTGAGATTGATTTCTCTAATCTAATTGTAATTATTTATCCTTTGACCAACATCTCCCCATTCCCCCGCCCTCCTAACTACCCCAGACTCTGGTAACCACCATTCCACTCTCTAGTTCTATGTGATCATTGTTTTTAGATTCCACATATAAGTGAGATCATGCAGTATTTGTCTTACTGTGCTGGGCTTATTTCATGCAACATAATGTCCTTCAGGTTCATCCATTTGTCACAAATGGAAGGATTTCATACTTTTTTTATGGCTGAATACTATTTCATTGTGTATAAATACCACATTTTCTTTATCCATGTATCCACTGATATGTTGATTCCATAACTTGGCTATTATGAATAGTTCTGTGATAAACATGGGAGTACAGATATCTCTTTGACATACTGATTTCATTTCCTTTGGATATATGCCCAGTATTGAGATTGCTGGATTATATGATAATTCTATTTTTAATTTTGTTAGGAACCTCCATACTCTTTTCCATAATGGCTGTACTAATTTACATTCCCACCAACAATGCCTAAGGGTTTACTTTTATCTACATCCTCACCATCACTTGTTAACTTTTTATCTTTTTGATAATAGCCATTCCAATTGGGTTGAGGTGTAAAGGCCATTTATGACAAACCCACAGCTAACTTCAAACTGAATTGGAAAAAAGTTGAAAGCTTTCCTTTAAGATCTGGAATAAGACGAGGATGTTCACTTTTATCACTCTTATTCAATACAGTACTGGAGTCCTAGCCAGAAAAATTAGGTAAGAGAAAGAAATAAAAAGCATTCAAAATGGAAAGGAGGAAGTTAAATTGTCCCTGTTTGCTGATAACAATACTCCACTAAAAAGCTGTTAGTACCAATAAACAAATTCAGTATAGTTGCAGGCAGGTCACAAAATCAACATACAAAAATCCATAGCATTTCTATACACTAATAGTAAGCTATCTGAAAACCTAATCAAGAAAACAATCCCATTTACAATAGCTATCAAAAAATAAAATACCTAGGAATATATTTAACTGAAGATGTGAAAGGAATTAAGAAAATATAAATAACTGAAAATATATACTTGTTCATGAATTGGAAGAATCAATATTATTAAAATATCCATAATAGCCAAAGTGATATACAGATTCAAGGCAATGCCTATCAAAATGCTAATAGCATTTTTCACAGAAATAGAAAAATCTATCCTAAAATTTATATGGAACGACAAAAGACCCTGAATAACCGAGGCAATCTGGAGGAAAAGAAAAAAAAAAATCCTGGATACATCATACTACCTCACCTCAAAGTATATTAGAAAGCTATAGTAACCAAAACAGCATGGCAATGGCATCAAAACAGACACATAGACCATAAACCAATGGAACAGAATCTCAGAAATAAATCCACACATTTAAAGTCAGCTGATTTTTTACAAAGGTGCTAAGAACACACAATGGGGAAAGCACAGTCTATTCAATAAATGGGGTTTGGAGAATTAGATATCCACATGTGGAAGAATAAAATTAGACACTTATCACTTACCACAATCAAAAATTAACTCCAAATGTATTAAAGACTTAAATATATGACTCAAAACTATGAAACTACTAGAAAAAAAAACATAGGAAAAAATGCTTCATGACACTGGTCTAGGGAAGGATTTAGGCTGGTATTTTTTGTTTTGTTTTGTTTTCTTTAATTGACACATTGCAATTGTACATATTTGTGTGGCATAGTTTGAAATTTCCATACATATATATTTTGTATAATGATTAAATCAAGATATTTAGCATATCCATTGCCTCATGCAGTGGATAAAGAATTGAATAAAGACATGAATGGAGAATTATGGGCAAATATAATATTTCTGACAGAAGAATGTGAAATTATAAATGCAATAGAAATGAGGAAATTAGGCAATCACTATCAAAATACCACAGTAATAAGACCAAAGGCTAGATCAAAGATGGATGCTAAAATTGGAGGGTTAGGCCAGGCATGGTGGCTCATCCCTGTAATCCTAGCACTCTGGGAGGCCAAGGTGGGAGGATCACTTGAGGTCAGGAGTTCAAGACCAGCCTGAGCCAGAGCAAGACCTCATCTCTACTAAAAATAGAAAAAAATAACTGGGCATGGTGGCAGGTGCCTGTAGTTCCAGCTACTTGAGAGGCAGAGGCTGGAGGATTGCTTGAGCCCAGGAGTTTGAGGTTGCTGTGAGCTAGGCTGATGCCACGGCACTCTAGCTCGGGCAACAGAGTGAGACTGTGTCTCAAAATACATACACACATACATAAATACATACATACATACACAAAATCAGAGGGTTAAAGTTTAAAAAGAAACAGAATCTTTGCATTGTCTTGAAACATCTCATCCCACGAAAATATTTATTTAAAAAGAGAGTAAAATAGTACCTTTAGAAACCTGGCAGAGACAACTTTAATCAAGTGATCAAGGTTATTACTACCAGTGAAGAGTAATGCTGATACCATGAAATGAGGAAGGCTTATCATCTTTGTGACCTTCCCCCAAATCCCTAGACTTAGTATAATAATGAGAAAACATCAAAATTAAATTTAGAGACATTTCTCAAAATACCTGACTAGTAGTTTTCAAAAATGTTCAAGGTCATAATGAAGAAGAAAAGCCTAAGGAATTGTCTCATCTTGGAGTAGACATGATGACTAAATATTATTATGGGTTAGATCCTAGAAGAGAAAACAGAAAATTAGTGGAAAGACTGGTGAAATCTAAATAAGATCTTTGGTTTCATTTATAGTGTTTTAGTAAAGTTAATTTCTTAGTTTTGATAAAAGTACCATGGCAATATAAGATGTTAACCTTAGCAATAGTTGGGTAAAAGTTTACACAGGAACTATTTTATTTTTGCTACTGTTCTGTAAATTTAAAATTATTTCAAAATAAATGCTAAAACAGATGTACATCATTAACTGATATGGATCACTTAAAAATTAAATATCCAGGTGTCATCTATCTTGCTTTCTAGCAAGAGTGAATTAGATTTATTCAAATTAGATTTTCACAGGATCTTCTATTGTCACTAATTAACCCGTTATTCATTTCCTCAGAAGTCTCCAAAAATTTGCTAGACTTTGTCAATTTAAAACAATGTTAGATAATAAGAGATTAGGTCACTGGAATTGTGGGACCAGCTCAAACTGATTAACCATTGCTTAAGTTGTTACATGTAACCTAGAGCCAAAATTGCCTGCACAATGGAAAGTGGCTTAATTTCCTAATTGTTAGCACCAACCAGCCTGGCAGACCAGCTGCATTGGCATCACCTGGGACAAATTAGGAAAGCCATAAAAGCTTGACCAAACCCCAGATCTTGGAGAGAGATTTGAGTGTTGCTTCCTGTCTCCTTGCCAGCCAACTTACAATAAAGCTCTTTCTTTTCTCAAAAGCTGGTTTTATAGTATTGGCTTCTATGTGCATGTGGCAGCGAGCCCTTTGCTATCACAGAAGTGATGGTATCTACAAAAGTTCTTTGAATTTGTCTCATTTTGAAATACCACATTTCAGTAAAATATTAAAGGCCTAAGTTTGTCAGTATAAAGAGCATTAAGTTCCTGACAAGGTAACTGTATGTTTTCTTCCATTTGTGTTGCTGTAAAGGAATACCTGAGGCTGTGTAATTTATAAAGAAAAGAGGTTTATTTGGCTCACAGTTCTGCAGGCTGTACAAAATACATGGCACCAGCATCTGCTTCTGGTGAGGGATTCAGGCTGCTTCCCCTCATGGGGAAAAGGGGAACCAGCATGTGCAGCAATCACACGGTGAGAGAAGCGGGGAGGAAGATGCCAGTTTCTTTTTTAAAAACAGCTCTTGTGGGAACTAATACAGGGAGAACTCACTTTTATCGGCACCTCCCCCCACCCCCGCAGGGAGGGAATTAATCTATTTATGAGGGATCTGCCCCCATGACCCAAACACCTCCCACTAGGCCATACCTCCAACATTTGGAGTCAAATTTCAAACTGACATTTGGAGGGTCATATAACCAAACTATAGCACTGTGCTAGGTTTGAAATAGAGACAGGGATACAGACAAAATCTATGCACTTCAAAGTTGTGATTTAAATTAAGAGAACAGGTGCAGAAGCATCCTAGGCAGAAATAATCCCAAAGGAATGTAAGTATAAGGAATATACAAACAGTAAACATACACACACCTAAACTGTCATGATGAGACTTCTTTTTTTAATTTCAGAACATTATGGGGGTACAAACGTTTTGGTCACATAAATTGCCTTTGCACCACCCGAGTCAAAGCTACAGGCATACCTATCCCCAGACAGCATGCACCACATGCATTAGGTGTGAATTTACCTATCCCCTCTTACCCTCTCCTAGCTTCCCAATCACTGATCAATGTTACTTCCATACATCATGAGATTTCTTTAAAAAAGGTTACAGCCACAAATTAATATGCATTAGAATACTTGACTATCAAGATTTGGAGGAGAAATGTAGCGGGCTATGGAAAAGAAATAAATGAATGATAAAACAAAGAGTATTGTAAGGACCAATGAAAATAATATGCCATGAATGATTAATTCCACTTTCTACACTTAAATTCAGGGCATTTGAATGCAGAATTCTATAGTTCCAGAATGATGCAATAGTTCGATTTATTGTAAAGCCTAGCAAATAAATAATGCAGTATGTGACAATCTATTTGTATCTGCAAATTCTTTGTTGGACCCTAACATCCATATTTGCTTCAACTATTTGTTTAATCAATAGACTATGGAAAGAAATGTTTATATTTTTTCTATAACTACAATGATTTCCCTCCCAATGATGTAGAATATCAAAATTTTGATCAGCTATTTTTGACCTGAAAAAGATTGCGCACATTTGTGTCCCACATAACTGTCTTCCAAGATGAACTAAAGGCCCCCAAACCACTGATTTTAATTCCTGGTTACATGTGAGAATCACCTTAGGAGTTTTAATTTTTTTCCCCATTCCAGACATATTAAATTAGAATTTCTGGGGGTTGGGCCAAAAATTTGTATATTTTTAAAGCTCTCCAGGTGATTCTCCTGTGTAGTCAGAAATGAGAAGCAGTGCTCTAAAATCATCTTCATTTGCTAGAAAATCAAGCACTTGATATTATAACACTTTAAAACAAATTTACCTCCAGCACTTGAACTGGTTGTTTGTGGTAAACAATGCTTTTAAGTAGATGCATACCAAAACTCACTTAATATTGTGCCACATAACACAACTGACTAATTCTTACTGTCCCTTCTCAGTTTAGGAACTCTAAATACAACTTGCATCTCTCCTGGTTGGAGTCTTCATAAACAAAACAAAGCCTAGGAATTCTACTTATTAAAATGTTCAGTTTGTGAGAGAATTCAGTCAGTGGTTAAGAGATGCCATCCCCAACCCCTGGGCCATGGACTGGTACCAGTCTGTGACCTGATAGGAACCAGGCTGCACAGCAGGAGGGTGAGCAAGCAAAGTTTCATCTGTACTTATAGTAGCTCCTCATCACTTGGGTCACCACATAAGCTCTGCCTCCTGTCACATCAGCATTAGATTCTCATAAGAGCATGAACCCTACTGTAAACTGTGCATGTGAAGGATCTAGGTTGCACGCTCCTTATGAGAATCTAATGCCTGATGATCTGAGGTGGAGTTGAGTTGGTGATGCTAACACTGGGGAGCAAATGAAAATACACATTATTATTAGCAGAGAGGTTTGACTGCACAATAAATGTAATGTGCTTGAATCATCCCGAAATCATTCCCCCCACACCCCCATCCATGAAAAAATTGTCTTCCATTAAACTGGTCTCTGGTGTCAACAATGTTGGGGACCACTGGTTAAGAGGGCTTAAGCTAGAGCAATATGGCTTAAATTCTAATATTGGCTGACCATTTACTATACATGTCATCTTGGGCAAATTAACATTCTTAACTTAGTTTCCTCCTTTATAAAATTAGGCTAAAAAACCAACCTTTCCTCATGCTATTGCTGCAAGTATTATTGGAAAATTACAAGAAAAATTCTTCAGTTTAAAAAACATAACTGTGTGTTCTCCACATGTGTTAAGCACAAAGCACTAGAGAAGGGTAGGACACCAAGAAAGAGCAATGTAAATATCCAATTTAAAAGTTTCCAAGGTTCTAAAACCTTTATAAACCCTTCCACATTATATGCATATTTTCACATCAAAGAGTGAACTACAAAATAAATCCTTTGAATTTAAAGCCCCTAAATGGCTAAGTTGTTTCACAATTTTTATATAGACCGATTTATATTCAAAGCAATCCTTCAATAAAAATGTCCCAAATGGGATGGGAGTATGCTGCAGGATTCCAATCAAATAACAATAGTAAATAGACATTGTAAATATCTACAAATCTAATTTTTTTGCCACAAATAATTTGTCCTATTTGAATTGCTGGATCCTTAAAAAAAAAATCATTCACCATATTCTAGGGATCATAAAGGGTATACTTAGTGCTCAAGTCTATAGGCTCTGTTAACCTCTCTGAGCATGCATTTTCTAATATTTATAATAGGAATAATGAAAAGTCTTTGTTTCATAGGCTTGTGCTGAGACTTAGATGAAGCAATCTTTGTATGGCAATCAGCACAGAGCATAGCGTATATTAAACACATAATAAATGGTACACTTCATTATCTCATTAAGCTTTTACAACAACACTATGAATTTAATTTTTAATTCCCATTACACTAATGGGGACACTAAACTCAGAGATGTTAAGTGACTTCTTCAAGTGCAGCCACCTAGTAATTGGTAGAGGCCATTGTACTCAAAGACCATTTTTGTTTGTTTGTTTCTAAATGGTGCAACTTCTTTCTCTTTTGCTCTCTTCACTCTATAAATATTTTTGGCAATTTATAATGGGAGGATGGATCTGGGAAGAGATTAAGCCAATGTATTTTTTCTGTTCCTAGTCCTGAGCAATGTAGCACTGCTAGAGAGAAATCGTAGAACAAGGATGGCTGGGTCAATATGTATGTGTTTGTGAGGTTGTGTCTATGTGTATGTATGTGTGTGCATATATATATATTTCAAATTTAACTGGATTATCAATATTATTATCCATTTACTTATCCATAATTGATTCCATTTCCCATTTTCCTCAGTGATTGCAAATCTTAACAATTTCCATGAGTCAGCTATCCTCAGTCTTCTCTCTCAGGAAATGACCTCATGAAACTAGGTAATGACTATGATAATTAAAACTGCAACATGGTGAATGCCTATTTAATGCCATGCTAAGGGGTTTATTTCCATTTTAAATTAAATTTCCAAGAAGAAAACCCTACTATGCTGTTATTATCCACATCATACATCCGTGAGGAAACTTGGGCTGTTTGAAATGAAGTACTTTGCCCAAGGTCAACAGTTAATAAACATTTTGTGTCACTTTTAACTTTAAAGAGAAATTAAAGCCACTATCAGGTATGAAGGCCATCTACTTTTTTAGACTATCCCCATCTATAAAATTATATATATCATCATATGTCCTTTCCCCCATCTCAGAGAAGAAGCATTGAGAACCTCATCTTAATAAGGGCCCTGAAGAAGTAGGACTGGAGGCCGGGCGCGGTGGCTCACGCCTGTAATCCTAGCACTCTGGGAGGCC
>VBSM01000568.1:16231172-16270631 GCA_008086735.1 Cheirogaleus medius | reverse complement strand
CCCATCAAATTACCATCAGCATTCTTTACAGAGCTAGAAAAAACAATTCTTCAAAAACAATTCTTCTTGTATGGAACCAGAAAAAACCTCGTATAGCCAAAGCAATCTTAAGTAAAAAGAACAATCTGGGAGGCGTCAGTCTTCCTGACTTCAAGCTGTATTATAAAGCAATGATATTTCTCTTTGATTATAACGATCCTAACAGATGTGAAGTGATATATATATATCTCTTTGTGGGTTGGAATAGCATTTCCCAAATGATTAATGATATTGTCTTTTCATGTGATTATTGGCCTTTTGTATATCTTCTTTAGGGAAATATCTATTCAAATCCCTTGTCCCTTTTTAAATTGGGTTTGCTTTTTATTGTTGACCTGTAAACAATTTTATATATTCGAGTAATAGACTTTTATTAGATATGTGGTTTGCAAATTTGTTCCCTCTATTAGTCATCTTTTCAATTTGTTATAGTGTTCTTCGAAGCATAAAAGTTTTACATATTGATGAAATCATATTTATGTATTTTTCTTTTGGTTGCTTGTGCTTTAAGTGTCATTCCTAAGAAACTATTGTCTAATCCAGGGTCACAAAGATATAGCTGTATGATTTGCTTGAACAGTTGTATAGTTTTAATGTCTTACATTTAGGTTTTTGAGTCACTTTGAGATAAATTTTGTATATGGTAGGAAGTCTCAGCACAATTTGTTGAAAAAGATTATTCCTTTCTCTCATTTCATTACTGTAAAATAATTGATTATAAACATAAAGTTTTATTTCTGAAAATGTTAAGCCAACATAACTTTTTCACTCCTCTTCATTTTGACTATTATTTTCATAAAAGTTACATTTATTTACATTATGAACCCATCAACCACAGTTTTATAATTATATCTTTATGTATTTCTCTTTTAATTCAGATAGGAGAAGCAGAGAATTATGAAGAAAAGTATATTTATACTGTCTTTCATATTAACTGTTTATTTACCTTTGGTAGTGTGTTTTATTTCTTCATGTAGATTTGAGTTATAGTATGTATCCTATTTCAGCTTGAAGGGTTCACTTTAGTATTTTTAATTGTGCAGATCTGCTAGAAATGAATTCTCTCCTCTTTTGTTTATCTGAGAATGTCTTCATTTATTTTTCATTTTTGAAGTATAGTTTTACTGGATATAGAATTTTTGATTCATAGTCTTTTTTCTTGCAGCACTTTGAATATGTTATACCTGAATATGTTTAAATATAATGTTTATGGGTGTGAATATTTTTTAGTTTATCCTAGCTGCAATTCATTGAGCTTTCTGGATGTGTGAAATAATGTCTTTCATCAAATTTGAGAAGTTTTCAACCATTATTTCTTCAAATAGTCTTTCTTCTCCATTATTTCCTCTCCTTTTATGGCTCTCATTAAACATATGTTAGTGCACTTGATGTTGTTCTACATTTCTCTTAGACTCTATTTAGTTTTCTGCATTCATTATACTTTTTGTTCCTCAGATTGGATATCTCAATTGACTTAATGTTAGGTTTAATGATTCTTTCTTCTGCCAAGTTGACCCTGATGTTGAACCCCTCTAGTGAATTTTTCATTTCAGTTATTGTTCTTTTCAATTATAGAATTTCTATTTTCTTCTTTTTATGATTTCTATATCTTTATTGATATTCTCTATTTGGTAAGAAAATGTTCTCATACAGTCTTTTAATATTTTAGATATGCTTTCCCTCAGTTTTTGAAGATATCTATAATAGTTGATTTAACAAATCTGTCTGTTAAATTTGACATCATGGGCAGATTGTGTTGCCCGTTTTTTTCCTATGTATGAGCCATACTTTCCAGCTTCTTTGCATGTCTTGTAATCTTTTCTTTGAAAATTGGAAATTTTAAATAATATAGTGAAAATAATTGTGTAATTGTGTCAATTCTGGAAATCAGATCATCTTTAGTCTCAGGGTGTATTGCTGTTGGTGGTGGATTTTTTATTGTTTTGTTGATGTTGTTAGTGTTGATGTTTGTTGGCTTAGTAACTTTTCTAGACTAATTTCTGCAGCTTCTTCTATATTCCCTGAAGTGTATGGCCACTGATGTATCTTCTCAGCTGGCTTAAAGCACAGCTAATTATTAGAGATTTCCTCAAATGCCTTGGAAGCATAATTATTTGTGTGTATTGCGGCACACACTCAACGCATAGGCAGTTTACAACTATGCCTAAACCTTTATTTTCTGCACATCAGTTTTAACCAGAAATGAATCACTAGAGCTCTTATATGCATCCCTGGAAGGTGCATAGCTTTGAACATGCATGTGTCTCCTGGATCCCAAAGAATATGTCAGAGCTTTTCAAAATCCTCTGTGGTCATCTTGCTCCCCAGATGTTCCATTTAAATTTTTAGCTAGGATCATTTTTGTCTAAACTGCTATCACAGCCTTAGGTAATTGTAATATTTATCAAAATTTCAGCTGATTGTTTTCAACAAATAACATGAAGATAGGGCTTTTCTCACTGAGTCAGACCTAAGTAATGTAAAATAAAGACAATGTTGGAGTCTTTTCCAGGGTACTGAAAGACATGTCAAATAGTGAAAAATGTTCTGGGGATTAAACTTTTTCAGGAGCTCAGTCTATATTCTTCAGTAGCTGCAAGGCTGATGTCTTTCATAGCTTCCATTGTGAAAACTGCTGATTTTCAAAGCTACTGTGGAATTATAGAGGGGTAGAGAGGTCTTTCCAGTAGAGAGTCCCACAAACTCTATCCCACCCTGTGCTGGTCGAATCTTTGTCCATTTCCAGGAACAGAGCCTCTCCGTCAGCATTCACCTCCCTTGGTCTGGACCCGGCGAGCACCAGAGGCAAGAAGCCTGTCTCCAAAGTCCCTCCCGTGGATCCAGGAAGTGTCCACTCAGACCTGACCCTCCCCTGCCTAGTGCAGCACACTGGAGAGTTCAAAATGTCCCCTGACTTTGTTTCTTCTCCACTCTGCCTGTCAGCCTGTGTCTCAACTTCGCACTGACTTCAGACACTTCCCTACCTGAGTGGATGTGGAGGTCAATGGAGGAAGAGTCATCCTCCTGTGGGTCAGACCACACTGCTCCAGCCGGCCAGCGGGTGCGGCCATCCCCAGCTCTGTTCCCTATTGTATATCGCACACTCTCTGAACTTAGTGGTCGATTCTCCAATTCACTTTTTTTTTTTCCAGCTCTGCTTGTCCTGCACTGCTTCTCTGCAGATTCACGATGCTGTTCCCGTGGGAATGCAATCCATTTGTGTGTATTTGTCCACGTTCTTTGCCTCCCACTCTTGGAGCAGAGAGCCAGGAGGTCACCACTAATCCGCCAAATCCCCCCTCATGAATGTTATTTCTATAAATGCACTTAAGTGTTGATCAGTTAATACCAATTTGATGGTGAGTACATATGGTGCTTGTTTTTCCATTCTTGGGATACTTAACTTAGTTAATTGGTTCCAGCTCTATCCAGGATAATACAAGAGGTGCTAGGTCACCATTGTTTTCTGTGGCTGAGTAGAACTCCATGGTATACATATATCACATTTTATTAATCCACTCATGTATTTATGGGCACTTGGGTTGTTTCCACATCTTTGTATTTGTGAATTGTGCTGCTATAAATATTCAAGTACAGATGTCTTTTTTATAGAATGTCTTTTGTTCTTCTGGGTACATGCCCAGTAATGGGATTGCTGGATCAAATGATAGATCTACTTGTATCCTTTGAGGTGTCTCCATATTGCTTTCCACAGAGGTTGTACTAGTTTGCAGTCCCACTAGCAGTGTATGAGTATATCTCTCCATATCCACGCCAACATTTTTTGTTTTGGGACTTTTTGATAAAGGCCATTCTCACTGGAGATAAATGATATCTCATTGTGGTTTTTATTTGCATTTCTCTGGTGATTAGAGATGTTAATAATTGAGTTTATTATGTTTGGGTGCATAATTGGATTGGAAACACTGGCAACTTCTTATAAATCAAGAAGCATAGCTCCCCTTATAATTAATATCATTACTTGTAATCTTAGCACTCTGGAAGACCAAGGCAGGAGGATCGCTTGAGGTCAGGAGCTGGAGACCAGCCCGAGCAAGAGCGAGACCGTGTCTCTACTAAAAATAGAAAGAAATTAGCTGGACAACTAAAAATATATATTAAAAATTATCCAGGCATGGTGGTGCATGCCTGTAGTCCCAGCTACTATGGAGGCAGAGGCAGAAGGATTGCTTAAGCCCAAGAGTTTGAGTTTTCTGTGAGCTAGGCTGATGCCATGGCAGTCTATCCTGGCAATAGAGTGAGACTCTGTCTAAATAATAATAATAATAATTAGTATCATTACTACTCTAAATAGGTTAATGCTTTTAGTCATATAATTTGTATTAAGGGACACAAAGAAACTAAATGACAATATAGAATGAAAGAATGGCTTTAAAAGATGTCTTATAAGGTATTTGAATTTTATTTGTATATTACAACTTGAAATAATTTAATATGTTAGAAGTGAAAGTGAACTTCATAATTACAATAAAACTGTTAGTGATCTATCAATACATTTCACAATGCTGGATATTCTAAACATGTACTTTTGCAATGACATGCCAGTCAATGAGAGATCACAGTTTATGGGGTTTTTCTTTCATTTACATATCTGTGGTAGGACTGAATAGACATTTTTATGAAGTCAGATTTTTATGTTTTAATTTAGAGTGAAGGACAGCTTAGATAATATGCATATGTACAGTAAAAATGCACATAAATGAATGCGAGGGAAAAAATAATTATTATATTTTCAAGGAGAAATTGAGACTAAATTCATCTAGGTCAGCCTTTTAGGGAAACTTACTCTTTTAATTAAAACATTTAGTTACATGGATTTGGCCATTCCTTCCAGTGTTTTAAAGAAATATAAGAAAGACAGTGTTTGGCTATAATTTTGTATTTTCAGCCAGAATAAACAAGGATATTAGTTCTGTTTTCTGACTTATTTCTTATTCAGCATAGATTTGCAAATGTGCCTCACTGACTGTCAGGAGCAATTTGATCAATATTATAGATGAGCTTTCCTTAATCTTAGAAAATAGGATTTGATCATCAGGGAGGAGGGATAAAGCCTGAGGCTTACAAAACAAAACGAAAAAAAGATGGGTGGAACAAAAAACCTCAGCCAATCCACCAATGTTGAATCAATACTCTGAGCAACACATACATTCCAAGATAATGAGTTATCCTCAAACAACTATTCAATGCCTGAAAGCAAAAAGGACAAAAGAAATGCTTAAAAGTATAGGGAAGCTTATCCTTTCTATGGCCAATTAGGTTACAGGGGCGGCTACACTGAACAAATTCAGCACTCAGCACTCAAGGCTGTCATGGTCATCCTGAGTAATGATTTGGAACAAATTTGGAGCCAGAGAGATTGGCAAGTCTATCTACTGACAACCTTTTCTGATTTTAGCTGCTAACCTAACTGGATTTCTAAACGTGTTCTGCTCCAAAATTCCTTGTCACTATTTTCTGCCTATATGTCAGGATAACCCAGTGCTCACTTGCACTGTCCTAATTAGTAGCCGTGGTAGGAAAAGGGGGCCCTAACACAAAGCCTAATACCTCCTCCTACGGCTTGATGAGATATATGAATATGTTTTATGCATCTCGCAATAATTCAGCTATTTAAACATTACCGTAATGACTGGTGCTTGGCCAAATGGAGTAAGCATAATTTACACAAGATAAATTTGACAAGTACAGCCATATCTTATAATATAATTTATAAATTATTGTGCATATACATTTATTCTTGAATTAGATTTTTCAGCAGTTTAGCCAATTTTGGATTATAAATATGAGATTTAATTTTTAATTGTACCTGATATAATATTTTATTTCTAGGCAGGATGAAGAAATAAAAGAACAAGGGGTTGTTTTGTTAAGTGGGAAATGATGTATATTAAACTCCTCTCTCGGGAATTCATAGTGTATAATATTAACATATTAACAAACTTAAAAATTCTGTAATTAAAATAATCCCATTTAAACTGCTTCAAAGTTAAATAACCATATTTGCACTGATGAAGATTTTTATATCCATAGAAGTTTTCTTTATTTGTTTTTTTATTTTGAGACAGAGTCTCACTCTGTTGCCCTGGCTAGAGTGCCGTGGTGTCAGCCTCGCTCACAGCAACCTCAAACTCCTGGGCTCAGGCGATCCTTCTGCCTCAGCCCCCCGAGTAGCTGGGACTACAGGCACGCGCCACCATGCCCAGCTAATTTTTTCTATATTTTAGTTGGCCAATTAATTTCTTTCTATTTTTTAGTAGAGATGGGGTCTCGCTCTTGCTCAGGCTGGTTTCGAACTCCTGAGCTCAAATGATCCGCCCACCTCGGCCTCCCAGAGTGCTAGGATTACAGGCGTGAGCCACCGCGCCCGGCCTAGAAGTTTTCTTTAAAGCCAAGTTGGAATGGTCTGCAATGAATCAACTATTTATCATTCTATTTAGTCTATGATTAGGATTTCCTGGAATAATATTAAATTATATGTGACAAATTATAACCAGATGTTTTAAACAAAATCTGCCAGAGTTATCTTCATAAAAAATTTCATTTGCTATTGATAAAATATTGCATTGTTAATGCATTATCCAATTACTGTTGAAATATTTCACTTTCATGGGCCTTATTATAGAGCCCAGAGGTTCTGATTTTCAACTATTAGATTTTATGAATTAAGTTTCACCACAGACCTCAATGTTAACTTTTGTGCAGGACTATCACCTGTAATCTTTTATCATCCTCCTAATACCTATGGCTGGCTCTATTCCCCAAGTGACTGCATTAACTTTGTGCTAAGGGCAGTTCAAGGTATTGATGTTTCCCCATTGTACTCTGTTTTTCTGTATTGAACCTGCAATGTCTAACTTTATACCAAGATATGACAATAGACAATGCAGAAACCTGCAAATAAAACACTCATTAGCCTTAAAGTTAGAGTTACCATATAATATATTTTCTAAAATTGGACACTTAAAAGAGTAAAAGAGGGTGTATTAAATATTAAAGCTCTGTTTGCTCTGTAATGTGCTTGTATAACCTCCAAGGTAATCATGGCCTTCCATCAAAATCTCCCTTGTTTTCAATAATGTCCTTAAGAAGGCCATTCTCCGTCTTCTAAATAAGGTTGTTCATCTCAGGCAGAGTTTTGGAGTTCTTTGTCCTTATGGTCCACCTTCTCCCCTGGCAGAAATCCTGTCCCAGTGCACAGGAACTGAGATTGGGATCCAGCTATTCCAGGAGTGACACCTCCACTTTATAAATAGGGGGTTGATGGCATCTTTTTGGCTTCTTCTTGGCTTGCCCCTTACGGCATGGTATATCCTCTCTATAAGCAAGCTAGGACAGAGGTCCACAGTATTCTCAGCCGGCTGCACCTGAAGTAGAGCTTTTGTCCTATAATTGGTAACTGGGAGGGAGAAGGAAAATCTAGTTCTGTGTCACACTTGCCTAAAATACAGTTTCTGCAATATGCATCTGGGGGAAGAAGAAATGAGAAATGCTTACAGCTTGCCCCTTCCAGGGTTAAATTGTAGTCCCAAACTGAAAGCTGGGAGGAGAAAGTGCCCCATCGTCTTGACTGCACATATCCAGAGTAGAATCATAGCTCCAATGCATGGAGGAAGCCAGGGGATGTTAAGAACAGCTGCAAGTTAAAATCCCACGTGTAATCTTTTAGACCAACTATAGGCAATTACAAAGGCTTTGCCTGGCAGGCCTTGTCGGGGAAAACTGCCCTCCCCACAGCAGACTTGGGGAAAAGCCAGTGCATCACAATCTCTGGAGGGAGTTATAGCCAGGGTTTCAGGCCATCTCTGGATCGTCCATGCTCATACATGCGTCTGCATTCCCAGCGAGGTATCTTCATACAGAGACCTTCTTATCTGGGTCCTTATCATCTCTGCTACAATATCCTGACCCTTGGTTTTCAGGAGTGGATAAAACAGTAAGAGTGTTTTGTTCAGGGCATCTTGGCAGTGAGACAATCCCTCTGCCTGTACTGCTTATCATCTGTCTAATACACACAGTGTGCCAATCCCTGGAGCAAAATGGAATTTTAGGGAGCCAGCACTTTTTTATTTCTTTGCCTGTGCCTGCACTATCATGGTAAGTGGGTAAGGTCTTGATTGTTACTTTTAGTTTGGTTTGTTGTCCTAACTGACCACCTAAACACCTGGCAGCTAGACATGCGGTGGTGGGTAATGGAGCAGGTCATGACTCAAATGTCAGACTCAAGTTGTTTTTACTGAGATTTAGTAGATTTCCTTGAATAAGTGTTTTTCTATTTAATGTATGCCCTTCGAGCAAGTTGCAGAGAATTTAAATGATTGTTTTCTATAATTTTCACCAGTTAAATTGTAGTTTTGCCGGGGAGAGGGTCCACCTGGACTATATGTGTCTGTGTATTAGACACAATGAGGCAGTGAATGGGCAAAAGGAAAATGGTGCACTGTGAAATCATTGCTACAAATTAGAATAATAGTTTTCAAAAATATAAGCATCATAATATACATGCTATAATTTAAAATCAGTGTACCTTAAACAGGCTAAAAATACTTCCATAGCCTTGAGAGTTGCTTTCAGGACAATAAGTTAGAAGTTATTTGTCAATACAACAAAGAATAGCAACATTCTACTCTCCAAAATAGGAACACAGAGTTGGAACACAGTTGCTTCTCCTAGAGCAACTGAGAACAAGCATTATTTTATAATTTCACTACATTGTGATATTTTTGATGACATATAAGAACTGTGTTTTCTCTCTCTTTGTGTTCTCCTCAGGATCTTACATTATGCTTTCTAGACACCGGAATAATTGATAGTTGTTAAACTGAATTTAACATTATATTTTCCTAGATGAAAAGGATTTAAGTTCAGGTATAATAGCATTTATTCTTACTTGTTAATAGGGTAATTGAAAAAATATTTGAATTTAATGCTAGATATTTGGAGAAATGTATCGATATGAATAAAGTATGTTACATTGCAGCATGACAACTAGTTTATTTTATGTTTGTGGAGTCTCTTGAGTGAAAATAACTGAAATATCTTAAAAAGACCATTGAAAGCATTGTGTATATCCCACCGAATGATATAGTTCATCTTCTAAAAAAATTACTGGGGTTTTTATAACACATGTTTTTTCCTTGGCATTTATCTCATGGCATGCTAAAGTTTCTAAGGAAATCATTGATCCATTGTTGAAATGAGTGCAGCAGATTTAAGTCCCTACATTCAGGGCACCAGTTTTATAGCCTCTACTCCTTCATCTCAGCCTTGGATACAGACAGGTAGCCTATCCCTACATCAATGCAGTAATCAGCTGATTAATATGATCCATCCATGTTCAGGTATTTCTGATTTTTGCTAATATCTAATTATGTTCATTAGTTAAGAAAAAATATATGATATTTTTTGGGTGTAGCATGACCACGAGGTGGATCAACTGAAAAACAAAGTAAGCAGTTAAATTAAGCATGAACAGTGAATTGCAGATTCATGGTACAGGAATAAATTTAATTTTTATTGATAATTACTCCTCACTAAGCAATTTAGTACTTGGGATAGCTCTGTAGCCAGGGATAACAAGATATTCTTCTCATTTGTTCTTTATCTTAATCTCCTGAGCCCTTTCTTAAGTGTGTCTCATGGCAGGCTGCCTCCATAATAACTCAATGTTTAGTTATTACATTATGAGGAAGTTACTTTCTCTACTACAAATTATTAAAAATGTACTTTCTTCAGAACTCTTGCAAATTTTGTCAAACAAGTTCTCACCAAAGCCTCCATCTATTCCATTGCATTCTATAGGCAGTATATTTACTTGTAAACTGCACAAAGTATTTTGTTTTACATTTGATATCTTTATTGACTTGAGTTTAAATATATATTTTCAATGATATCCAGTACATTCAATGATATATATGCAATATGTAGCAATATCTCTCTTGTTTTTTTCCTTTTACGTAGATTTTATTTTTTAGAGTACTTCTGTGTCCACCAAAAAATTGAGCAGATAGTACAGAGTTCTTCTACACCCTCTGTTTCCACACATACACACCCTCCCCCACTATAAACATCCCACACCAGAGTAGTACATCTGTCCCAATTGATTAACCTACATCGACAAAACATTATCACCCAAAGGCCTTCGTTTACATTAAGGCTCACTCTTGGTGTTGCACATTCTATGATTTGGACAAATGTTTAATAATATTTATTCACCATTATAGCATCATACAGAATAGTTTCAATACCCTAAAAATCTTTGTGCTTCACCTATTCATTCCTCTCTCCCACCTATCCTCTGGCAACCATTGATGTTTTTAGTGTCTTGATAGTTTTGCCTTTTGCAGAATGTCATATCATTGGAATCCTATAGTATATAGCTTTATCAGATTGGCTTCTTTAATTTAGTAATATGCATTTAAGGTTCCTCCATGTCTTTTCATGGCTTGATGCCTCATTTCTTTTTTACACTAAATAATATTCTATTGTCTAAATGTGCCACAATTTATTTATCTATCTGAATGACATTTTGGTTACATTTTAGCCATAAAGCTGCTATAAATATTCATGTGCAGGTTTTTGTGTGGGCAAGTTTTTACCCCATTTCAATAAATACCAAGGAGGAAAATTACTAGATCCAATGGTAAGAGTATATTTAGTTTTGTGAGAAACTGCTGAAATGTCTTCCAAAGTGGGTACCATTTTGCATTCCCACTAACAATGGATGAGAATTCCTATTGCTTCAAATCCTCACCAGTATTTGGTATTGTCAGTGTTCTGGATCTTGGCCATTATAATATGTGTATAGTGGTATCTCAATGTTTTTTTTAATTTGCATTTTCTTAATGACATATGAAGTGTTGCATCTTTTCATATGGTTGTTTGCTATCCGTATATCTTCTTTGGTTTTTCATTTTATTTCTTCCAAACTTGATCACTGAGTTCATACCTTTCACAATAAAAATATTTCTATTTTAAGTCTACATATATACTCTATTCTTCTATCGGTTGCTAACTTCTATCTCTTAATAGTGAAATTAGGTTTTTACTTTCTGCAGAACTCTCCATTATTTACTTGGAAATAACTGGCTTCTTGGAAGTACTATCCCTAATCCTCTAAATAATAAAAAAGAGAAAAGCTTGATACTTTCCTCACACTAAAGCATTTAAAATGTTGTCAGAGACCAGCATAAACGACTCCTTACCATTTTTTACTATTAGTTCTATTGAACATGATGTGTGAGATATATAGGAGTTCAATTCTGCTTCTGAGGGTGATCATAAATCAAATAAGAGGCTCATAGGACGAATTGCAATTGAAATTTATTTTCCCAGCATAGTTTTTATTTAACAATATGCTCCTAAGCTTCCATGTGATTTAAATATTTTCATACATGTATAGTTACCGTCTCCATTTCTGAGCAGTCTCATTTTTCTTGGGAAGAATAATAGAGATGCCTGGAATATAGTACCAAGATCACTCTGAGTAATCATAAAAAGTGTTTTGACAAATGTTTGTTGACATAATTCTTTTCAGATATCTACGAATAAAGAGAAAAAATGCAGTCACCAGCAAGTTTGGGTGATGAGTGAAAAATCACTACAGATGAGCTCTTTATATTCATCAGCAATTTTCTGGCAATTCCTGCAATGAATAGCACTAAAATAAGAATCCTGATATCAACTGCTAACTTGACATCTCTTTTGGTAGTTTTATATAATTTCAAAGTGTGATGTCTACTCATCATTTGATCCTATATCTATCAAATAATGGAAGACCATCTTTGAGAATGAAGTGGCTTTCAAACTTAGTTGACCAAAATTCTCAGTGAGAAATGCATTTTACATTTCAAACTATAAACACACATATATACAAAAAAGAAACAAAAATTTTTGCCATACAATACTTATGCTTGCTATGAACATTGTGCTCTGATGTTTTCTATTCTTTCAATTTCAATTTTCAAAAAGGATGGTTATAACAAACTCAACTGATTTCATTGCCCACCAGTGTGCTGTCAACTGCAATTTGATAAATATTTGTGTGTGGTTCTTATGCACTCATGTGCAGAAAAATCATCTGTATGACTTAAATGCATATTCTTGGACCCCACCCCCGAGATTGTGATTTACGTAGGTCTGAGGTAGAGCCAAGTAAGGTGCTTTTTAAAATAAGAATGTGTGTTTTTGATTGTCCTGGCACTGCTCTTGGCAAAACTGTTACATTGAAAAATTGTCATGGATCTTATCTTGTGTATTTTTAATTAAACATTTTATTTTAAAGTAATTATAGATTTACATAAAGGTGTAAGAAATAATACAAAGATCCCATATACCTTTTACCCAGTTTTCACCAATGCTAACATTTTGAAAAACTATAGTACAATGTCACAACCAGGAAACTGGCATTGATACAGACAACATACAGGAGAGTTCTATCAAAACAAGGATCCTTCATGTTCTCCTTTTGTAATGACACCCACATACCAACATTCCTCCATACTCCCCATCCCTAATCTCTGACAACCGATAATCTCTTCACCATTTCATTATTTTCAATTCAGTAATGTTACATAAATGGAATCAAAAGCTTTCAGAGTTGTTTTTGTTGGTTTTTTTTAAGTGAGCATAGTTCCCTGAAGATACATTCAAATTGTTGCATGTATCAATAGTTTGCCCCTTTCTATTGATGAGTAGTATTCCACCATATGGATGTACGAAAGTTTGTTTATCTAGTCACCCATTTAAGAACAGTTGGGTTATATCCAGGTTTGAGCTAATAAAAATAAAGTTGCTAAGAATATTCTTGTACTGAAGTCTGTGAGAACGTGTTTTTTATTTCTCTGGGATAAATGCCCAGAAGTGCAATTACTAGGACGTATATGGTACTTTCATGTTCATAGTACTTTTTTAAAAATGTCAAAACTATTTAAGAGAGTGTCCTAATCATTTTACAATTCCACCAACAATTTATTATCCCATTTCTTTGCACCCTCAACAGTATTTGGTATTGTCCCTAGTTTTCCTCCCTGGTTTAATAGCCTTTATTTCTTAGAATAGTTTTAGATTTACAGAAAAATTGAGAAGATAGTACAGAATTACAATGTACCACCCATCCAGTTTCTCCTTTTATTAACATTTTACATTAGTATAATGCATTTGTCACAATTAATGAACACATATGGATTTATTTAACTAAAGCTCATATTTATTCAAATTTCCTTTTTTTTAAACCTAATATCTTTTGTTGTTCCATAATCTCATCCAAGATACCACATTACCTTTAGTTACAATGTCTCCTTAGGTCATTTTTGGGCGTGACAGTTTCCTCAGACTTTCCTTGTTTCTTATGTCCTTGCGAGTTTTGAAGAGTGCTATTTTGTAGAAAGTCCTCAATAGGGATACTGTTTGATATTTTCTTATAATTAGACTGGAGTTATGGGTTTCAGGGAGGACGACCAGAGATAAAGTGCCATTTTCATCCCATCATATTACAGGCACACACTATCAGCATGATTTATCACCTTTGATGTGATCTTGATCATCTGGCTCAAGTAATGTTTGTCAGGTTTCTCTCTTTATTGTGAAATTACTCTTTTCCACCCTGTCAATACTATACATTTTAGAGGAAATCACTATGTACATTCGACATTGTAAGATGGGGAGGAATAGGGAGTTATGTTACACATCCTTGAGGGCATACTATCTACATAAAATACTTGGAATTTTTCTGCACAGATTTGTCTCTTCTTTCCCACTTATTAATATTATTTTTTTTTATTTTGACCATACTGCTAGGTATGTTGTGATATCTAACTGTGGTTTTAATTGGCATTTTCCTAATGGCTAATGATGTTTAACATCTTTTAATGTGCTATTTTGTCATAAGTATATACTCTTAGGTGAAATGTCAGTTTTTAACTTTGATGAGGTCCAATTCACAAAATTTTCCTTCTATGGATTGTGCTTTTGATGTAAATTCTAAGAACTCTTTGCCTATACCTAGATCCTGAAGATTTTAATCACATGTTTTTCTAAAAATTTTACAGTTTTCTGTTTTTTATTTACATTTGTGATATATTTTGAGTTAATTTTCAATTATAAGATGTAAGGTTTATATCAATGTTAATTTTTTCCCTAGTAATGCCCAATTTCTCTAGCTGTGTTGAAAAAGTCATCGTTCTTCCATTGAACTACTCTTACAACCTTTTTTTTTTTTTTTACAAAGGGTTAGGCATATTTGTGTGGGTCTACTTCTGGAATCTCTGTTTTGTTCCACTGATCTATGAGTCTATAACTCTACTATACCATATTGTCTTGAGTATTGTAGCTATATAATAATCTTAAAATCAAGTAGAAATTTCTGTCCATTTTTCCTTCTTGGTCAATATAGCTTTAGCAATTCTAGAACCTGTGCTCTTCCAAGTAAATATTATAATAAGCTTGTCTATAATAATAGCAACTAAAACATTGTGGGGTTTTGACAAGAATTATATAAATGCATAGATTAATATGGTAATAATTGACATCTTTACAATGTTGACTCTTTTAACATATTAATATGATATTTTTCTCCATTTATTTAGGCCTTCTTTGAATTTTTTCCATCAATATTCTATAATTTTCAGCATATAGGTCTTATATACATATTATAAAGAGTAGATATAAGTATGTTATTGTCTTCAGAGTGATTTTAAATGTTGTTACGTTATTGATTTTGAGATATTAGTCTATAGTTTTCATTTTTTACTGTCTTTGCTTTTGATTTCAAGATAATATTAGCCTATTAAAATGTGTTGGGAAGTGTTCCTTCTTCTGCTTTTATTCTCTGGAAGAGACTGTGTATAATGAGTGATAATTTATTTTAAATATTTATGGAATTATACAGTGAAACAATCTGGTAGTTTGGTTAGTTTTCAGATTTCAAGGAATTCAAGCTTATTGAATTTATGAAAGTAATGTTTTTTGTAATATTTCCTTGCTATTATTGTTATGGCTTCAGGATCTATAGTGATATCCCCTATTTCATTCCAGATAATGGTGACTGGGGTATTTTCTGTTTTTGAATCTTTATTGGTCTTCCTAGAAGTTTGTCAATTTTTTTTCAAGAACAAACTTTTGATTGCATGTATTTTCTTTACTGCTTGCATGTTTTCAATTTCATCAATTTCTTCTCTTTATTGCTTTTTAAATTCTGCTTGCTTTGAGTTTATTTTACTCTTCTTTGTCTAGGTTCTTGAAGTAAAAATTTAGGTTATTGATTTGAGACCTTTTCTCTTTTTTAAGGTAAGTTTTTTAGTGCTATAGATTACACACCTAGCATTGCTTTAGCTGCTTCCCACATACTTTTTATATATTGTATTTTTATTTTTATTTGATTCTATATATTTTTTAAACTTTCCTTCAAGCTTTACTCTTTCACCTGCATGTTGTATAAGATTTTGTTGTTTAATTTCTAAGTGTTTGGAGATTTTTCTCTCATCTTTCTGTTATTGATTTCTAGTTTGATTCCATTATGGAGGGAGAATATACTCCTCATGATTTCAATTCTTTAAAAATTTTTGAGATTATTTTATGATTCTGGATATGGTCTTCTTGGTGAATGGTCTATGGGTGCTTGAAAAAATGTGTATTCTGTTGTTGCTGAGTGGACTATACTATAAATGTCAATTAGATTTTATTATTTGATGATGTTGCTAAGTTCTTTCATATCCTTGACAATTTTCTCTCTAGTATTTCTATTAATTGCTGATTGTGAAGTTTTGAAGTCACCATCTATAACTATGGATGTGTCCATTTCTCCTTTTAGATCCATCAGCTTTTGCTTCATCTATTTTGAGGTTTCATTGTTTGCTGTATACATATTTCAGATTATTATGTCTTCCTTGTATGTTGATCCTTTTATCATTATGTAATGTCCCTCTTTAATAATTTTCTTTGATCTAGGGTTCATTGTCCACTTTATCTGGTATTATTATACCCATTCCTGCTTTACTTTGATAAACGTTTGCATGGTATATCTTTTTTCCATCATTTTTTCTTTCAACCTACCTATGTTGTTTAATTTGAAGTGAGTTTCTTGTAGACAAGAAGAGTGGCCTAACAAAAACAGATCCTCTAATAAGAACTACAAGTAGCTTTCTTGGGAGATGATCAGAGGAAACATTATGAGGGAGTGTAAAGTAGGAAAAAAATAAGAGTTGTGTTAATACATGGATTTTCATTGCTGGAAAGTGGGTCTCAATCCCACTGAGGGACTTCTGATAGATTGTGTGAATTATGTATTAGAACTTCCCACTTGTTGCTCATTGTTGCGTATTGCACCAAGGATGTAAACTGTCCCAACACTTCTGGTCTGTCTTCTATCAGAGAAAAGCATACTCCCAAGAACCAGAGGATATCCTCAGGCACAGAAACAAAGGAAGCCATCTGTTGTCTCCAGGCAGTATCCATGGTAGGATGAATGGGAGGAGCAGAGATAGTATCTACTATAGTGCAACACTTGCACTGCTTGTATCCACTCATGCTCATCTAAAGTCCACTCTGTCCTATCACTGAACATTGACAGTAGTGTTCAATTGCAATCCCTTGAAGAAAATAGAAGACAATAGCCTCCTGTTAATGGAATAAGCTTTAGTATTTGATGTTGCAATTTTCCTGATATTCATCTTCTGCTTTATCATGAATTCTAGATTTCCATTGCACTCAGCGTGCACTTCTACTGGTCTGAGTTGTTTGCCTAGTTAATTGACCTACACCTTCCTCTCTGAAAGATCTAAGGCTTCCAGTTACCTTGCTCTAGTCAGTCTATCATTGTTACAATTTCTCATTTACTTTTAATACTCAGCATGGAAGCACAAAGAGGAATCTGAGTGAATGTCCCCATTATGTATTAGCAACACAAGGTCTTTGTGAAATTAGGTTCAATTACCACCACAAGTATTGTAACATTTTCTTTGCCTGCTGTTCTAATATAAGGAACTCAAAGAAACCCATTATAACCTTAGGTTTAGATGTCCTGGGTCTCTTACTGTGTTTGCTAATGGTAGTTCTCTCTTGTGGGAAGGAGGACCCATAGAACCTAAAGTTGCTGGAAAATGAACCACAAATTCCACAAGCGGGGTCACTGGGAGTGATGGGAAGTATGCCATTTCTACTTTTACCACTTTGTTCCTGGACCCGTATGTTCTACCTTTTGGGGAATAGCATCATAAAATGAACATTTGCTGAAGTATATACAACATCCTGAAGAAGAGCATCCCAACTACTGAGATTGTCATTTGTAATCTAGTACTGTAGCTGCACCATCAACAGGCTGTCTCAATGTTCCATCAGGATGATAGCTTCTGGGTGAAATAATATATGGTAGGAGCAATGAATCCTGTGATCATGTGCCAACGGTCCCCAACCTTTTTGGCACCAGGGACCGGTTTCATGGAAGAATTTTTCTGTAAATGAGGGTGGGATAGGGGTAGGGGGAGGCAGACCTCAGGCAGTGATGCATAGCCCAGTTCCTAACAGGGCATGGCTGGTACTGGGCCATGGCCCAGGGGTTGGGAACTGCAGGTCATATGCTAATTATGGCAACTTCTTTTTCAAAAAGCAGCAAACCTTGCTACAAGGTAATATTATGTGGGATCCAGTGTGGGTAAATAAGACAGTCTATAAATCCTTGAGCAGTGCTGTTAGCAGGAAGCAGTATGAATGAAAAAGACACACCAAAACCAAGAATTCATATTATTTTTAGTAAAGACTAACCGCTGCACCCTCCCATATGGAAGGAGTCTGATGTAATTAACTTGCCACCAAGTATCTGGTTGGTCTCTTTGAGAGCTGATTCTTTATCTAACATCCAGTCTTTGTCTTTTCTGTTTACTGATCAGATATTTAGCACCAGCTATATGTACATTACTGTTGTTGAGAGGAAACTCATGCTATTAAGCCTATGTATAATTGTCAATTTCGCTACCATGTGAAGTGGGTTGTATGGTGGCCTCTATAAAGATATGTCCATATCAAATCCCTGGAACCTGTGAATGTTACCTTATTTGGAAAAAGAATCTTTGCAGATGTAATTAAGTTAAGGAATTTGAAATGAGGATATAATTGTGGATTATCTGGGGTAAGTCCAATAACAAGTGTGCTTATAAGAGACACAAAGAGGAGAGACAGAAGAGGAGTAGGCATGGAGTCAGAGATTGGAGTAATGGAGATACAAACCAAAGAAGAGCAAAGATTACCAGCAGCCAGCAGAAACAAAGAGAGGTGTATGAAATGAATTCTTCTCCTGAGGCTTGGGAGGGAGTGAAACCCTACTGACACTTTGATTTTGGACTTCTCACCTCTAGAATGGTGAAAAAAATTATGTTATTTCAAGCCAATAAGTTTGTGGTAATTTGTTAAGGCAGGCCTAGGAATCTAATATACCATGATTACCATCTTTATGGTCTCATTGCATAAGCAATGGGGGTGACAGAAAACAAGCTACATGAAATCCACTAAAATTACCTCTACCCACCTAGTTGTTCAGTGGCTCCTCTGCAGTGGATGCTCTCAGGTAGGCATTGATCTGAGGCAAAGATTCACACACGTGTCTATTCCTGAAGATTTAGCCACATTTGTCTTCCTTAAACTTCATTGTCTTTGATCTTCAAATTTTGCTCATTCCAGACTTCTGATGATTAACCAAACTATTCTTTCTCAATTTGGTGAAGAGACTGTCCTCTGTGGGACTTTTGAGAAACAGTCAGATGATGAGTTTTATGGTCTTCCATAGGTAAACCATTCTAAAATGCCCCATCTTTTTCAGCCTTCTAACCCCTTCCTCAATGCCCTGTCAAGAGAGTTCAGACATCTCCACCTCATTTATAGTGGATGATCTTTTATTTCTCTGTATGAGTCCTAATCTGCACAATTGTACCTATCTGGTATGAGTGCTGCTACTTGGCTTGCCCTCTTGCCTAGAAAATGTCCTCAAGTAGCAAGACACAGTAAGCTCTTAATGTGCTGAGAAATTGTTTTCAGGGGATCTGGATAGGGCACTGATGGCATCCACTTCAAGTGTCAAAGATTATATCGGGAGTAGTGAACTTAAATATGTCTTAATTTGAATCCTAGCTTTATTTGTTAATATCTATGTGATCTTAGGTCATTCCTTAATCTGTCTGACCCTCAATTTCTGCATTGAAAATAAGGAAATTAATATAATTGACTTTATAATTTGATGGGAGAATTAAGATAATACACATGAATTGCTTAATGTGGTGCCTGGCACATAGCTACTAAATATTGAAGGCAGGAGTAAAACCCTAATTTATTTGACTCCAATGTTTAGGCTCTTGACTGTTATGCCATATTAATAAGAAAGGAGAGGGCTGTCAGAAGTCATGCTACAATGGTACCATGCCTCCATATCTTCTCACTCCAGGATACAGGATTTCAGGTTAAAGTCAATTTAAATATTGCATTGAAAGTTTGTGATAATTTCTGATGCCTTAATACACAAATAGAATTTAAGTCCAGAAAAACTGTGTAACTTCTCAAGCTGTTATCCTCATTTAGAGATGAAATTTATTTAACTTTGTGGTTTACTGAAAAGGACTTTGAAGACAGAGTCCTAGGAAATAATTGATTATACTTAGAAATTATCTAATTAACACTATATGTTTTGCATTTATAAATGCATATGAGGATATGACTATATACAAATTCTTAATTCTGAATTCTTAAATATCCTTATAATTGACATATCTTATGTTCTCCACTAGTTTAAATAGTCCAAAGGACTGTTTATGCTGCAAGAGATTTATAAATACTCTATACTGTGCTTGTTTTTGCTGTCAGTTTAAGTTAGAAAGCAATTAACGCATGACCTCTATTATGTTGTTTCCTTTCTCTTCCAGGTAGTTCACATTCGCGTACACTACTGGATTGCAGATGACTGTTGTCACCTTGGGAAACTATTAAACCAATCAATTTCCTCCCCAAGGTTGGCATTGACTACTGACATTTTAATTGCACAACAGTATTAAAGGTCCTTGCAATGCTTAAAATTTTTGTCTAAAGCTATTCATGGCCTGCTTTTGTGTGTTTAATATGAGATTAGAAGAAGTTTGTTCATTAGTGTGTTAACCTCTTCTGCACCTTGGTGATGCTAGATGCACTTTAATAAAATGCTTTTTTTTCTCATGTACCTTTTAGGTCTGAATTAAAAAGTGAGCAAACAAGTAACCTTGCCACTCCTCTTTGTAGGGCTTTCTTTTTAGTGAGGATTTTGTGTTTCTACCAGAACTGGAAAGTGACTAAGTAATTCCTCAGAACTAATTTGGCCTCGTTTGGTCTTGCTTAGTTCAACTGAGCAATAAAAGTAGTATTTTTCAACCCTGTACATTTGATGTACTTTTACAAATTTGCTGCAGGCAGCAAAACAGGTTTCTGAGAGTGCTAAGCAGCAGGTAAACCCCACTATGGAGAGCATTGGGAAAATTCTCATCATGCAAAGACCTTAGTTTAACAAGTTCTTCTGACTGCTGTGAAAATTCTCATCATGCAAAGACCTTAGTCTAACAAGTTCTTCTGACTGCTGTGAAAACTGGAAGTAGATTATATTTAAAGGTGCAATAAACTTGTTTTACTAGCAGAGTTTTCAAAGGTATGTATCTCCCCTCCTTCCTGGTTACAACTTTATATCTGCCTCTAATCACAACACCCGATCTAAGACATATTTCCCTATTTTTTTCTCTGTGTGTATTTTGGAAGGACAATTAGAACAGTAGAAGGAACAGAGGAATTATAGTGAGATAGATTTAGGTCCTTGTGCAACTCTACCACTGTGTGACCTGAGGCAAATTACCCAAGCTCTCTGAGCTGCAGTCTTCTTTTTGTGTGTATAATAAAGACAATAATGCCTATCTCAGAGAGCTTCTGTGAGGAATCAATTAGATCACACCTGTGAAAAAACTCAACAAATTTTGTCTTTATGATAAGACTCAAAAGGAACTTTGACTACACTGTTGTAGGAGTCCCTCAATTAAGAATAACATAAAATTGATTTGATGCTGAAAGCCTCTGAATCTGACCCAAAAAGTAGTATGTGCTAAATCCTGTGCAGAGTACATTATACATGAAAGGAGGGATGTGACTGAAAGCATAACTAGTTAGGAAATATTACATGGAAGAGATGTGTCTTAAGGCTAAAACTATGGCAGAAAGATTACTGTGGACCTTAGTTGTATCTTCAGAAATATAGGTATAAACATGCTATCACACCCTTCAATAACTATTTAATGTTACTCTTTCCATAGATGAAGAGTTTATGGCACACCAAATCCACAGATATTTAAATTATATGCAACATGTTATTTTTGAAAACCTAGTGGGTACCACAATGATTTTATGTCTTTTGAGTTTTAAAAATACTGATTTGTTTTAATCTGTTTGTTGAATGCATATTCTGTACTTTTCAGCATAAACGAATACTATCCATGTACCTACAGTATTTTTGCACCATATCAGCATAAATTTTGCATTCAGGATCATAAAACTTTTATTGAAATCATGTATATTTTGAAGTAGATATTTCTTAAACTTAGAGTGAATTGTGTTCCTGAAAAAGACACTGAAATAAAAATGTGGGTCTAGGGACATTGTGCCATTGAAGGAAAAAAAATGTAATAATGAAGGGTACATCTGCTATCATGGGCTTTAATTCACTCAATCATTTCTCTATTTATGTATTAAATAATCTGTCTCTGTGCCCGTGCTGTGTTAAGTACTAAGTATACAGTAATGAATAAAACAGACTTTGCCCCTGCCCACATGGAGGTGAGTCTAGTGGGGGAGTCAGACAATAAACAAGCAAACAAACAGATAAATGTAGAATTATAAGTTGCTATGTGCTATTTAAACAAAAGGAGATGAGAGAGACAGTAATAATGGAGGCCAGGGAATCCGCTAAGCTAGCCTGCCTCAGATAAGTCTTCTTATAAAGAGGTGATAAAAAAGGAGCCAACCTTGTGAAAAGACTGTGAAAGAACATTCCAGCCAGAGGGGCCAACATGTGCATATTCAAGGAACGTAAAAACCACTGTGGCTCAGGCATAAAAATAAAATATAAGAGTGCCATGAACTGAGGTTGGTGAGGCAACAGTGGGTGAACCTCATGGACTCTTGTAGGTTGGTCACTAGGACTTTATTCTAGATGTAAGAAATGACATTGTTGGGTTTGAAGAGGACAAGTGACATAATCTTATTTACATGTTATAAAGATTATTCTTGCTTATGAAGGAAACCAAAATATTTCACCCCAAAATAGGCTCATTGGACATATTTTGAGATGGCTGTTCAGAGGACCTGCAAACTAAAGTAGCCCTGCAAAGTTGTCTTTTGTGGGATAGATTTGCATATGTAGAGAAAATCTGCACTGATGGAGCCAGGTTTTCTCTGAAGCCTTCCCTTGACTGAATCTTTGAAAGATTAACTGAGATTTTGACACCTTTAAAGATCTGAAAGCAACATTTACAATCTATTATCTCAGTGCTGCTACCTATGAGGTTTCATCTACCTAACAAGACCACTTTTGTTATCCAGGCCTCCCCTTCTGCCCCCTCCCATACCTTATTTTGTCAAGATCCAAGCCCCATTTCTCTCTGTAACCTCAAGATGGTATATAAGATTCTGAAACCCATTGGAGTTTTGTGGGTAATCACTCTGTGGTTCTCCCCCCATGTGCATGTTAGTAAATTTGTATGCTTTGTCTCCAATTTATCTGCCTTTTTGTGAGTTGATTTTTCAGGCAACTTGCATAGGTTGAAGAAGAAGTTTTCCCTTGGCCCCTATACTTATTTATAGAGAAAGAATTAGAGGGAGATGGCAAAGAACAGGCATAAAATCCAGTGCTTGTTTGTATATTAAATAAAGTGATAATGATATGCCTTTTCACATGTCACAATGTTACAGCAAGTGTTACAGTGGGTGGTCCCGAGGACAAACCTAGCGGCATGTGGAGAGTCAGAGAATCAAAGTTTATTCGCCGGTGGGCTCAGAGGAGCCTCACCACCAAATTCTGAGCCCTGTCTACCAGATTTTTCCCACTTTTATTAAGTTGAGGTGGTCTGAGGGGTGGGGTATCATGTGTAGGTTAGTTGATGTGTCAGGTAATAGGTTAATATTATGTTGATGCTCCAGGCAATAGATATAGTGTTATGATGATGCCAAGCAATAGACTAGTTGATGGGCCAGGTAACAGGTTAGTATTATGCTGATGGGGTCTTCCATGAGTAGCTGGAGTCACAGGTGCCTGATGTGCCAAGTAATAGATGGGGGATTCCCTTATCAACAATACGTTCAAAAGTATATTTATGTTAATGAATGGGTCAGTAGAGTTACCCCTAGAATGTAAAGTCTGAAAGCAGGGACTTCATTTATCTTATATAAGTGATATAACAGGGGGAATGGCCTGAATTAAAACAAAATGGCAAAAATATTTTCTGTCTCTTTAAAACTTCCCCCACTCTTTTTGGGAACTGCAGCCTGGCCTGCATCCCTGCCTCTGTCAGGGAGAATGTCTTTTGTTCTTTATGTTACAAGAGATAGCTCAGCTATCCCAGGCTAGCACCAGCCTCCCAGGTGGGTCCAGGTGTGCCCAGGTGGGTGGAGGTCACAGGCTTTGTCTTCAGCAGAGGTGATGATTAGAATCATTAACACAGTAGCCTAGAACTGAGGGCCCTCCCTTTAAAAGCACTGTATTTCTGCTTATGTTCAGAAAATTTGGATTTTAAAGCAAGAATCTACCATTTTTCCTCCTTCACAGGCAAAGTAATAAATTTTTCTTTCCTTCTCCTCAAACTATTTGTTCTCACTCTTCTGATGTGGCCTCAAAGACAAGGGCTGAGCTTTCAGTAACAGTGGTACTTAGATTACTACCAGGTAACTAGTAATTGGTCAAAAATATTTGTTAAATCAATTAATTCATCAATGAATAAAGTAATTGTGATTTAATGGTATTTATATAAGTTATTTCTAAAAACAATAGCTATCACTTGGAGAAAAACTGTGGCATCTCACTGTAGCAAAATTTTCAAAAAGTTCTGTGCATGAGGCTGTGATCCAGTAATACCCAAGAGAAGGATAAGATTACTTTGTGCTAAAAGCAAGAAAATAGTATGTGAAAGCTAAATGAATCATAATTTGTGTGATGCTTATTATAAATACAATAAATAGTAACATGAGTATAATAAGCAAAGAACTGTAACTCTGTATCATTTTGAAGTGAATTACTCTGAAATAAATGCTTGTAATGGGGTCAGCAGAAGATTACAACAAAAGAAAAGTTAGAAAGCAGAAATAGTTCCTCAGCAACATGTGTAGTAAAAACAATAATTGCATATGCTATAAAATTTTTTAAAAAGAAAAAAGGAAGCCAAACCAAACACTATTCTTAAAAAAACTCAAGCATTAATTAGCTGACTTATCTATTCTAACATTATTATCTAGTTAGCATTTATCTAGAAAAAGGATAGTACTTTTCAACATAAACAGTGTTTTATAATGTATTTTTACTAATTTTTCCATGCAGATAGTGACTTTGAAATCAGAGATTCTGTAATTGACATTGCAATATATATTTGAATTGATAAAGAAACAAGTACAAGAAGCTAATGTGCATATCTATACAAGATCCACTTTCTGATACAATGGTAATTAAACTAATGGTAAATGTACAGTGTAAGCTCTCATATAGCACTAATCATTCATTAATGCTCCCCAAAGCTATGGGAATATACTTGTAACAAATAGAAAAATGCAGCTAAAACACTTCCATAATCTCCAAAAACATTAGTAACTAAGACAATATGAAGAAGAAACTATTAATATCATACCCACTAAAAATATCCATTTAAAAAGTGGGAAACAGGCCAGGCGCGGTGGCTCACGCCTGTAATCCTAGCTCTCTGGGAGGCCGAGGCGGGCGGATCGCTCGAGTTCAGGAGTTCGAAACCAGCCTGAGCAAGAGCGAGACCCCGTCTCTACTATAAATAGAAAGCAATTAATTGGCCAACTAAAGATATATAGAAAAAATGAGCCAGGCATGTTGGCGCATGCCTGTAGTCCCAGCCACTCGGGAGGCTGAGGCAGGAGGATTGCTCGAGCCCAGGAGTTTGAGGTTGCTGTGAGCGAGGCTGACGCCACGGCACTCACTCTAGCCTGGGCAACAGAGTGAGACTCTGTCTCAAAAAAAAAAAAAAAAAATTATACTTAAAAAGTGGGAAACAAAAACATTTCAAAACCTATATGGTTCATATAACAGCTGATGCAACCAGTTACTATGTTTTCTGGCAAATCATTTATCAATGTCATTGTTGCCACGTCTCAAAAATAGGATTCCACAGTTTAATGGATCTATGCTTCAAGTGGAAATGTGTAATTTGAAAGCACAGCGAGTGGGGTCATGTTCACAGCATCACTGATCTGTAGACCTGCAGTTATGTCTGTTACACAACATTGAGTAGTGTTCTAATCTCTTAGCTCTAACTTGCCTCTGTCCTTTAAAATAATTCTCAGCAGTGAAAAGACTTTTAAAGTTTGCATTGTTTTGATGTTTATAAAGAACAACGCTTATTTTAAAGTATCTCTTACTCTACATATGGCTCTAAAACAATGCTTTAGTTAGAAATTTAGTATATTCCTGGAAGAGTAATATATTTAGGGTTAGATCAGATCTGGGTTTTGTTTTCTGAAAAGACTTCTAGGACCATAATAGACAAATAATGACTCATGCCTTATGTCTACTCATAGATTAAGTTTCTTAATTTGGTTTCAGTGAGTCTAGTTCCCATATTGCCTTACCTTGAACAACTTTTTTGAAACAATGCACTGGTAAGAAGGTATTTGAAAAAATTCTTCTCAGAACTACATTTGCATATACCAAACTGACCATTTCTTAGTCTTTTATATTTGAGGATCCTCCCATATAACTTATTTCTGCCAATATGACTAGAAGGAATTTGGGGTATATAAATACATAGTTAAGATGCAGCTTCACTTAGAATCATTTTTATCATGTAGACATGATTTACTTGGTTGTAAAACAGTACATGTGTAATTTGCACACTGAAGACTAAATTGCACAAAAATTTTGGAAGAGGGTTGAAGGTTTACAGTGTTGAAATATACTCATTAGAAAATTGTTTAAGTAAAACTACGTGTGCTATTTACATTCTAAAATGCACAGAATGATCATGGATACAGCCAGCAAACCAGTTGTCCAAATGTCAACTCAGCAAGAAGTGAGGCAAAATTCACTATAAAGCAAGATTTGCATTTAAAAATTTTATAAAATGAACAATGAAGCAAAAATAAGACATGAATGGACAATTGTTCTTTTGTTTGAACTGGCCAAAGATCCTAACTGCCCAGCATTGTTTTTTATAGAATTGGAAATGAAAAAAAGAATTATTAGTGAAGAATCTAGAGATAGATTAAGCAGCAGTGGATCAAAAACCAAGACGATTAGGTAAGTAAGTGACTAAATTACAAAGCAAGCAGTGTGAATGAGACTCTGAAATGTAGTTCAATACCATACAGAAAGTCATGTAGGAAGAAAGCCAATCAGCATGTTGATTCAATTCGTTCTTGAGCACATAAATATGTGATGGAGTTAAGTAAAAAATCAACTGGGCATGTACTTGGTGAAAGAAATAAAAATATTTTATGTTCAAATATATTTCTTTGACATATTTTAAGATGGCTGTTCAGAGAGAGCCAGCAAACAAAAAGAAGTAGATCTGCAAAGCTGTCTTTTGTGAAGGAGATTTGCATCTGTAGAAAATCTGCATTGCAGCCAAGCCTTCCCTTGCTGGATCTAAGAAAGATTAACTGAGAATCTGATGCCTTTCAAGTCCTGTAAGAAACATTTACTGTCTATTCTCTTTGATGACTGCTATCTTTTAGGTTTCATCTACCTAATAAGACCACCTCTGCTACCCAAGCCTCCCTCTCATAACCTGTTTTGCCCACTCCAAGCCCCTGTTAAAGGGAAAAAAGTGAAACTCTGTAAAATAATTTTAAAGAGATTTATTCTGAGCCAAATTTGAGGATCATGACCCAGAGCCATTCTTAAGAAGCCCTGAGCAAGTGGACTTGCTGTGGCTGGGTTACAGGTTGTTTTTATACATTTCAGGGAGACAGAGGTTACAGGTAAAGTCATAGATCAATACCTGTGAGGCATACATTGGTTTGGCCTAAAAAGGTGGGCCATCACAAAGCAGGGGGCTTACAGGTTATTGGTGGGTTTAAAGATTCTTTGACTTGCAATTTAGACATGAAGCTTTCTCTAAAGGCTTGGAATGTTTTAACATAAGAAACTCTTTATCAGAGATAAGCCACAGGACATATTTGTTGTGTAAATTGAGGACCTGCAGAGGTTTGTCTTGCATACCCTTAGGCCTGTTAATGGGTTACAAAGGATGTCCCCCAAAAGGGAGAGGGGGCATGATGAGGCATGTCTGCCCTCCCTCCTTATGGCAGGCAATTTGGTTTTGGATATTTCTTTGGCCAAGAGGGGGTCCATTCAGTCAACTTGTGTGGGGTGAGCCTTAAGATTTTATTTTAGTTCACACCACCATTCTTTTTGTAACCTCAAAATGGCATATAAGCATCCCCACTGGGGATGGGGTAATTACTCTGTGATTCTTCCCATGTAAACATTAATAATTTTGTATACCTTTTCTCCAATTAATCTATCTTTTTTGAGTTGATTTTTCAGTGAAACTTCAGAGGACAAAAGGAAAAATTTCCCTTGGCCCTTACAATTTTTTTTTTTTTTTTTTTTTAGAGACGGGGTCTCGCTCTTGGTCAGGCTGGTTTCGAACTCCTGACCTTGAGCTATCCACCCGCCTCGGCCTCCCAGAGTGCTAGGATTACAGGCGTGAGCCACCGCGCCCGGCCTGGCCCTTACAATTTTATTACTATAACCAGGATACCAAACCTCTACTCTTTTGGAAGCCAGAGTTATGAGAAATCAGGATCTGACAAGCCATGAAAAAGATAAGAATTTCTTACCAGCCAGGCTCCCGGCCTTTCTGTGCAATCCAGTCAAGTGGATGGTAAAAATCACTGTTTATTTTTCCTCTGCAACATCTTGATTAATGGGAGAAAAGGATTTGTGTGATTAGTCTTGGGTATAGCAATTCTCTTGTACTTTTTGGTACTTTGTGATATAATTATTCATATTGTTTGATCCCTTTCCTCTCAGAAAGAGTCTTGCCCTTTGTCCTTGCCTTTCTGTGTTCTATTAATATCATAAGGAGGGGTAACAGATGAGGTTCCTTCTCGTCTTGTTTTATGTCCTTGAGAATTTGACTTGTGATCTAGTGAGAGCACTCTCACTTGGGCTTTGCCATCCAGGGGTCATGATTTTCAGGTCACATCAGGTGGCCACTCTAAAAATAGCTGGGAACTCAAGACGTTTTCTTCTGAATGTGTCAAGCTGTCAGGAGATTTTAAGAAGTTCCATCCATAAGGGGCTTTTGTCATCTTAACCTTTATGGCATGATTAGTCCTAGGAATGTCCAATCCCAGGAAGGCCTACCTTCTTTCATTCTACAAGGAAGCCCAGTTTAGCCTACTGTAGGCCACATGAAGGCAAACTGAGGCACCCAGCTGATAGCCAACAGTTGCTGCCAGATGTGTGACTGCAGTACACGGTTGAGCCTAGGGCAGAACAGCCGAGGAACCCCTAACTGGGCCCAGCCCCAACCACAGAGTCATGAGTTTAAACCACTGCATTCTAATGTTTGTTACATAAGTAACTGATAAAAGTTAAATAAAGCTATATATCTTATATAAAAAAAGTGTGAGCATATATTTAATTTTTATTAAAGGGAAAATAATTTTGTCTAGTTCAGAGGTTTTTAACAGTTGTTTTAAATTGAAGGAATAAAAAGAATAATTGATAAGCTGAATGTATATTCCCAGTACCTTGGGAAGTCAGGAAAAGAAAAAAAATGGGAAAAATTGTAAGAGGTTAAAAATGTTCATGGAAATCTTACCCTGTAGTCCAAAGTGATTGAGATTGGATGGATTTGATTATCAGGTTTTATTAAAATTCGCTTTACCGGCTGAGCGCTGTGGCTCACGCCTATAATCCTAGCATTCTGGGAGGCCGAGGCAGGAGGATCATTTGAGCTTAGGAGTTTGAGACCAGCCTGAGCAAGAGCGAGACCTTGTCACTACTAAAAATAGAAAAATATTAGCTGGACAACTAAAAATACATAGAAAAATTAGCCGGGCATGGTGGTACATACCTGTAATCCCAGCTACTCGGGAGGCTGAGGCAGAAGGATTCCTTGAGCCCAGGAGTTTGAGGTTGCTGTGAGCTAGGCTGATGTCACAGCACTCTAGCCGGGGCAACAGAGTGAGACTGTCTCAAAAGAATAAGATAAAATACAATAAAAAATTAAAATAAAATAAAATTAGCTTTAACATTCATAGTACACTGATATAAAGGTAGAATTTGGTTTTCTCTTTTCAACAAGATTTTTGTGTATTGTTAATAAGAGATAGTAAAATATTTTTGTTTACCTTTTGTGTAAACTACCTGAAAAAACAGAGAGAGGGAGAGACAGATTCAGTTTTCCCAATGGTGTCTTTATTAGGTCTTATGATTGTTAGACAAACTGAGTTTCCTCTCTATCAAACAGTAAAGGTTTTTGCTTTTTGAAATATTTGAAGTATCACTTTGGCTAAATGAATGATGATTATATTAATATTACAATGACCTGTTAAACCTTTGATAGTTGAAAAACTTTAAAAAATCCAATTTCAGATTTTAAATTCAGTCTTTTTGACTTTAAACTAACTTTTTGGATATTAGGATCCCTGGAAGTCCAAGATATGTTACAATCATACAGGAAGAATTGTCAAATAAGAAATGGTATTTAACTTTATTTGGATTATATATGTATAAATGCATTATTAACATGTATGTTCCAAAATTGTATGAGATTCTTAAAATTCTGATGTCTTAATATATATTATCAATATGACTTTGATAGACTGTTGTGAGTTATATAACCTGAGTCTTACTATGCTTACAGATCTCCCATGATCCTCTCTTAAAGTCCATTTGGTGGTGTGAACCGCAATGTACATTTAAGTTAATGACATGACAATTAGCTTTAGCTTGTTCTAGGTCACCTTCCAGACCCTATTGTACTTGTGCTGCTTGGCCAACAGGCTAAGGAATCTTCTCCATTCTTTTGCAGTTGGCGCACTAATTTCTGATTAGCAGATTGGTAGGGTGTTCCTTCCTTTCCCATGTGTAGCAATTGCTTGGGGCATCTGCCTTTGTCCCCAGGAGGGGCCAGAAGTCCCTTGCCTTCTACCTAACATTTCCCCACTTTCTATTCTAAAGGCCCAAATCATTGTTTAGGGGTGTCAACTCACCTAGCTGCTTCCTGCTGAGTGGAAGAAATGATTCCTATTAGGATGGCCTCTTGCAGGTTCTCCAGGGTTCTCTCCAGGGGACTTCAGTATATATACTTGGTAAATTGTTGTCATTGTAGGTGTGAGGAGGAGGTAGGCACTGGGGCTGGCAGAGAATGTAGGACCATTTGTAGCTTAGTGGCCTCTAGACAGCATGAAATAAATTTAGTTGAAAAATTTATGAGGATCAGTCCAATATAAGAATTCCCAGGATACAAAGTAACGGGGTGACCAAGAGAATTACCAAGGACATCCACCAGGGACTAGAGGTCTCATCTCATGTCTGGAGACTGGAGGCAAACTGTAGGATGGCATTGATGTTGTCCTGAACCTATCCTGACTAGCTAACGGAGAAGCAGCACTGTTCTTTTTTTATTTTAGCATATTATGGGGGTACAAATGTTAAGGTTATATATATTGCCCATGCCCCCCTCCCCTCTGGAGTCAGAGCTTCAAGCATGACCATCCCCCAAACGTTGCACATCTCACTCATTGTGTTTGTATATACCTTTCCCCTCCTCCCCCCTCCCACCTGCCCGACACCCAATAAATGTTATCCCTTGCAGAGTATATGTTGCATGCAAACTGGAAATCTGTTTTACTTATTATATTTTTTATATGTAGGTATAGTTCCTGAGATTAATAACTACTTAAAATTATTTACTGAATTATAGATGAATAAATATTTATAGTTTTAACTATTTTGTATCATGGAGGACTATATGTTATTTAAGAGCAGGAACAATGTAATCATCTGTATATTCCCAGTACCTTGGATTTTGTTTGGCATCTATTACTGCTTGGTATATAATTGATGCATTTAGAAAAATGAGCCCATGGCCCATTGCATATGAATTGTGAATAATGTTTTTCTGGTAAGTCTTTAAATAGAAAATAAAGAAAAACAAAAGAATAGAGAAGAAGAGAGTATTTGCAACAAAACAAGTGCCAGGTAATTCACAGAGAATACAACAGTAATGTGGAAAGTAGGAATGTTACTTAAAGAACTTAGATTTCTATATATTTTAGTAAATAAAATATGTTCAATAAATATGACAATTCTGATATGTCAACAAAATCTATTAAATATATTCTCATAAGAATCACAGAGATTTTCTGTGATGGGATAGTTAAAAGAGAGTAATGAATAATTATTTCTGTTTCAAGAGAAGCAGCCCTAAAAACTTCTGTGCTGAAAACATTGTCAATGCTCCATCCTTAGTACTTGCCATTTCTGTGCACACCAGCCAGACTTCTAACCTACCAGGAATTGTCACTGTTTCCTAAGGGCTTTCTCTGACATCTGTAGTCCTCTTTGCCAATATGCAGGGAAAAAGATGTTCCAGAGAATTAACAGGCCCCAAGAGTATCACTTAACCAGTGATTGGTGAGAGTTGGTGAATAAAAACCCTACATTACCAAGTTAATTCTGTGGAGTAACTCTGAAATTCTATGCTGGCTCTTAGGGTTTTCATGTGCTATTAAGTTTCAGTCCAGTTGCCATCATTATAGTTTGCTTGAAAGTGCATGCTTATTCACTTCTTTCCCTTCTCTGTCTCATTTCTCTACTTTCTTTCCAGAGTTTCTGGATATACCCACCAAAACACTTGCATTTGAATCCTTGTCTCAGGGTCTTCTTTTGGAAGAACTCAAACTAAGATACTCTATTAGAAGTTATGTTTAAAAAGCTTATAAATGACCAAGTTCCCCAGCCTACTCTACCTAGAACAATCTAGAAAAGTGGATTTGGAAAAAAGAAAAAACTAAAGATGTCAGAGAGCTATCAAAACAGGCAGAACTTGAGAAGCCAATAGCTATTAACAGCTATTTTTAATTTCTGGGATTACTTTGTCATTCATTCATTCCTTTATCAAAATTTCACTGACTATATATTACATGTTAGGTACTCTGTCAAACACAGAGACTACAATATTGAATAAAATATCATTCTTGTCTTTAAGGTGCTTAGAGTTAGTTGAAAAGATAAATATGTAAGCAAATAATTGCAATACATTAAATAATATTGGGCATCAGTATCTCCAGGGAACTATGGGTACCCTGACTCAAGTGTTTTTGGGGAAATGTTTAGGGAAAGTTTGATAGCAGTTATGTCTGAAAAGAGTTTTGTAACCTGGGTGAAACTGTCCCAGGTGAACCAGTTATGGAAAACTATTCTGTGCAAAGGGAAAAGCATGATTAAAGGCATGGAAGCATAAGACAGTGTATGTTTGAGGAATGATATAAGGTCTAGTATGACATAATTAAATATAAAAATAAATAAATATAGGGTTCTGTCAGATAATAGCAGGGAGTAGGAGTTAAATAGAGAAACATACTGCTGCCACACTAAGTAAATCAGATTTTAGCTTATGGGTAATGACAACATTTTCATACTCAGACAGGCACTACCTTCGTGCTTTCCCATATTATGGAGGAGATATTTTAACACCTAGAGCTATAGTCTTTCTATTGAAAGATATTTCTGAGCTTTATGATTGCAAAATATGATACCTTCCTGAAATTCTACTACATTCATGTCTGAAAGTTGATACAGAGTATTTAGCCCAGTAATTGAAGGAAACCACATATAAGATTTGTTAAAAAATGATTCATTATTTTAAAATGGACAGAAATAAGATGTGAGTGCCAAAGAAAGCAAGTCTGTTACATCATGTGGAAAACATAAAGTAATCTATGGTAAAATAACTGATTAAATTACACAATGAAACCTGCTACAATTGTCTGTAGATGGTATCCAGAGTTTTGAATGCCTCAGACACCAAATGTTAGCAATGTTTTAGCAGTTTTTTTTCTTAAAGATCTTGAAGGAGATACATCCCTATCTCACTGTAATACAAAGGAGCTTCTTTCAAGTCAGTGTCCCACAAATCTCTAGTTGGTGATATTCCGATCTACCTCAGGGGCTATTAATTCAGTGAGGAGCTTGTTATTGTTACATATTTTTAAAAAGAAAATTTTAAAAGTATAACAGAGTCACAAAGAAGAAAAAAAAAACTATAGCTGCACTTGCTGGCCAGTATTCTTTGTAGAAAAGCCTGACAGCAGCTATATTATGGGCAAGAAGGAGGACAGTGCCTGTAGGGTTGACAGACTGGGAACTTGATTACCCCGGAATAGGAGCATATATAATAAACCACATGCCTAAGGCTCTCAGAATATAAAATCTGTTTTTCATAGTGGAGTTGAACATTTTTATATGTGTATGAGGCCCCAATTGCAAACTCAAACGCAAGGAAATTATATATTAGCCCTAAAGTTTAAGAACTATTTTTTTTTTAATCTTTACCTCACGGAAATTGGTAGTTTTATTATCTCTAAAATCTAAAACAAAATCAAAATAGTAGACACAATGCAGACAGGTAAAGCAATCAATAAGTTTCTAAATAGCGTTTTTTTGTTGATGCAAAGAGTAGAGAGTTCAGAGTCTCATTAACTAAGCCAATAGAAATGCTAATGAGTTCATTATCTCTTTGAGGAATGGAAAGTTCAATAAGGTGACCATTATTTGACAATGTAAAATAATGATTTTTAAATCTCTTCCATAGCTTTAAAAGGCTAATAAATAACAAGCCTTTGTTAATATTAACCTATAAACAGAGTTTTTCTCTGTACAATGCCACTACATATTTTTATTTTACTCTGCTCTGAGGTTGATTAAAAACAGAGGTATATTTATAGTAAGCCACATATAAAATATGTAAGAATGATAGCCTACAATGGGCATTAAATGCTTCATATTTAGGAAAGAATGCCAACATTAACTGAAGCAAAGTACTTGTGGTATGAGGTTTCTTGATATTCAACCAATAGACTAAAACCAGTAAGAACTAGTTTCAAGTAAAGGCAAGTCAATCCAACTAGAAATTAGAGTTATAGCAATTATGGCTATCTGAAAATAATGAATAAACTCTTCTGTAAAGCCAAAGTTTCTATGTAAACAGCCTCTAAGGTAGGACATGCAAATGCAGGTAAAAGAAATGAAATAGGGAGATATCAATCACAAAAAGGAAAAAAATAGAAGGACAATCCATGGAAAATAGCTATAAATCTAAGACAAATTTCTTTTCCTGGGCTTTCCTGACTGATCTGTATCACTCTTACTTTCCACTGAAGGAACAGGATGACCTGCCCTGCCCTTTGTGGGAGATGAGGGGTGAAATATCAACTCACAATATAGCAGATTAATAAAAGAAAGGGATTTATTTACAGTGCCTGCAGGGATAATAAAAGAGTGATTACTTAATATCCCAATGGTGTCCAGAAATTTATATATCCTCATTTTAGAGGGGAGTAGGAGATGAGAAATATAGGTAATTTCATTTAGAAGCAATAAATGGTTGCTAGGAAGGATGAATGGATACTTGGGAGAATGAATGGATGAGGGGAAAACAGATTGACTTGTAACGATTCTCTTTGCAAATTAAATTAACCTGAGAGACAATTATATTAAAAATGATTTGGGACAAGTCTGGTTGCATTCTTGATCTTCTATCTTGTAATATAATGAGATAACAGGGAAGGGAAGGGAAGTCAATTGTTCTTTTTGATGAGTCTGTTTTTTCATGAAGAAAGAGAGAAAGCTCCTTTCAAGGCCTGTCAATCTCTAATGGCCTTTAATTCAAAATACTCTTTAAACCAAGGCATCATACTTTGGGGTGAAATTTCCTGAGCTTCTGGCCAGGTGCAGTGGCTCATACCTGTAATCCTAAGACTCTGGGAGGCTGAGGTGGGAAAATTGCTTGAGTTCAGTAGTTGGAGACCAGCCTGAGCAAGAGCAAGACCCTGTCTCTACTAAAAATAGAAAAAAGTAGCTGGGGTCCTGGTGCCTATAGTCCCAGCTACTCTGGAGGCAGAGGCAAGAGGATCACTTGAGTCCAGGAGTTTGAGGTTGCATTGAGCTATAATGATGCCACTGCACTGTAGCCCAGGCAAGACAGCAAGACTTTGTCTCAAAAATAAAAATCCTGAGCTTTTTCACTTTTACTTTATCCTTTCATCCCATTCTGTCATTTCACGAAAAACACACACATAGACACCCTCCCCCCCGACACACACACAATGCCTGATGTATGAGCAGAGATTCTGAATGGGAGCTCGTAATAGTCAAGTAATGTGACTTTGGATCTGTCATTATTTGGGAAACAGAGTCATTTATTAACTTTACTTACCTTGCACCTGCTTTCTCTAAATTGAGTAACAGTAAGTCAAATTACAGATTACCAAACAAGTGAAGTTTCACTAAGCAGAACTTGAAAGGATCTGCTATCAGTATACATTCCATGTAATACTGTATACAGATTGATTAAAACATGTGTTTTTAAAACAAAAATATTGAAAGAAGAAAAGATAATGTCTTTCTTTCCAGAAGTAGCACAATATTAGTTTGCTTCTCAAAATTAATGAGACATTTTCTCTTTTTTCACTATTAGGTTTATTAGGCTAATGAAATGATGGTATTCTTATTATTTAATAGACATTGTATAAAGCAGCCATTTAGTGACATAAGTATACTCAGGAATAAAGCATTTAAATAAAACAATAGTCTTCTACAACATTCAAATAGCTTTGCTAAATTGAAGTAAAGTGACAAAGATTTTAAGAAATTATTTTCACCTGATACTGCTTAATTCATGTAGACTGAAAAATAATCTTTTTAAGAGAGGCTATTCGAATCAGTGTTCTTAATTAAATATTCAGGGTACAATTAAATTAAATGCAAGTACATAAAGAAAACAAATTAATCCAAAATTCCCAGTAAATAGGTGCTGAAGTAATTATATAAAATTAACTATCGTATAAATGGGAAAATGTCTCCATAAATTTATTTATCAACACTCAATAATAACTCATCTCATTCCACATAATTTCTAAATAACAATCACATTGCTATTAGTACTGGAAACTACATTAAACTAAGGGTTAAGTTAAAAATCTCTGTAAGGAAGTGACATACAATGAGAAAAATACAATAGGGTTTCACATTGTTTTTGTGATGTATTTCCTATATTTTATGCTATAAAAATCCTTTATGATATGCCTATTTGAAATGTTATTTGCATCCCTATCTAGAACAGATAATTATGGATTAAGGAGGGCAAAATGGCTGATAATGATAGCTATGTTTTCCTATCTTAAAAAGGTTACCTTATGTATTGATGGGCACTTGGATTGATTCTACATCTTAGGAATTGTGAATTGTGGTGCAATAAACATTCTAGTGCATGTGTCTTTTTTATAAAATGACTTTTTTCCTTTGGATAAATTCCCAATAGTGGGATTGCAAGATCAAATGGTAGGTCTACTTTTAGTTCTTTGAGGTATCTTCATACTGTTTTCCATAGAGATTGTACTAGTTTGCAGTCCCACCAACACTGCATAAGTATACCTTTCTCTCTGCATCCATGCCGGCATCTGTTGTTTTGGGACTTTTTAATAAAAGCCATTCTCACTGGAGTTAGGTGACATTTCATTGTGGTTTTGATTTGCAATTTCCCTGATGATTAGAAGTGTTGAACATTCTTTCATATGTTTATAGGCTATTAGTCTATCTTCTTTTGAAAAGATTCTGTTCATGTCTTTTGCCCACATTTTAATAAAGTTGTTTGATTATTTCTTGCTGCTTTGCTTGAGTTTGTTATAGATTCTGATCATTAGCCCTTTATTGGATATACAGCATGCAAATATTTTCTTCCATTATGTAGATTGTCTATTCACTCTATTGATAGTTTCTTTGGCTGTGCAGAAGGTTTTTAATTTGATCAGGTCCCATTTATTTATTTTTGTGTTGCTGTGATTGCCTTTGGGATCTTCTTCATAAATTCTTTGCCTATGCCAAAATCTATAAGAGTTTTTCTAACATTTTCTTCCAGAATTCTTATAGTTTTCTCCCTTAGGTTTAAGTTTGTTATCCATTGTGAATTATTTTTTGTGAGTGGTGCGAGGTACAGATCCTATTTCAGTGTGTGGATATGTGGCTATCCAATTTTCCCAGAATCATATATTTAATAGGGATTCTTTTCCCCATTGTATGTTTTTGTCTGCTTTGTCAAAGATAAGATGGCAATATGAGGATGGTTTTATATTTGGGTTCTCTGTTCTGATCCATTGGTCAGTGTCTCTGTTCTTCTGCCCATACAATGCTGTTTTGATTACTATAGTCTTGTAGTATAGCTTGAAGTCGGGTAAATTGATACCTCCCATTTTGTTCTTTTTGCTTAAGGTTGCTTTAGCTATGTGAAGCCTTTTCCAGCTCCATATGAAGCATAGAATTATTTTTTCTAGATCTGTGAAAAATGACATTGGTATTTTAATGGAGATTACATTGAATCTGTAAATCACTTTGGGTCATATGGACATTTTAACAATGTTGATTCTGCCAATCCAGGAGCATGATATGTTTTTCCATTTGTTTATATCATCTGCAATTTTCTTTCTCAGTGTTTTGTAGTTCTCCCTGTAGAGGTCTTTCACCTCCTCAGTTAAATATATACCTAAGTATTTTATTTTCTTTGTTGCTATTGTGAAATATATTGAGTCTTTGATTTGACTGTCAACTTGACTGTTGTTGGTGTATAAGAATGCTACTGATTTGTGTACATCGATTTTTGTAGCCGGAGTCATTGGTATAGGTTTACCATGTAGTACTACTCAGCTATAAAAAATGGGGAACTTGGGATTGTCAAAAATGGCGGATTGGGGATGATCTCCTGGCTCTCAGCTCTCAGACTGGGAGGTGAAGAAGGCGACCTGAATCACTCGAGGGGGTAGTTCTCCCACAGGATCGGCTTCACAGAATTACAGGGAAGCTTTGAGGGGCAGCAGTGTTGGGAAAAGGAGGAAAGTGACTCAGTAAATTTTCTGTGAAGTTCCGAGAATCCAAGTGGTACAGCGGGGATTGGAGTGCAAGCTGGCCATGCTCAGCAGCCAGCTGAACGGGACTGTGTGATCTGTGCCACAGTGGGATGACTTCTCCTTTGCCGACCTCCACACCCACACAAGCAGGGAAGTGCCTGAAGTCAGCATGAAGAGATCCAGAGCACATATCCCAAGATCTGCCAAGGATCGTCCCTCCTAAATTCCAGATTTTAGCTGATAATCCAGCCCCATCACCTCTGATCCTCGATAAAGCAACCAGATGAGAAAGAACCAGTGAAAGTTCACAGGAAACATGAAGGAGCAGAGAGAAAAGTCACCTCCAAAGCAAAATATTCATTCTCCATCGTCTGACACCAACTTACATGATATGAGTAAACTGACGGAGGAAGATTTCTGAATATGGATTGCTACAAAACTAAATGGAATTGAAGAGAAAATAGAATTACAACAAAGAGAAAGCACAAGTACTATACAGGAAATGAATGAAAGATTCTCCAAGGAAATTGAGATTATCCAGAAGAACCAAACAGAAATTCTGGCAATGAAGGAAACAATCAAGGATATCCACAATACAGTGGAAAGCCTAAAGAACAAGATGGACCATGCAGAGGAAAGAATCTCAGAACTTGATGATTATGCCAATACTCTAAACAAATCAGAGGAAGCAAGGGAACACAGAAACAAGAGACAAGACCAAAGTTTACAGGAAGTGTGGGATTATGTTAAAAAGCCGAATCTCATATTAATGGGGATTCCAGAAGGGGAAGAGGAGCATTCACTAGGGCTGGAAAACGTATTTCATGGAATACTGGAGGAAAATATGCCAGGCCTGGGTAGAAATCTTGATATCCAAATACAAGAAGCACACAGAACTCCTAAGAGACCCCACGTGAAAAGGCAATCACCTCGTCACGTGGTTGTTAGGCTGACCAAAGTAAATGTGAAAGACAAAATTCTCCGTGCTGCGAGACGAAAGCAGCAAATGACCTATAAATGTAAGCCTATCAGACTAACAGCAGA
>VBSM01000568.1:16208966-16231072 GCA_008086735.1 Cheirogaleus medius | reverse complement strand
ACCATGTTACACAACACTGCCATGGTAGCAGGAGACTTCAACACTCCACTGAATAAGCTGGATAGATCCTCCACACAGAAAATAAGCAAAGAAATAATGGACCTGAACAGAGCCATTGATCAAAAAGGTCTGACAAATCTCTATAGAGCATTCCATTCAAATAAACTTGAGATTACATTCTTCTCAGCAGCCCATGGATCCTACTTCAAAATTGATCACATACTAGGCCGCAAATCAGATTTCAAAATATTCAAGAAGATAGAAATTATACCTTGTATCTATTCTGACCATAATGGTATAACATTACAGTTCAATTCCTATAGAAACACTCAACGCCTCACAAAATCATGGAAACTAAGCAATCTACTATTGAAAAATTTTTGAGTTAAGGCAGAAATTCAGAAGGAAATCAAGAATTTCTTCGAACAAAATGATAACGGTGATACTTCTTCCCAAAACCTGTGGGATACAGCAAAAGCTTACCTGAGAGGAAAACTAATAGCAATTAACACTCACATCCAAAAAACAGAAAGCTCAGATACTGAAAACCTAATGAATAGGCTTAAGGAATTGGAAAACGAAGAACAAACAATTTCCAATCCTAGTAGAAGAAAAGAGATAATCATGATCAAAGCAGAGCTTAATGAAATTGAGAACAAGAGAACTATTCTAAAGATCAACAAAACCAGAAGCTGGTTTTTTGTAAAGATAAACAAAATTGATGGGCCACTTGCTAGATTGACAAGGACTCAAAGAGAAAGGACTCTAATAAACTCAATAAGAAATGAAAAAGGAGAGATTACAACACACACCACAGAAATTGAAAACATTATATTTGACTATTATAAAAAACTATATGCACAAAAACTACAGAACGAAGACAAAATGGACAAATTTCTGGATTCATACAACCTCCCTAAGTTCACCCAGGAGGTAACAGAATTCCTAAACAGACCAATCTCAAGCTCAGAAATTGGAGCAGTAATTAAAAATCTCCCCAAACGGAAAAGTCCCGGGCTAGATGGCTACACTTCAGAGTTCTACCAAACATACAAAGATGAACTCATACCTATACTACAGAAACTATTCCACACCATTGAGAAGGAAGGTATCCTTCCAAACTCATTCTACGAAGCCAATATCACCTTGATACCCAAAACCAAAAAGGATGCAACAAAAAAAGAAAATTACAGACTGATATCTCTCATGAATATAGATGCAAAAATCCAAAATAAAATTTTAGCAAATAGAATTCAGCAACACGTCAAAAAAAATAATTCACCCTGACTAGGTGGGCTTTATTCCAGAGATGCAAGGATGGTTCAACATACGCAAGTCTATAAATGCAATTCACTTCATAAATAAAATCAAGAACAAAGAAGGCAGAATAACAGGAAACAAACATATGAAAAAAAGTTCACCATCTCTAATCATCAGAGAAATGCAAATCAAAACCACAATGAGATACCACCTAACCCCAATAAGAATGGCGTATATCAAGAAATCCCAAAACAACAAATGCTGGCGAGGATGTGGAGAGACAGGAACTCTCTTACACTGCTGGTGGGACTGCAAATTAGTGCAACCTTTGTGGAAAAGAATTTGGAGATACCTCAAGCAGCTAGAAATAGAAATACCATGCAACCCAGCAATAGCATTGTTGGGCATCCACCCAAAAGAGCATAAGTCATTCTATTATAAAGACATCTGCACCCGAATATTTATGGCAGCACCATTCACTATTGCACGGTCATGGAAACAACCCAAGTGCCCGTCAATTCATGAGTGGATAATTAAAATGTGGTATATGCTCACAATGGAATATTACTCAATTCTAAGAAACGACCATGAGCTAGCACCGTTTATGCTATCCTGGATTAAGCTTAAGCCCGTTATCCAAAATGAAGCGACACAAGATATGGAAAAATGGCTCCACATCTACTCGCCATCAAATTGGTACTGACTGATTAAAACTATGGTGCTCAAATGGTGGTAGTGTTCACCAGGGATTGGGAGGGGGGCGAGACCCACATCATAGGGATGTAGTGAGCATTGTTGGGGGTAAGGGCATACCTCTAACCCTTCTTAGGGAGAGGCAAAGTTATGCAATGTATCCAAAATGTAAAAAAATAAAATCTTTTGTTGGATGGAGGGCAGGCGGGAGGGGGGAGGAAGTGTATAGTTACATAATGGGTGCTGTGTGCGCCACCTGGGGATTGGACACACTTGAAGCTCTGTCACTTCACGGGGGAGTGGTGGTAGGGACTATGTATGTAACCCTAACAATATTTGTATCCCTATTATATGATGAAATAAATGGAAAAAAATATTTTTTAAAAAAGAAAATATTTTAAAAGTATAAGAATACCACAATAATAATAATAATACAAATTTTAATTTAATGCAGATTACTATTTTATTTTATTTTATTTTGACAAGGTCTTGGTCTGTCAGCAGGCTGGAGTGCACTGGTGTGATCATAGCTCTCTGTAACCTCAAACTTCCTCCTGCCTCATCCTCCCAAGTATCCAGATTACTAAAATTATCAAATAAAGGTGGTAGAATGTAAAAAAAAAAATGAGGAACTAATATTTTTGTAACAACCAGTATGGAACTGGAAACCATTTTTCTTAGTGAAGTACTGCAAGAATGGAAAAACAAACACCATATGTACTCACTGTTAAACTGGAACTAATCAATCAACACTTATGTGTACATATAGAAGCAAAACTCAATGAAATCAAGCAAGTGTGAGGGGGGAGGAGGTGTTGGGCAATTCACACCTAAAGGGTACAGTGCACACTATATGGGTGATGGGAACACTTATAACATTGACTCAAACTGTACAAAGGCAAGATATGTCACCAAAACTTTTGTATCCCCATAATATTCTGAAATTTAAAAAAACAAAACAAGCACACAATCTGTCTCTTCAAAACATAGGCACACACAAATAATTATATACAATTTATGAGAAACATACTAAAAAATCATTTATATGGATTAGAAATAAGAAAATATGCAAAGACATATAAAGAAAATATGAACCAAAACAATGTCGAGATATCAATATTAATATTAGTCAATGGGAAATGTAAATATTAAACACCAAAACTGATAAAATAAATGCTCTTAGGGAGTTGGCTGACACTAGCTTGTTAAGAGCCTATTGTTAGCATTTATTCTTAATTCCACGTTCAATGATATCACATTGAAATTGATCACAATGTTATGATTTATAACATGGAAATTGGAAATGATGCAAGTCAGGGATTTCTTTCCCCCCTCCTCTAGAGCCAGTTGCTAACCATTTACCAGCACAGTACTGTATACAGTTGATGAAGTTAAAATTACTCCAAATGTGCAGGTGCTCAACAATATAGCATCTAAACTGCAAAACCAAAACTATTAGAAATGTCAAGAAACTTTATTTAAAACATATAATCATGTTGGCATATTTTATTTTTCTTCTTTAGAATTGTACAGATCCAATAATTATTAAGTAGCAATATAAAGGAATTAGATGATATAATCCACAAACTTGATAAATAAAAAATATAATATTGATTTATACAATGTAAATATGTAAATAGATGTCTCTACTTTAAAAATGAGAAATTTTAAATAAATACAGAAGCCATAAGTGAAACAAAAGCCTATCTTTGGTCCCATTTTCATGAAACTTTGAGAGAATAATTCCTTGTGTTTCAAGGACAATTAGGGTATTTCAATAGTGGAAATCTTGTTCCACTGTAGAATTTTCAAAGATTATCCTAATTTCACAAAAAGAGATGTTTCATTGAGAAAGACATATTCCATGATTAGAATCAATATTTATGTTCTCCTATTGCAGGGCAGTATTTTTATTCATTCATTTAACAAAAACATTTGGAATGTCTATGGTATAGCAAACATTGGGCTAAGCATGGGAAATACAGCAGTGAGGAAGGCAGTCATACCCCTGCTCTTGTGAGAGGTTATATTTTTACAAGCAAGATTGACATTCAAAAATTTATTACACTAATGACAATTGTTGTGAGTATTATAAAATAAAGGTACAGAATGCTAAAAGGGCATTATAAGATGCAATATGACCTAGTTGGGGGATGTGATAGGGGAAGACTTCTTTACAGAAGTTGACATTTAAACTAATGTTTGAAAGGTGACTAGTAGGAGGACTTGGACTAATAAAGAATGGGATGAAGAGAGTTACAGAAAGAGAGAACATGTAAGAATGCACTGAGGTGAGATGCAACATAGTGGAACTGCAAGGACATTGTGGTTTGAGCAGAGTCAGTGTTGGTGAGAGTGCTAGAGATGGTGATGGAGAAATTTCAGGGAACAGATCCTATAGATCATTGTAGTCCAATATATATATAAATACACATACACACACATACATACACATACATCTAATTTTCCTCTAAAGAATTACAAAGTCAAGCATTAAGGAATACTAAATTTTAAGGAGAAGGACACAGTCAAGTTTGTGTTTTAAATGTTACTATGGAATTGGGACATTAGGAAGATGGCAGACTTGGAGGTTCCCAGTCCTTTTTCCCCAACATAGACATCAAAATACAGCTAGAAACTGGCTAACTTTAAAGTAGCTATGGAAAATGGTGAAAGGTCTATAGCAACCAAGTGAACACCCAATAAAGAAAAAGCCACTCTGAAAACAGTAAGAAACATTAAGGCATTTTTGCTTGTCCACACCCCATCACATCACCTGTGACATGTATTCTAGGAGTATGGCATGATATGTTGTAGGGTAAGTGGAGGCACAGCTCTCAGTTCCCTTCCTTGAATCAGAGGTAGCATACAAGACCTTATTTGCAACATTCTTATCTCTCTGATGGCTGCCTGAAGCTCAGATGGGAAAAAGCATCATAACTCAGATTTCACATTAGGAAAAGCCAGAGGATGTAGCAGACACTGCTCATTAAAGCTGCCAGGGGGGAGGAGAGGATGGGTATATACACACCTAATGGTTGCGGTGCACACCATCTGGGAGATGGACACGCTTGAAGCTCTGACTCAGGGGATGGGGGCAAGGACAACATACATAACCTAAACATTTGTACCCCCATAATATGCTGAAATTTAAAAAAAGTTATTACAAAGCTACAGTAATCAAATCACTGTGGTACTGCAGTAAATACAGACATATAGACCAATAGGACAGAATAAAGATACCAGAAACAAACCCTTCTATATATTGTCAAATGACTTTCAACAAGGGTACCAAGAAAATTCAATGGAGAAAGGACAGTCTTCTCAACAAATTGTGTTGGGAAATCTGGCTTATATAGTTTGGATATATGGTTACTCTAAATCTCATGCTGAAATTTGATCCCCAGTCTTGTATGTGGGGCTTGGTGAGAGGTGTTTTGGGGTCATGGGTGTGGATCCCTCATGAATGGCTTTGTGTCCTCCCTGTGAGGAGTGAGTTCTCACTTTATCAGTCCATGCTAGAGGTGGTTGTTTAAAGGAGCCTGGTATCACCTCCTCTCTCTCTTGCTCCCTCTCTTGTCATGTGACATGCCTGCTCCCCCTCAACCTTCCACCTTGATTGGAAGCTTGCTGAAGCCCTCACCAGAAGCAGATGCTGCTGTCATGCTTCTCGTCTGCACAACCATGAACCAAATAAAACTCTTCTCTTTATAAATTACCCAGCCTCCAGTATTCCTTTATAGCAACACAAAATGGGCTAATGCACTGGCTATTACTGAACCAAACTGCAGTCTGCTTGCCTGGTACAGTAAAGCCAAACTGATACTGAGAGTTGCAGTGGGAGAAAAGGGCATTTATTGCATGGCACCAAGCAAGGACTATGGACAACTAATGTTTAAAATCTGAACTCCTTGATGGCTTACAAGCAAGTATTTTTAAAGGCAGGGTTACATTTCAGAAAAGTAAACGTTTCAGGCAAATTTGGAAACCTATACATGTAGGTTATACATTGGTTTGGCCCATGGGTGTGGCTTCCTACAGGCCCCTCAAGAAGTAATTTAGAAGAAAGAACTATGGTCAGAGTTCAGTCCACAGTGCACCCTTATCTGCGGTCTCTGTGATAGTTGTTGGCATTTTTTATCTGGCGGGGGTTTCTGAAAAACAACTCAAGAACATATGTTAAGTTGTTATCTTTCAGTTTCTATAGGGAACTAAAGCACCTTATGACTCTGATTTGCTTGGGAGATAATTGTTACTATCTTCTTGATTATCAGGTTACTCATTTACTTTTTAAGGCTAGCTAAGTGCCTGGAATTTCCCTTGAAAGGATTGAAGATTTTTCTTTTATTTCCATACTTAGAGGGCCTGGCAGGTCCCTAAGAGTGTTCCCTGCTCCATCTTAATTTGAAAAGGATGAAGTATGGACTTACTTTATGCCGTATGCAGGTGATGCTTGAACAATATACGAGTTAGGGACACCAATCCTGTACACAGTTGAAAAATCCACTTATAGCGTTTGACTCCCCCAAAACATAAGTAGTAATAACCTACTGTTGACTGAAAGCCTTGCCAATAACATAAACAGTCAATTAACACATATTTTGCATGTTGTATTATTATATAGTGTATCCTTACCATAAAGTAAACTAGAGAAAGAAAATGTTATTAATCAAGTTATTATATAAGGAAGAGATGATATATTTGCTATTCATTCAATATAAGTGGATCATAATAAATGTCTTCATCCTCATTATAGTGACATTGAGTAGGCTGAGGAGGAAGAAGAAGGAGAAGGGTTGGTCTTGCTGTTTTAGGAGTAGTAGAGGCAGAAGAGGTGGAGGAGGTAAAAAGAGAGACAAAAGAGGCAGGCACACTCAGTGTAACTTTATGGAAATATGTTGTAATCCCTATCTGATGTTTTGCTTTTTCATTTCTCTAAAAATGTTTCTATATGATACCAATTGTTTTTCCATCATTTGCTTTAGTTTCAGTATCCACATCATAGAAGGGTCCATGGTATAAAAGAAGCTGAAGGCAGTCTTGAGTAATGAGAACCCTTCAGCCAGATTGTCTAATGTCCATTTGTTTTCTAGCACTACTTCTATGCCGTCTTTCTCTTCATCTGGCATTTGTTCAGAAGCACTCACCTCCGTCAAGTTGTCTTCTGTTAATTTCTCTGGTTTATTGTCTATTAGCTCTTGAATTTCTTCAAGATCCACATACTGAAACCTTTCACTCCATATCTTTTTTGCCATATTCACAATCTCTTTCATGATTTCCTTGACTAGCTATGTTATAAATCCTGTAAAGTCATGCACAACATCTAGACATAGTTTTCTCCAGCTGGAATTTATTGTTTCAGGCTTGATGGCTTTCATGGCTTTTTCTATAAGAACAACAGCATCTTCAGTGGTATAATTCTTCCAGATTTTCATGATATTCTATCGGGGTTGTCTTTCACAGCATTGACAGTCCTTTCTGTAGAATATTGTGTGTAATGAGCCTTAAAGGTTCTTTTGACACCCCAACCTAGAAACTACATTAGAGGCATTGTATTTGGGGGCAAGTAGACCACTTTAACACCTTCAGTGTTGAACTCATGTGGTTCTGGGTTGCCAGGATAATTGCATTATCCAATATCAAAAAACTTTAAAAGGCATCCCCTTATTAGTAAGGAACTTCCTTATTTCAGGGACAAAGCATGTATAGAACTAATCCAGAAACAGGATTCTCTTTGTCCACGACTTCTTGTTGTACAACAGAAAGACCAGCAGTTAGTGCTTATCTTTTACCTTTAAAGCTCAGGGGTTAGCAGATTTATAAATAAGGGCAGTCCTGATTACAAATCCAATTACATTTGTACAAAACAGCAGTTAGTCTATCCCTTCCTGTCTATCTCTATTCTAGTTTTCACTTATATTCCTTCCTAATAAATATCCCTTGTGGCATTGTTTTTCAGAATTGAACACTTTAATCTGCATTAAAAACCTGTTCAAGTTTTTCCTCTTTCTCCTTTCTCCTCAGTGATTTTCTTCATGGCATCTGAGAACTCATCTGCTGCCTACTTGTCAGCAGAAGCTGCTTCTAATGTTATCTAGACATTTTAAAATCAAACCTCTTTCTAAAACTTTCAAACCATCCTTTGCTGGAATTAAATTCTCCAGCTTTAGATCCTTCACCTTCCTTTTACTTTAGGTTGTCAAATAATTTCTTTGCTTTTTATTGAATCATATTAGAGTCTCTAGGTATGGCTTTCCTATAGGAATTCTGTACCCACATAAAAGCCACATTTTCAATATTAGGTAAAAGATATTTCACAAAAAGTGTAAGGTCCTTGTACCTGCTGATGTAGCTCCAAGAATGGCATCATGACTTTCCTTTTCATTTTTAAAAATGATCCTTACACTGGATTCATTCATCTTGAAGTGGTGTGTAACTACAGCTGCATACCTCAGTATATGGTACATGTCAAGCAATTCAACTTTTTCTTATAATATCATGCATGACTTTTCTCTGTTTTGGAGATCACTTCTAGCATCACTAGTGGCACTTCAAATGGGTCTCATAGTGTTATTCAAGTTTTATGGTATCATCCTTAACACAATAAAAAATACATGAGAACCACAAGAGATCACTTTTTACTATAGTATTTAATTTGCTGACGAGATGAACTGTTCACTCAGAGATGACTAGACATACAAGGTGTTTTAAGTGGATGCTCATAACACTTGAGCTCACTGCAATAGCAATAGAAGGTGGCTATGAAATTATTACAGTAGTACACTATTGACTAAGGTTAATTTCAGGCAGTTAGTTATGATTTGATACTGCATCTTTACATTTGTTTACATTTCTCTCAACTGGAAATGGCACCATGTATGGTCTGCAAGTGTTTGTGTGGGTAAATTTTGAATAAATTTAACTTTTTATAATTTCTGTATATTTTTTGGTGCTAAATAATATAATAGATTAGTATCTATGTATGTTTTTAGCATTCCTGACATACCTCACTTTTTCTTAATTTTAATTTTTTTGATATTTCTAGGCCATGTGGTTCATCTGAAAGTTTTTTTCAAATTGTCACAAATCTCTAAGAATTTTCCAATCAATTTATTGAAAAATATCTGTTTATAACTGGATCAACACACTTCAAACCCATGTTATTCAAGAATCAGCTGTATAAAAATTAACACAATGTATCAAAGACCTAAACATAAGAGCTAAAATCATAAACATTTTAGAAAAAATAGGGGAAATCTTCATGACACTGAATTTCACAACAATATCTTGAATATAATCCCAATAGCACAGGTAACAAAAGAAAAAATACATAAATTAGACTATCAAATTTTAAAATATCTGTATCAGTAGAATGAAAAGGCCATCCGTGAAATGGAAGGAAAATATTTGTGGCTCAAACATCTGATGACAGATTAATATGGAAACTATATAAAGCATTTCTATAACTAAACAACAACAAAAATCAAACAACTCAATTTATAAATGGGGAAAAAATACCTTGAATAGATATTTCTCCAAAGAAGATACACAAATGGCCAATAAGCACACAAAAAGATATTCAATATAACTAATCATTAGGGAAATGCAAATCAAGACCATAATGAGTAACTACTTCATATCCTTTGAGATATCTATAAGGAAGGAAGGATGAAGGGAGGAAGGAAAAAAAGATGATGGGAAAGATGGAAAAAAAGGAAAGAAAGAAAGAAGGAAAAAGATATTGGTGGGGACATCAAGAATTTAAAATCTTTCTGCTTTGCTGGTAGGAATGTAAAATGGTACAGTCATTGTTGAAAATAGTATATCAATTCCTCAAAAATTTAACATAGTATTACTATATGATCCATCAATTCCACTTCTGGGTATATATTTACTCAACTTAATTGAAAAGCACAGGCTTGAACAGATATTTGTTCCATGTTCATTAAAATATTATTTAACATAGCTACAAGATGGAAGCAATTCAAATGTCCATAAATGGATGAATTAATAAATAAAATGCGGTATATACATACAATAGAATATTTTTGAGCCCTAAAAAGAAATTCTGACACACACTACCACATGGATAAGTCTTGAAGAAATTAATGTAAGTGAAATGAACCAAACACAAAAGGACAAATATTGTATGATTTCACCTATACATACAATATTTAGAATAATTACCTAGAACAGTTAGCTAGATTAGTTAAATTCATAGAGATACAAAGTGGAATAGTGATTGCTATGGGTGAGAGGAAGGGAGAAATACAGAGTTATTGTTTAATAGGTAAAGAGATTTAATTTTTGGAAGATGAAAAAGTTCTATATAGATGGCAGTGATGTTTGCACAACACTGTAATAAATGTATTTAATGTAACTGAACAGTAAAATTTAAAATGGTTAAAATGGTAAATTTTATGTTATGTGCATTTTACATCAATGAAAGGAAACAAAAAAATGTACTGTGGCTGCAAATATGGAAAAGGTATTCCAAGAGAACAAGAATGGATATTAAGAAATCAGTTATAAATGTGTTTACTATAGTCTCATAAACTTGTAACTTGCACTAGGGGCCAACAAAATGTCTATTTCTATAGAAAGGTTATCAAAAAGTGGTATCTAATGTAACAGATGTAAGGGTCTGAAAAGGGGCAAAATGTCTTGTGTTGTCTCTTTAAAACCCCTCACACTTTTTGAGGAATTAAAACCTGCATTCCTGCCTGAGGCCAGTAATCAAAGGAGCAGAGGAATGTTCTTTGTTTCATGGTATCTTAAACCACAGGAGATGGCTCAACAGAGTTGTCTGGACAGAGGTCATGAGATTGTCTTTATTGTTTAACCATAGTTAAACAGTGACATCCCAAAGCTGAAAACCCCATTTAACACCTTATATTTCTGCTTAAAGAGGGGCGAGGGGACAATGTTTCCTGAAGACAAGAGTCTGCCATTCTCCTCCTTTGCTGGCAAATTAATAAACTTCTCTTTTCTTGTCCTTGTTCTTGATTCAGCTTCAGGGAAAAGTACCGAACTTTTGATAACACTAGCACCAGTAGAAACATTAGGTCCGGTACAGAGGAAAAGTACCAAGAGAACGGTACTGTGTAGGCGCCAAGGGAAAACTTCCCCTTCGCTTTCTGAAGGATCACTGAAAATCCACACACAAAAGTCAGTTTAATTGAAGAAAAAGCATACAATTTTATTAATGTTTACATGGGGAGAATCACATTGTGATTCCCCATCCTCCAAAATGGTTTAGAAGTTTCTATATCACATTGAGGTTAGATGCTGACAAAACAGGCTATGGTGGCAAAACGAATTATAGGAAGAGCAGAGAAGAGGAATTCTGTTGAGGGCCAATAAATAATTAGGAGAGAACATAAAAGGATCAAGAAACAGAGATTAACTTGTAAATACTTCTCTGTGGAATTTGAATGATCCTCAGAGACAGATACTATCTTGTAAAAGTGTCTGTTCAAGTGTGGTTATATCCTTGTTCTCCATTCCGTAACAGATAATGAGAAAACAGGAAGAAGAAGAAAAGAAAAAAGAAAAAAAACGTGCTCCAAGGTGGGTCCCTCTGGTCTTTATGTAGATAGGGGAAAAGTCTCTTCTATCATCTGCTGATCAGTAAGAGCTTTTTATTCAAAATACTCACTATACCAGGAAGCCATATTGTAGAATGAAATTCCCAGTACTCCTTTAACTGCAAAATGCATAAAAGTTCAAAGAGAACGCAAATCAATGGCCATTTATGAGGAATATAACAGGGTTTGTAGCCAGAAGCAAAGAATGGATATCTTTGTTTCCCCCAAAGGGGGGAAGATTTTAATGATTGAGGAACAGAAAATAGGAAAATTTTGCTTCAAAAAGCGATACCTACCCTTGTGACATGTACCAGGCATTTTTAGTGTAATGTCAACATTTTGTAAAGAGAGTAGAGAGAAAGGACTGCTTATATTTTTTTCCATTCTGGGAGCAGCATTTTCATTCTATTAATACTTCTTTGTCTGGGTATCTTTACCTGCCTAGAAGGGTTTATTATACACGACAATACCTAGAAGTGTTCTTCAACACCTGGGAACTCAACTCTCTGTAATAAGTGTGAACTAGAATAAAGTCCTAAGCCCCTCTCTGACTGAATGGATGGACCCCTGCTCTTGGCCAAGGGAACCCTAGAGAAACCTTAAAACTAAGTTCCCAGCCATGATGGTATGGGAGGGCAGGCACACCTCATTATATCCCCTTCCCTTGCTAATGCCCATCATGCTTTTTTTCCTAAGGGCTAAAAAGAAACTAATCTTGTGATCCAGACCAACATTCTTTCCTGATGAGACCAGCAACCATGAAGTGGTTTTAATCAGTCTATAGAGCATGCACAGAGAGGATTTTCATGTCCTTGCTTTACCTTTTTGACATAAAATGGCAGCCATATCTGAACATGAACCCCATAAAAGGATATAAAGCTTGATTGTGCAGGTGCCTGTTTCTACTTTCATAAATATTAATGAATATCCTCCTATAGCTTTTTAAATACGTGTATGTGGCCATCCTGCTCAGTATAATTTCCTGTTCCCATTGTCCCTGCCTTGAAGCATATGTTCCTGGCTTCTGGCCTTGGGCTCAGTTTTTCAGCCTATAGGAATGGCCACCCACAGGCTGCAACCCTTTAGGAGAAATTAAGAGCTCATTTCCAAATTATGAAGCTTACTATATTTTCAGTTAACATAATTGGTAGCCACAAGATGGGACCCAGGAAGAGCCCTACTTTCACCCAGCATGATTTGAAGTCAATACACTGACATCTGCATGAGCCCATTGACAGCTCAGTTATCTCCCCGATCTCACTGAGAGGAAAGGTCCTCCGGATCTAAGGTCTCCCACTTTTAGGTTGAAGATCTCAGAAATTTTATTTCTTTCCATCCCTTCCTTTCATTTCTCCCCAGTTCTGGTTCCCTCCATCTAAACCCTGGAGGAAATGTCTTTTGTCAGTCCTAAGTTTTGGAGGACCTAGTCATATTCAACTCACCCATAAGGTTTTGTGAAGACGGTCATGTTAAGGACACTGGAAAGACTGCCTTCATAAGGTGAGCGCAGTTATGAAAAACCTCCATTCTAAGGGGATAGTATAGAGAACTAAGGGAACAATATAGAGAAGCCTGGTTCTAAGGAGGCAATGTCTGAGCAGCCACCAGTGGGGACTCTAGTCACTTACATGTCTAAGAACTAGGGAGAAATTCTTGTAAATATTTGGGATCCTAAATAAAGCTGACCTGATATGATTTAAAGCTTTACTGGACACAATGAAAATCTTATGAGATCTCTCATTTATATGCATGCTCAATTACACAAAGATGTTCCATAAACTAAACCCTCCCCCCAAAAATGGCACATGCGAAATATTTAGAGTCAACTCTTCTTCCTTCTTCTATCCCAACCTCCTATCCTCCTCCTTCCTCTCTTACTCCTCCTATCTCTGCTCCTCCTTCTTCTACAGCCCCTGTGACCTCTTCTTTTCTCCTTCCATATACCCAGACCCCTCTTAACTACCCCTTTATCCCTCTGACTCAGCAGATGTGTCCTTCCTCGTCCCCTTCAGGATTATGCAAGACAATGACAATGCTACAAGGTCAGTGTTTGTTCCCTGGGGGAAAATCTTAGTTACTGGCTATCTCATAGGACTTTCCCAATCCTTGATTTAATGCTTTAAACTTTGCTAGTCAATCTAATCTGCTAATTACCATCATTCGGGATTACATGGAACTGTTGGTATCTTTGGCAGCATGGTCCTGAATGGGCCATAGAAACCCCTTGTCAGGTTGCTGATTTGACCAGCAACTTGGCCAGAAAGCCAAGGAAAGGGCTTTCCACATGCTGGCATTATGGCCGTGGCAGCTTCAGGCAGGCCTCTAAATCCCTCTGAAGCTAACCAGTTCCTTGATCCAGGGTAGATCAGTGTGTCTGTCTGCTTCTTTTGTGGCCTCCCCCCCCAATCAGGTATATTAAAAGGGGCTGCCATAAATACGATTAAACTCTAGTGAGGCTCATCTGATGGACATTTGGAGCAACAGTGGGGCTACTCCTAGGAAATTTGGGGGACTTTTCTTGAACTCAGGGCTGGCCCGATGGGAGAGCTGGAGGTGACTGTCACCAATAAGACCATACAGTTTGAAAGGTGATTAACAATGGTTGTTTACAGTGGATAGTTGTTGCTACAGAGGAATGCTTATTTCTTTGTGCATCTGAATACAAAAGGTATGGTTTAAACACTTAGAGAAATGTCTTTCTAATAAAATATATTGTAAAACCATTGTGCAACAGAGTCCCATGGCAGTCCCATGGCATCTTTTTGGAGGCCCAAGATTCAATGCTACCTGTCTAAATGAAATTGGTCTCCTTATAAATTCCTATGGTGAATTCTTGTAATTTTGTGTTGCTTTGACATACATTCTGGTCTTCCATCTAACATACCCAAACTCCTTATGGGACTTGGATTTTTCTTTCTCTCTGCTTGAAATATGAATCATTACCCTGTTTTCTCTGAAACTCAGTAAGGGCTTGGGCCATATGTAAAACAAGTAAACTCTAACTTGCTTTGTTTTCATGGACATAGTTTAAATCTAGCTGTCCTTTTGGACTTGTGAGTTTTGCCAGTCTCATGGCTAGAGTTTTAAAATTAAAACTATAGATTCTTACTTTATGTTTATTTGTATGTCTTTATTGTTTATGACACCAAATTGCCGTATAAGTGAGTATTCATAAATTAAAGAACTAGCCCAAATGCTTTTCATGTTCACATGACTTTAATAATCTTTACTGAATAAAGATGGTTTTAAAATCATTGGTAAAATAAAATAAAAATGTCTTCAAAATTTAATTTAGATATTTTTACCTGAACCTACTGGTTTAGGCTGTTTCTGCTATATGGTTTAAGGTCATAAATTTATGCTTATGTTGTACTTTTAATACTTGCTTAATTTGTCTGTGAGTTAAAGCTGTAAAGGCTGACTGCTGGGCTCCTCTAAAGCCTTACACACATCTTATTCTTAACTTGTCTTTAGTTTTAAGTAATTAGATTCTGAGGTCTAGGTGTGTGATCATGGTAAGGCCTTTAGGAACAACATTCAGGCTCCCTAAGGTCAGTAGCCCAGCTGTGTCAAATTAAAAATGTACCTCTCAGGTTTTTCATTGAAAATTAGAATTACTAAGAGTTAACATTGTAATTAATATATGTAATTAAAACTACTAAATATAAAAGAAACAATGTTATATGCAAACTATATAAGGGAAATAAGATTTGTTTTGGTAAAAAGGGTTATAAAAACATAGAAATATGGTTTTTGTTAAATAAAATAACTGTCTAATTTAAAGATTTTAAAAATTATTTTAAATAAATAAATGACAGATAAAACAAAATGCCTATAAAGAGGGAAAGAAAAAGAAAGAAATTCAGTTAGCCTCTTTCTTAGCTTGTTTTTTTCAGTTTGTCTTTATTAAGTCTTATGATTGTTTGAGGAAAAGAGTCTTCTCTCAAAGAGTAAAGTTTTTTCTTTTTAAATTCTTTGAATTGCCACTTTGGTTGAATTAGTGACCATTATTTTATGGTAAAATGTGATCCTGTTTTGTGACAAGAAGTATTTTAAAGCTTTAAATATTTGACAAACTTTCCAAAATCAAAATTCTAAATTTAATCTTTTTGACTTCAAACTAACTTTTTATATTAGAGCCATTAAAAATTTATTAATATGTTAAAATGATATAGAAAACATTGTCAAGTATGAAATGGTATTTATCTTTCTTTGAGATATATTTTTGTATGTATGTCCCAACATTATATGAGATTCCTAAAATTCTGATATTTTAATACATGTTATCAGTAATAATTATGATTATGCTAAATTGTTGTATGCCACAGTAATAATCAAATATTCTTGTCATTTATGTCTTTAACCATGACAATTCTAAGACTTTTATCATGCACAATTATCGTTTTACTTTGATTTTTCTCAAAAAGTAACCTATAATTGGCTATTTTTTCTTCAAGAAAATTCATGAAAAGGATTATGGTAAGTACTCTTAATACAGGTTTCTGATTGGACTAGGTAAAAACTTTTAGGACTTTAATTAAAAAGTTAATGCATTCATGAGGACTGCTAACCCAACATCAATCAAAACATAAACTAATTGCGTGGGACTGAACTAATAGAGGACTGAGATAATTCTTTTATGTTTAATTGGCTAAAAGACTTTTGGTTCTAAAACTCTTAGCCGTAGGGGTTCCACTGAGGGCCTAGATGGACCCAAGGCAGGTAGCCACACTGCCCTGGCAATGAGGGGACAAAATAAAAGTTTGGCCATTAATGTTGCCTCTTGCATATCTTTGGCCAAAAGTGAGGGAACTGTGAACTGTGAAATAAAATCCTAAGCCCCCCTCTGACTAAAAGGAACCCCTGTTGGCCAATACTACTCCAGAGAAATCTTAAAAGTGAGTTCCCAGCCACAATGGAATGGGAGGTCAGGCATGCCTAGTCATATTCCCTCCCTTACTAATGGACATCAGGTTATTTTCCTAATGGCTAACCAGAGACGATCTCCTGATCCCGACTAACATTCTTTCCTGATAAGAGACCACCAACCATGAAGCGGTTTAAACCAGTCTATAGAACATGTACAGAGAGGGTTTTCATGTCTTTGCTTCACATTTTTGACATAAGAGGGTGGCAATTTCTGAATGTGGACCCCATAAGAGGATATAAAGCTCCATTGCACAGGCACATGTTTCTCCTTTCATGAATATTCATACTTTCTCCTATAGGTCGTTAAACATGTATATCTGGCCATCCCATTATTCCTGTTCCCATTGTCCCTGGCACAGACAGGATGCTCAGCTTTCCAGCCTGTTGGAATGGCCACCCATAGGCTATAATCCTCTGTGAGAAATAAAACTCTCTTTTCCAAATTATGAACCTTGTTATTTTTTCAAATAACATAACAAAAACTTTAATGTGAACTGCTGGGAATACTTATACACAAAGATTTATACAGGATAAAGAATATATAGTGAGTTCTGATATACTCTTGAGTCTCTCTGGTGATAGCTCTTACTAGTATGAGTATGGTAAGACTCTGATCTGTTCTGTCAAAATCCTCTTCTGTGTGTCCCAAGTTTTCCTGGTCCCCTGTGGCTTTGTTTGCATTGAGATTTTCCATATCTCACTCATTGATAGTATATATTATTAAGTCAGTTTCAGTCAATGCACTTTCTTGAAGTGCATTTTTAAAGATTTAGCCTTTATTTATCAACTCTGAGACAGATTACGTAATACTGCAGTTCCTTGTAACCCACATTTTGTCTCTGCTCTCTGCAGGGATCAGCTTTCTTCTACTCTGGCAGCTGCATTCTCTCTTCCTGCTGTGGAGACAAAAACAGATTTAACCCTCTCTTTTAGGAGAATAGTCCTATCCTGCTAGGAATTCAAACTGATAGGCAACACTCCCCACCCCACTCACCCATGCTGAGCTCTCACACACACCTTTGCACACTGCCATGACATTTTCTAATAAAAGTTGTGGATTTTAACATTTAATAACCTTAAAACAGATGATATATCTTTGGATTTTTCTGATATAATTACAATGGTAGGGCATATGTAGCCACATCATTTGAGCTTTAGTTTAATCCTTTAAACACAGGATAAAAATGGAGACAGTTTTGCCTTTGGTAATGGGGCTGGGGACAGCTGTCAAATCAAATTGGTAAATATTCTGTGCCTGGTTATACCAAATTCTCATAATCAAATAAATGAAAGGGTATACTATGGGTAAGATAAATCCCCCTAGATGTCAGAGAAAGGCCAAATGTAGGTGGCTTTTGGTAGAGATTCTTCTAGTCAAGAAGTTTATTTATATTAAAGCCCCTAAGAGCCCTGGAAAGAAGTTGATCTGGAATAATTGATAGGCAAGAAAATCCAAAGGCAATATATAAAGCAGAGCCCTGAAAGCAGACTGATGAGGCTTGAATCTTTGTTTTATTGATAAGTAGGTATATACTCCTCGCCAAGTTAGTTATCTTTTCTATGCCTTAGTTTCATCATCCATCAAATAGGGAAATATAGTACCTACTTCAGTGTGCTATGTTGAGGACATATATGTTAATACATGTAAAGTACTTATGGAGTACCTGGCTCTTAGTAAGTAGTCAGTAAAATATTGAAATTAGAATTGTAATGATTATAATCATCAATATCAGCATTATCAGTATATTCCAAAAATAGTAATGAAGAGTGATCTGCACTACCATAAAATAACATGTAAAATAGCAAGAAGTAAAATAATGTGAGATCAACACAAAAATAGATCAATGGGATAGCATAGAAAGCCCAGATATTTTGGTAGTTAATAAATGAAGCATCTCATATCAGTGAATAAAATATAACTTAGTTGATTGATAGGGTTGGCAAAACTGATTACTTATGTGTAAGTGAAAACAAATTTAGAGCTCTACTTCACAAAATACACCAAAATAAATAGCAGATAAAGTAAAAAAAAAATAGGTGTAATTAATGAAGCAAAAAAAAAAAAAAAGGCTAGACCCAGATATATGTAAATATTTGTCTCAGAGCAGGGAAGGTATTTCTGTAATCAAAAATTCAGGAGAGCCCAAGACCATCCTTACTTCTCACATCAACTACAAGTTTGGAATTTCCCAAGAGCACTTTCAATAATTCACTAGAAGAACTCACATAATTCAGAAAAGCTGTCATACTCATGGTTATGGTTTATTATAGTGAAACATTACTGACTAAAATCAGCAATAGGTACAGAAAAAAATGGATGGGTCCAGGAGATGTTCAGACATCAACTTCCCATTGTCCTCTCCCAATGAAGTACTGGGGACAATGCTAACTTCTCCTTGCAATGATGTGTGACAATATGTATGGAGCATTGCCAAGGCGGGGAGCTCACTCAAGCCTTGGTGTCCAGACATTTTACTAGGGCCCTGGTCATATAGACATGGTTGGCCACCTGCATGGATAACCTTAGTGGATTCCATCCTTTCCAGAGGGTTGAGTTGATACCACATAGCCTGAAGCCTCCCACCAAAAATCACATAAGCAAAGACTACCTGGTATGGCCCAAGGCCCTGAGATAAACAAAGACACCCTAATTTATCAGGCAGGACATAGCAGGAGCTTGGAGGTTACCTCCCAGGAGCTGGGGAAGAGGAAACTTGTCTTTACGGAAGGTTAATTGATGGCACATAAAGGATAGAAACACAGAAATTTAAAAGTTCTACATATTTAATAGCATACAGAAACAAAAAATCAGGAATGAAATAAAAGAAAAAATATGGAAGTATACTTACATCAAATATGGCAGATAAAGTCTGAGTCTTCTTAATGTATAATAACTGCTTACAAGTAAAGAAAAATATAAATGACCTAATGATATTAATGATAATAACAATAGCTAATATTTAATGAACTGTGTGATAGTCACTGTCTTCAGAGCTTTACATGTAATTACTTAATCTTCACAAAATTCCATAAAGTGGGTATTATTATCATCTCTTTATCATATGTGAAGAATGTGAGGGAGAGAAAAATGGTGTAGAACGATTATCTGGGCAAAAAATTAAAAATTAACAAAAGAAGGAAAATAAATGGTTAATATCGTAAAATTTTCAAAGAAATGAGAAATGAAATTATAATAAGATACCCTTTTATACCAATTAAACTCAAATGATTAAAACATTAGTAATGCTTAATTTTGGTGATGATTTAATGAAATAGTCATTTCACAGAGTACTGAAAGGAATATAGTAATTATAACATTATTGGAGTGTAATTAAAAAAATATCAAAAACCTTATAAACAAATGTATAAATGAAGATAAACCTATAAATAAAATTTCCTAGCAATTTCACTTATACATACTGTCAACAGAATGTAAACAAAACTCTGTAAAATAATTTTAAAGAGATTTACTCTGAGCCAAATTTGAGGACCATAACCTGGAGCCACGCCCAAGAAGCCTTGAGCAAGTGGACTCGCTGTGGCTGGGTTACAGTTTGGTTTTATACATTTCAGGGAAACAGGGGTTACAGGTAAAGTCATAAATCAATACTTTGGAGGGATACATTGGTTTGGCCCGAAAAGGTGGGACATCTCAAAGCAGGGGGCTTACAGGTTATAGGTGGGTTTAAAGATTCTTTGATTTATAATTGCTTAAAGACATGAAGCTTTGTCTAAAAGCTTTAAATGTTTTAAGATAAGGAGTTGTTAATGAGAGACAAGCCACTGGACATATATTTGTTGTGTAAATTCAGGACCTGCAGGTTTGTCTAGCATACCCTTCGGCCTGTTAATAGGTTACAAAGGATGTCTCCAAGAAGGGAGGGGGGCATGATGAGGCATGTCTGACCTCCTTCCTCCTGGCAGGCAATTTAGATTTAGGATATCCTCTTGGCCAAGAGGGGGTCCATTCAGTCAGCCGGTGGAGGGTGAGCCTTAAGATTTTATTTTAGTTCACAATACTAGGCCTAAGAATCTAATCAGGAGTGCAAATATTTAAAAAACATTGGAAAATACTGAAAAGCTGGAGAGAACCTATTTGGTCAGCAGTAGGACTCATTTGATATAGCTATATGCTATACTTTGATGAACTATGCAGCCATTATTCATGTCTTAATACATGGAAGCACAGACCACATAACACGTAGTGAAAAAGAGCAGGATACAAAACTGCATACAACTATATGATCTCAATTTTGTAGTATGCATACATCTACACATAAACATATAAACTGACATATGCACACTATATATATTATTGACATATACATAGAACAAGGACTGAATACAAATACAATAAATGCCAATAATATCATCCTCCAGTGGCAGAATTACAGGAGATATTCTGTGCATTTTTCTGCTTTCTCCAAATTTTCTAAAATAAACTTATGTTACCTTTGAAGAAAACCAAAATATTTCATCCCATATATGCTTCTTTGACATATTTCTTTTTTTTTCTCTCAGAATCTTTGACATATTTCAAGATTACCCTTCAGATGGGCCTATTAACATAACAATAGCTGAAAAAGTGTCTTTTGTTGGGGAGATTTGCATCTAAAGAGAAAATCTGCACTGATGTAGCCAAATTTTCTCTGAGATCCACCCTTGTCTAGATCTAGGAAAGATTAACTGAGAGTGTGCCACTTTTAAAGGTCTGAAAGAAACATTTGCCAGCTATTCTCTCTGAGGGTTGCTACCTGTGAGGATTCTTCTACATAACAAGGCCACCTTTGCTAGCCAGGCCTCTCTTCTCTCCCTCCTATAAACTGCCTTGCCCCCATAACCTGATTTACAACCATAACCTGTTTTGGGCCATGCTCTGAGCCTCCATCCTTTCTATAATCCCAAGATGGTATAAAAGCATCAACCATATGGTCATTTCTTTGAGTTTTTATATTTTGTATGATTCATGCACGAGTACTTGTAATTAAATTTGTATGTCTTTTTTCCTGTTAATCTGTCAATTATCAGTTTGTTTTCTATATTGAAAGTATCAAAACTTCAGGGGAAAAGATTAAACTTCCTTATACCTTTTTAATGAAAAAATATGATAAACATTTTAAAGAAAATAACTATTAAAATAATAACCATTAAAACAGTAACTTTTTAGATTCAACTATTATTGATATCAAAGATAAAAATAATAGTCTATATATAGCGAAGTGACATGAGCTATGATGTATTTAAAAGACACCATTCATGAATTTATGGAATAAAAGGAAATCCCATCATTATCATTTCTAGTAAGAAAAGAAACAAGGAAAGACCTCCCGAGTGAGTAGCTTGGAGACCAGCAGCAAGGGTAGGTGGAGTGGTTAACTTCCCCCTCCCTTGCATCTTGGACTGCTGGTGGGCTTCCCAGTGGTTGGAGAGACCTGCGGACACCAGTCTAGAGACGGCCGCCACCAGTGAGCGGTAAGCCTGTAGTGGACGCGGCACCAGGCTCCCAACTCCCTCGGGGCACATCCCTGTGCACAGACCCGACTGAACGGCAGGCACCATATTGCTACACTCATCCTTCCCCCATCCCTATCCGCGGCTGCCGAGAGAGACAATATAGCCACCAGCTGGAGGCATCTC
>VBSM01000568.1:16181906-16206665 GCA_008086735.1 Cheirogaleus medius | reverse complement strand
GAGGAAAGTTTATTTCCATAAATGCCTATATCCAAAAGTCGAAAAGATCACAAAAAGACAACCTAAAGAATCATCTCAAAGAGCTGGAAAAAGAAGAACAGACCGACCCAAACCCAGCAGAAGAAGTGAAATCATTAAGATCAAATCAGAACTAAATGAAATTGACAACAGGGAAACTATATGGAAGATTAATAAACAAAAAGTTAGTTCTTTGAAAAAATAAACAAGATTGACACACCTTTGGCTAGACTAAAGAAAAGCAGAAAAGAAAAACCTCTAATAAGCTCCATCAGGAACAATAAAGGAGAAATTACAATGGATGCCATGGAAATACAAGATATAATTTATATATATTACAGAAACCTCTATGCACACAAACTGGAAAATGTGGAGGAAATGGATAATTTCTTAGAAACATGCAGCCTCCCTAGGCTTAACCAGGAAGAAATAGAATTCCTGAACAGACCAATATCAAGTACTGAAATAGAAACAGCAATTAAAAACCTTCCTAAAAAGAAAAGTCATGGACCAGATGGTTTCACACCCAAATTTTACCACACCTACAAAGAATAACTGTTGCCTATCCTGCAGAAATTATTCCACAACATTGGGAAGGATGGAATCCTCCCCAACACATTATATGAAGCGAACATAACCCTGATACTAAAACCAGGAAATGATGCAACAAAATAAGAAAGCTACTGATCAATATCCCTTATGAATATAGATGCAAAAATTCCCAAGAAAATCGTAGTCAACCGAATCCAAGTGCTTGTCAAGAAAATAATCCATCACAACCAAATGGGCTTCATCCCAGGTATGCAGGGATGGTTCAACATACGCAAATCTATAAATGTAATTCACCATATAAACAGAAGCAAAAACAAAGACCATATGATCCTCTCAATAGACACAGAAAAAGCATTTGACAAAATTCAACACCCTTTTTTGATAGGAACACTCAACAAAATAGGCATATACGGGGCTTACCTAAAAATGATACAAGCCATATATGACAAACCCACAGACAATACCATATTGAATGGGGAAAAATTGAAAGCATTCCCACTTAGAACTATAACAAGACAAGGTTGCCCAGTATCTCCACTTCTATTCAACATAGTGCTGAAAGTCCTTGCTACAGCAATCAGACAAGGGAGAGGAATTAAGTGCGTCTAAATGGGAGCAGAAGAGATCAAACTCTCACTCTTTGCTGATGACATGATATTATACCTAGAAAACCCCAAGGATTCAACCATGAGACTCCTTGAATTGATAAACGAATTTGGTAAAGTCTCAGGATACAAAATCAATATACAGAACTCAGGAAAATCAGCAAGGGAAAATCAAACAACCCTATCAAAAAGTGGGCAAAGGACATGAACAGAAATTTTTCAAAAGAAGACAGAATAATGGCCAACAAACATATGAAATAATGTTCAACATCTCTAATCATCAGGGAAATGCAAATCAAAATTGCAATGAGATATCACTTATCTCCATTAAGAATGGCCTTTATCAAAAAGTCCCCAAACAATAAATGTTGGTGTGGATGCGTAGAGATAGGAACACTCCTCCACTCTGGTGGGACTGCAAACTAGTTCAGCCTCTGTGGAAAGCAATATGGAGATACCTTAAAGTGATACAAGTAGATCTACCATTTGATCCAGCAATCTCATTACTGGGCATCTACCCAAAAGAACAAAAGTCACTCTATGAAAAAGACACCTGCAGTCGAATGTTTATAGCAGCACAGTTCACAATTGCAAAGTTGTGGAAACAACCCAGGTGCCCATCAATACATGGGTGGATTAACAGAATGTGGTGTATGTATACCATGGAGTATTATTCAGCTTTAAGAATCAATGGTGATATAGCACCTCTTGTATATTCGTGGATACAGCTGGAACCCATTCTACTAAGTGAAGTATCTCAAGAATGGAAAAACAAGCACCACACGTACTCACCAGCAAATTGGTATTAACGGATCAACACCTAAGTGTACATATAGGAAAACTTTTGTTGGGTGTGGGATGGGTGGGAGGGGGGAGGAGGGGATGGGTGTATACAAACATAATGAGTGAAAGGTGCAACGTTTGGGGGATGGTCATGCTTGAGGCTCTGCCTCGAGGAGGGAGGGGGGCATGAGCAATGTACATAACCGTAATATTTGTACCCCCATAATATGCTGAAAATAAACAAAAAGGAAAAATTAAACACGAAAAGAAACAAGGTTAAGTGTAGTATCTCTATTGGAGGTTTTCACTCTCATTATCTGATTTAATCACATGATTGCACTGATAAACACTATATAACATATTGCTATATTTCAGTCCAGCCTTTATACTTACATATGTAAATTTATTTCTAATTTTAGTTATGTTTTAGCAAAATTGGAATTGTACTGAATATTATTTTGTAGCCTGTATTTTTATATATAACATTATGAGTTTTTCCCATGTCCTGAAATATTTTGAAAATTATTGATTTACCATGACTGTATAATATTTATATTGTTGGATTTTGATATTTAGGTTATTTTATTAACTGTGTCTTTTTTCGTTTTTTTTGAGACAGAGTCTCACTTTGTTGCCTGAGCTAGAGTGCTGTGGCATCAGCCTAGCTCACAGCAATGTCAAACTCCTGGGCTCAAGCAATCCTCCTGTCTCAGCCTCCTGAGTAGCTGGTACTACAGGCATTTGCCACCATGCCCTGCTAAATTTTTCTATATATTCTATTGGCCTATTAACTGTGTCTTAAAATTATAAGTTGCCTTTTAGATTTTTAATATTATAGCTGAGAATGGTGAATGCATATTTTGAAGTATGACATAAATGGAAGTGCAGGGAATGATGTCAAGACTCTTTTCTGGCCAGGTGTGTTGACTCACGCCTATAATCTTAGCACACTGGGAGGCTGACGTGGGAGGACAGCTTGAGGCCAGGAGTTCATGACTAGTCTGGGCAACATAGCAAGACCCCATCGCTATAAAAATATGAAAAAATAGGCAGGCACGGTGGCATTGCCTGTAGCTTAGGCTACTTAGGAGGCTGAGGCAGGAAGATCACTGGAGCATGAGAGTTTGAGTCTGCAATGAGCTATGATGATGTCACTGTGCTCTAGCTCTGGCAACAGAGTAAGACCATGTCTGAAACAAACAAACAAACAAAGATTCTTTTTCATTAACAGGTACAGTTTCCCATGCTGTAGGAGATAAGGGGAACCTAGCCCATGAATTTCTATCCAAATCAGATTTTTTTATTTTAAGGTCTTCGTCCAAACACCAATATCCTTAAACAGGCAAAATTAGAGTCACTAATTTGTTATTCAAAATTATTTTATCATACGCTTATCTTCAAAACTGGCTAGCCTGGATAAACTTCTTAATTTGGGCAAGAAAACTGAGAAAAAAAAGAGAGAGAAAATAACTCTGGGAGGGTACCAGGAAAACTCCCTATTTTATAAATTTTACTGAGCTTGATCCTGTTCATCAACCTTCCACACATATCTTGATCCCCTGTGGAGTAAAGACGGGCCATGAGATAGAGCCAAAGAGAGGATCATCTATTTATAACCATTAATCTTGATATTTGCTTAACATGACTAGTGAGAGACCCTATGATTTGTCATCCTTCTTTTCTCATACCATTATTACATATCATGCCTTGTCACTTTTCTAGTTCAGATGAAATAAGGATGAAACAGAAAATAAGACAAATAAATTGTCTAATTGTCTTCTATATCTCATTTCCTACTTTTCAAAAAAGCAAGATTGCATTATAGAAATACTATGTAATCAAATGATACTACAGTCTGTTTTTTGAACTTCATGTAGTTCTGACAATCCTCATTGCTGAAAAATCCAATCCTTTCTTAATGTCCATCCTTATTGCTTTCCTATGACACTAGATAGGAGTATTGTTAAGCTTAACCATAATTGATTCACCTGACATTATGTAAAAGTCAAAGGTGTTTTTCTCCACTTTGGTCAAAAAGTCATATTTGTATTCCTGCAAAGTGGCATTGTCAGAAATTATCTTTAGGTTGTTCAGCATAGTGACTACTATTGTTGTTACCATAATTGTATACACATGCATGTTAAAAGCACTTCAGAAATAAACTTGCAGCATCATTTCTCTATATAAAAGTTCAAAGAATAAAAGTCCTCTTTAACATGGTTTGACTTTGGAAGAAAATCCATTTTGTCTGCCGCTTAAGAACTTGAAATCCTCAAAGTGTTTGTATACTGATTTTATAATCAATTGCTCAATTGTCTAAGTATGAAGGATATCCAAGTTCACTATCTATTTAGATCACTCTTATAACATGAAACACACTATTTTTTCTTGCTTCTTAAAAATCAAAGTAGTCCTCTAGTAGTCTTCATCACATAAAATCAAAATAGTTCTATATCAAATTGCATTTGTGCACTTTCAGTCCATATAATTTGATTTATTTTAGTGCTATAGTCCAATGTTAGTGATTGAATTCAAATAAGGTTTTATTATATCTAATACATCTGTGTGTCTCTTTTACATTCTTACTCAAATGCTGCACAGTAGTGTTGAGGGCTTGCCATATAATTGTGCAGCTTAAGAATTAATCTTAGGAGGAGTACATGCCCAGCCCAGAGTGGTGTGAGAGTCATACGTTCTGGCTTAGTTTCACCTAACAAACAGGGTTGCTGCTTAAAGGCATAACAAAGAGTTTGAGCTTCTTCACGTAAGCAAATATTTCCCAGCCCCACAGCTCCGGGGGTCTGGAAGCCACTTGATAAACATCTTGCCCTTATGGGTACTGACTGAGCTCATGGGATGGCTGGTTAGCCAGTGACGGGTAAGATCCCTCGAGGAGGGACAACCTAAGACAGGCACAGCCACAGGGGGCCAGGCCGAAAGGGATGGGAACAGAAAGTTTCCCTTTGTGGCTGCATTGCTTATCTGTGCTTATCTCAAACTCTGGCTTATGGCCATCGCCTTAAGCAACCACATTAAGACCCCGAGTCATGGGACATCTGTGTCCTTAGGCTACATGTTCCGGAATTTATGGCCATTGCTGCAATGCCTGGGTGGTCACGTATAAGGAAATAACTTTGATTTTTAGGGTATAAAAATAAAACGACTGGTGCGTTCGGGCTGCAGTCTTGTACCGTCTTTATGTGTGTCTGTGTCTTTCTTTGTGTGTTTCTTTGTGTTTTGTGTTCATCCCCCATCCTGCAAATGGGCCATGACACAGTAGGCTTTTTGTAGTAATAAATGATCATTTTGTTGAAGGCGTGTTCATGTCTTATTGTATAATAGGCAGGTTAGCATTCCTGAAGGACTAACATCATGTAATTGCTTCTCTAATTCTGCTGTTTCTCAGGTGGACATTCTAACTTCATTGCCTCAGAGAAAGGAATGGCATAGCAGGAATGAAGAAAGAAAGAAAAATAAGAGGCAATACTCAAGTTTTTGTGTTTTAAAATCCTAGACTCTAATAGGACTCAAGTCACAGAAGATTAAGATTGTTGATCTACTGTTTTTCTCTCCAGATCAGAAATAATAAAATACTTGTGGGATTATTTCAAGATGGTAGATGGCCATGCTGAAGTGTTTCATCTCTCATTCACATGAAAACTAAATAAATAATCAGATATCATAAAAATTAATACAAATATTTCTGCACTTGAAAATAAAAAGTAAAATCTTCGTAGAGCAAAAACTGTGAGCCATAGACTTTTTCACTATAATTGCTGTGGGAAGTGAATTTGAATAGATGGGCTGAATAGGGAAGAACTTATATCTGAAGGGCAAAAACAAAGAAAATGAGCTACAATATCATACTGAGGAATTCTCCTGCACTGTGGCAGAAAGGAAGATAATAAAAATATGTAATCAGAAGTTCAGCTCCAAAAGTTCTAATATTTATATAAAAGGATGTCTAGTAGGGGAGAATAATAAGAATGGAAATGATGCACCATTTAAAGAAATAATGGCCCAAAATTTCTCTGAACTAAAGGAAGAAATGACGAAGTTCCAAGCACAGTAACTTACATTTAAAATTTCACACCAATACACATTTTTAGAAGAAATTATCTGTTAAATATGGTAAAATTATTGATCATAATGAAATAAACTTAGAAATAAGTACAAAAAGACAAGAAAAAATAAACCAAACATCCATAAATTATACATACACACACACACATACGTGCTTGTAAGTAATTTCAGAGTTAAAGCGTAAATCTTAATGGAAATAATAGTATATTTGAAATGAATGAAAAACCATATCTAAACTTAAAAGTTAACAGTTAAGATTTCATTAATTACTTATTTTTATTAATAATTGTTTTTTAATTAATTAATTATTTTAGTTCTTTTCCTAGCTTCTTTTCCTAGCTTCTTGTGTTCTAACAGTCCATTTTTCTCAATTGTTATTTATCTCTGGTAATTTATTTAAGGCTATACATTAAAAAAAGAAAAATCAGAAATAAAACAGGGTAGGTCACTATTTATAGGCAATATGATCTTTGAAAGTTCAAAAGAATTAACTAATATCTATTATAATTAATAAGAGAGTTCAGTGTTTGGGCCAGAAACAAGATCAATATACAAAGATCATTAAATTTCTGGTTTTTTTTCCCTAGAAAAAAAGAAAAGTGAAATAAAATATTTAAAAATCACAATCAGGACTAAAAGCATATAGTAATAAACTTAACCAAAATAAAGTGTAAAAATAAATGGAGACAGCTATAGACTGTTGAACACCAGTTTCCAGATAGATCTGTCACTGAAGATTTCTGATTACGACAGCCTAACTTCACATAAATTTTTAATATTAAAAGAAGAGTCAAATCTCATATTATGACTGAATAAATTAAAGGATTAATATTTCATATATGCCTGTATCCCCTTCAACTACATCTTTTGGAAGGAATGATGTATGTAGTTTAGGAGTTGACCAACATTTTCTTAAAAGAACAAGATAGCAAATATTTTAGGCCTTGTGGGCCACAATCTCAGTTGCTACTACTTCACCTCTACCACTGAAGTGCCAAAGCAGTACTAGGCAATACATAAACATATGAGCATGATTATATTTCAATAAAACTTTATTTACAAAAGTTGGTGGGTAGATTTAGCCCATAGACCATAGTTTATCCCTACTATAATGTCCTTGAACAAGTTCCTCTCCTCTTAAGAAGCAAAAAAAAAATTCAAAATTCCTCAATGCATATAATATTAAGTCTTAACTCTTATAATGATATTCAAGCCCCACTCCATTCTGTTTTCAACCTCCTTTCCAATCTTGTTCCTCAGTACAGTTTTTCTACAATCCCCTCTCTACTCCAACCTGCTTATAGACATTACACTTGAGCTCTTTCTACAAATATTCCTTGAAATTTTCTTTAATTCATGAATTCTGCCATTCATTTAGAAAATATTTGTATAGTGATTGTTATTTGCCAGGTACTTTACTAGAATACTGAAGATACAGTGCAACAAAAAGGTAACATTGTCCCTTCCTTCAAAAAGCTTACAATTGAGTGTTATATACAGATAAAAAACAACTGCAGTATCATATGAAAAATTCTATCATAAGACAATAAAGAGTGTTATTGGAACACAGAGGTGGAGATACAAAAAATTTGATCATGCCATAATTCAATTCAGTAGTTGCTTAGACCTTATTGTTTTGACATACTGACATTTTGACTTCTAATTTATAATTCTTACTATTTTTCAAATTATAGTCACATAAATGGATTTTAATAGGAAAGTAATTTAAATAATAAACTCCAGTTATCCATGTTAAGACCCATTATTTATCTAATCCAAGTAAACCATGCACAGTTTTAGCCTTTATTGGTGGTGTTCAGTCTTGATTTCTACTAAGCTTAATTTTTCATGAATAAATATTTGAAGGCTTTAGTTTATATTCAATAATAAATTTCACTTTGCAAAAATAACTATTTTAGATATTGCCAATTTTAGTTCATATTGATTAAAAATACCAGCAATATTCACTATGAATATTTACAGATTATATTTTTTAGGGCAAAGAGCATTAGTATGTCAGAGTCTTCATAAACAGTGGAATCCAAACATCCACAGGACCAAATGACAGGGCCAAATCTATCATTTTCATGGTCTCCAAATTAAGACCTGAGGATTAGTAAGAGTTTGCCAGATAAAGGAAAAGTGCACCAATCAAAGACTCAGAGATGAATGAGAGCATGGTGTGTCATAAATGTCTGCTATTGCACTTTGGTTATGTTTTTTTCTACCTGTAATTTCTCTCCTTATCTTCTCCATTTGTTGAGATCTTTGGCCTGTTATAAAGCAAACTCAAATTATTTACAGAGGGATGATTTTTATATTTTAAAGAGATGACACTTTTTATTTGTTAAATGTATGCATTGCATGCAAACAGAGAAATTTGAGGTAAGACTATAAGCTAAAGCAGATATTTGAAATATTGTAGAAATAGATAAGATTACTTTTAGAACATAGGCTGATCTGCCATGATTCTTGGAAAATTGGTATTAAGTAAACCCAAAAGAGGATAAAGTTACATCATATGTAGTATTTAAGTTGTATCGGCCTTCTGCTCTAATTAAATATAAGTAAATTTAAGTATTTAACTTGGTACAAAGGGTTTTGAATTCAATGAGATTTTGTTATGTGGTTTCATTGTATTATAAAATTGAAGGTGAATAAATATTGTAATTTTATCTCTGTTGTCAATGGTTTATTAATTTGGTGATCTCAATTAAATATTTTCTTTAAACAGGACTATAAGGACTACATCAGGCCAATCTGAAACTAATTATATTTCACTGAATTTGGCCAGGCTCATAGAAGTTTAGTAAATATAAATGAACATTAAAATATGTTCAAATTCATTATTGTCTGAAACCTACATGGATTATATTTATTTGAAAGTAAACTAAAAATAATATAATATATCTGGAAATTTTGTGGCATAGGATTAGATGTTTTCTTTAAAAAATAAGTAAGAGTTCTTTATTATTTTATCATGTACTCAGATTAAAATGTTTGATTTTTCCAATGTTTTTAAAAAGCCAAATAAGGTTACAAGTGCATATAAAAAAGGATATGTTTGGTTAATAAAAACATGATCACTTACATGCATTGTCCTTTTTAGCTTTTGATACCCCTTCAAAATAGATAAAGCTGAGATAAGTTATTTTGCTTTGAGATCCTCTAAACTTGATCATCATGTTTAAAGCCTCTATGTGGGACTGATGGGAAATTCAGTGATTTAAATAGCATAAAACTTCAGTGTTGCTCTCCCCTAAACTGTAGCACCCTTAATAAATGATTCTATAGCTCATTTTGCTGTATTCCATATGACTTCTGTGCACATCCAGAGGACATTGCTTACTCTGCAACAACTTTTGTGAGCATTACAAAGATTCTATGATGTACGCCTGAATCCTAAAATGGTATTCTCTTCAGTTTATATCACAAGTCCCAGATGGTTCGACTTAATTCAATTTCACAGCTACTTTCTTAAGAGAGTATATTAAAGCCAAAGAATCTTTCAATAAAACCAGAGAGCAATGAAGTTCACAAATAGAACCACACCACTTTAGTTGTCAATTATATTTCCTCATGAATGAGTTTCTGAGTTGCAGCCAAATTTAAAATTAAAAGGATCTTGGCCCACATGACCTTCATGAGATGCCTAAGATTTCCTCATTTCGTTAAGAAGAAGGAGCACAATATTAGTTATATTTATATACTAATTAAGATCTCTAGTTAAGATCACAACCTGAGACAGATTTTTAGTGAACTTTGCCAGCTTTTATTTATTCATTTTTAAAATTTTATTATACTTTTCCTCTTGAAATAGCTATTGAGGCCTGGAGCCGAACATCTTCTATGCAGAGTTGTTGCAATATTATCCTTGCAGGGTTATTGGTATTCCTGCTTCTGATTAAAATTCATGTTTTCTTTAAAGAGCATGAAATATACTTCTCCAGGCCTTTTTGGCCTTGGTCAGAAATGTATAACCACTGAAAAATTTTCAGACAGGAGACCAGTAATTAGGCACAGCTTGAAAAGCCAATCAAACTCAGTCTACTATTGCTCCTAGGGATTGCCATTGCAGTGAAGAAAGCTCAGATGTGGGTCTGCAGAGCTTGTCTACCTCTCATTACAATCAAATAGCAAAAATAATTAGTAGGTAGAGCTCATGGATTTAATTTAAGAAATCTGTTGAGCAGGAAACATTCTCAACTAAAAGCTGAAGAGGGTAGCTCAGTGATAGAAGTTAGCCTGGAATTCTTATACGATCAATACAACATGCCAGTCGGATTTCTAGAGTTTTCCCTAATACTAAATGGTGAGATTAATTGTTTTGGTTTCTTTTTGTCTTTTACCTTTTTTTATTTTTCTTTCAGAGCATCCTATTTTAAAGCAAACTATATTGCATACATTTTAGTCATCATGCTTTAGTATTTTGTCACAAAAGTGCACATTTTTTTCATTGGGGAAATGCCATAATTAAGCCTTTGGAAAAAGATACATTAAATTTTACTAAGCTCTAAATAAGATGGCATTGATTGGTTTCTCTAGATGCACATTAATTAAATTATATATATATATGCTTACAGCATTATGAAAGATATAATCATCATAGTAGAATATAAACTTTCTTGATAGCTTAATTCTTCGGGAAATGTCAATATTTGTATAGCCAGATAAAAAATAAACATCAAAGTGCTAGTAAACTTTCTGTGCATAATTTTTAAAAATTGCTATTTGTAAGAATTTAGTTATTATATCTTTGCCTAATGCTTGAGACTTATTAAATTTAGCAAATATTCCCTGAACACTTTGTGAAAAGGATATAAAGGTAAAAATACAAATAACTATATCACAAAGTATAATGAGTACCACAAACTCTATATATACTGTGTGCTATTAAGATTCAGAAGATAAATAATATTCAGTTAGGGGAATAGAAAAATTTCATGGTGGAATTTGAATTATGAAGGACGCATTGGCAATTGGGATGTTGAAATACAGAGTGACATTTCACACAGAGGAAAAAGATCCAAGGAGTGAAAGTAAAGTGAATGATCAGCAACATCGTATAATACAGTCTGGTAGGAATGGATTATTAAAAGTACATTGGGACCACTTTGTGTGAGACTTTGAATGCCAAAGTTAGAAGTGAGTAATGATTGAGAAAGATATGAGAAGCCATTGAAAATTTTTGTTCAGTTTGTAATGATGGAGAAATGTTTTCCAAGTGCATTTTGGGACAGTTAAGATACTAGTAACTGAGTAATGGGTTAAGTTGACTAACTGAGAGAGTATCCAAATGAAGGGTAGAGTAGGCAAGTTAAAGCAATAATGCAGTCAGTCAGGAGATAACACATGAAATAGGGTGATTTCAATGGGACTGGAAAGAATAGGGTACATTTGAGAAATTTGAAAGGAATATAAACTATAGAACTTGACAAATGAGCTATAAGATTGGATCAAAAGGAAGAAGTAAAGTGATTCTGAGGTTTCAGGTTAGAGTTACTAAACAAATGGTGGGGCTGTGAACAATGACAAAAAGTTAGAGGAGAGGCTTTGAAGGGAATATTAAAAGAGTCATTTCTGTTTTCAATAACTACTATCCTTACATAGATACTGTAGATCTAGTAGCAAAGCAATTTCAAACAAGTAGCCATCCCTAAGGACAAGACACTTAAGAGTGGGAACCAAAATTTACAGTTAAATATTTTTGCAGTTGAATAATTTGTTGAAAATTTAGTAGTGTTTTTACTGTGAATTCTGGCCAAGAAAATAAATTGGAATGTGGAGTAAAAGTTCTCAACTGAAGCTCAATGTTGACTTCCAGGAAGTGCACTTTATACTTTGACAGAGTCGAAGTTAATAGAATGCCTAGGTAGATTTATATTTTAACAGTATGTAATGAAATTGCTTAAGCCTTCATTATCTGAATAGAACTATGATTCATATTGGCAAGTCACTAAGAGTTAGAAGGCGGAGAACGAACAACCAGCACTATGCCATTTAATGTTTTAGCTTATAGTATGAGAACACACTGATAATAATAGTGATAGTTACTATTAAAACCAAGTAGTCAGGAGGGCAGCCTCTGGAGTTGGATTTCTGAGCTTAAATTCTGGTACTACCCTTTTTATTATGTGTGACATTGGGCAAATTCTAATTAATTTCCCTGAACCTCAGTTTCTTTATCTGTACAATGAAAATAATGGTAACTACTTAATATGTGGTATTGTAACAATTAAATAGGGCAATACATGTAAAGCAAGCATCAGTAATGCTTCAGAAACATTTGACTTCGTGCAATGCATATGCTACTCTGTAGAAATTTATATCCTGAGAATCAATCAGTTGAATGAATAAACTTTTTTGTTCCATAGTATGCAGAAAATCCAATTAACATGGTCTTTGTGTTATACTACATGTGATGCTGCATACTGTGACCTGAGATATAATTGTTCTTTTTTCTACATAAATGGATAATAACTAGTAACATTTATTATATACTCACTATATGCTAGGAACTGTTTTAAGAACTCTACATGAATTAAATAAATGTCACAGCGACCTTATGAGGTAAAGTTTACACATAAGATGAATAAGCAGAAGCACAGAGAGGTTAAGTAATATATCTAATATTACACAGTGAGAAATACAGCCAGAATTTGAACTCTGGCAGTCTGACTCCAGAGCCAATCCTCTTAATTACTGTGCTTCATTGCATCTCATCCAGAAAGGGTTTGTCAAATCCATTCATATATTATGCACTATTACAGTGCATGTTCAACCAATTCAAAATAACAATCAGTTTAAGATATTTAGTCTGTTAGCAAAAAAGAGCCTGAAAGCAGATGCTTTTTATCATGTGTAAGTTTTATCTATTCATTACAGCAAGTCCTCTATTTGTAAACATTATAAAGAGCTAATTTAAGTTGTTATATGAACTTGAAAGTACAGTGGAAATTAATGCATATGATGACTAATTATCTGAAGCTTTGGTCTACTAAACTGCTTTGTATGCCTAATAATTCAAACCCTCTCTAACATCTCATTTAAATGCAAAATGTATCTACTTTGAAGAAGACCTAAAGAGATATTGTTAAATCCCCAAAAGAAGTTTTTTTGGTAAATTGAAGGGATGATGATTCCTCCAAGTGCTCTGCATTTTCTTGTATGCAGCTTATGTTCAATCTCAAGTAATTTCAATTGCTAAGGATGCACTGTAATAATCACGTTCCTTTAAAAACCCAAAGTGCTCCAACCCAACAATTACTCAGAATTAGAGAGATTCTACTGTAATGCTAAATCATTGAATCTTTTCCTTCTCTACATAAATAATACTCAAAATTATAATAAAGACAGTGAAGAAAGAGCTAACTCTTGGCTTCAATTGCTAAGAAAATATTTTTTTCTTGGTTTCTATCATAACTATTGTAATATCTTGGCTGTGGGTTTATTTGGAACTATGAAGGTATTATTAAACCTAATTTTCTCAACTGTGTCCAAGTACAACAATGTAGGCTACATATATTACTATATTTGTATTGCCTTTTTACTTAGTCCTCTTTTCAGCTGGTCTGGCTTATAATTTCAAGGAACAAAATAGCACTATCAAGGACTTCGGGGACTATCTCTTAGTCTTTGGTATCTGTCATTGTCACTCATATATTCCCTCTCTTAATAAGGCAGGCTGGTTAATTAAATGCACTGCGCTGTTAAACAGCTTTTAAAAAAGTGCAGCGTTTGGAAGCGTAGCTGTTTGAATGTAGAAGAGACAGTTGTTATTAATCTAACTGAACACTGGATGGCAGTCCTCACTAATAATAAAAATAAAGGCTATTGATAAAATACGAAAAAACTGATTCAAAGTAACATCCTAGGCAGCTTAAGTATCTTGCCAATTTTAACAGCTAACAAGTCAGCAAAGAAGAACTTTGAACAAAGATGGTGACAGAATCAGAATGTTAAAAATAGTGAGCTTGCTTCATGAATATGTGAAATTTGCTTTTCAGTTGACTTGACAATGTTGTGCACCAGAATTAGTTTCAGAAGTTTTACTCCAATTTCAAAACGCTGTCTTAGACCATAAATTAGATTCACCTTCTTTATAGTCATCTAAAACTCAGTTTTGGCTGAAAAAATAGCTAGCATGAATATAGTCTAAGATGAATTTGCCTCAAGGAGAACTTTTAAATTTGCTTGATCTTATCACCAAAAAGCAACCTTGATTTTTTTTTATTGCTTTTCTAATCATTTTCTAACTTTATAACCAAGGTCACTCAAATGGAAAAGGATACATTAGTATATGTGATTTTGGTGTCTGGAACAAATTATTTCTTTCATAATTAAGATTAAAGACATTAGAATGCCTCAGATATTCCTATGCTTATTCGTAGTATAGTGCTAGTACGTGGAGATTGGAGTAAAACTGACCTGACTTTGAATCCCAACTCTGACACCAACAAACTGGGTGAACAGAGGCAAGTTATTTAATCTCTGAAATTATGCATTTCAGATGATCTTGGGCACATACTATGTGCTCAATGAATGTTAGCAGTCATTATTATCATTATTGCTATTTTCCACTTCACTGATATCCTCTTTCCTGAATATTTTGTTAAATGATCTTCTGGCCAAACAGCAAACTGAAGGCATTATTTTAGTGTTTTAATATCTTAATTAGATTAGATTGAATTGCTGTATCTATTAAATTTAGAGGCAATAACTTAGAAAAAGGCATTGATAATAAGGAAGAAATCATACATTTTTCTTTCTCCATGTATTGTTAAATGAACTCACTGAGTCTGCTTGTACATTGTGCAATGAGGCAATAGTGTTATATTTCTGAAGAGTACAACCTTCCCCTTAAATGAGGTCTGTTTCAGATACTTTTGCTAAAATTCTTGTTATTAGGAGAGGCAGTGTGATGAGATGTGTTTTGTATTACCAGGAGGGCATTCTGGCTTGCAGAAGTATGGCAATTTCTTACTTAAGGATTCACTTAATATCTAACTCAACATATAGTTATATAGAAACAAAAGAAATGTCTTAAGACTTCCATGAGCCATGCAACACAATGTTAGTAATAGCCTCTAATGTGTTCCTTTTGCTTAAAGATGATATTAAGTTTATCAGATTTGTATAAAAGCATCAAAAATACCCCTTCCTTTTGATTTAACATTCTCATTGTCCCCCTAATGAGATAAAATATTTACTTCACACTACAAAAATTTTGTAGAAATAAATGAATTTAAGTGATTATCTTATAATCCTGGAGAAAAAAAAAACCAAACATCTAATGATATTTTTTAAAAATCCCATATAATCACATAGGTTAAGTAAGGACTCCAGAAATCCAATCATGTGAGCATTTTTTGCTCTAAAGTTAAAAACAGGAAACTAATACCCCTGCCTCCTAGTTCATGAGGACTTCAAATACACACACACTCACACACACGCACATACATATAAATAAATATACATGCACATACACACACACAAACATAATAAATGTATTTCCTGGGGGCAAACATGTTCGCTCAAGTGTATAGATGCATGATGTAATCATATGGCTAAATTACACAAAAATAAAAAAGTTTCATCTTCAATATTATTAAAGATCTGGAAAGATTATTTTTTATACAGTTTAGGGAAGTGGAGGGTTAACCTATATTCAAATACCAAAATCCAAAGCAAAAAAAACCCAGACACTTGATATCTATAATTACGGCAAGCCAGTTTTCAATATCTGGTTTACATAAGGTTCAGCTGACTTAGTACTTGTCTATGTAATTTACTTTGAACAAGAACAGCTCTAAAAAATTAGTAAATAATACATTGAAATATAAAAAACACCATGAAAAATTCCATGTAATACTTGATAAGGAAATTATTACCAAATGCTTCCCTTTCCTTCAATGAGCTCCACTCACACACACAGAAAAGGAAATAAAGAGCTGAAATATTTTGCCTTTGAAATCTATGCTAACTATACAAGTAGTTGTTCCCACAACAAATGCTTATCTTTTCCAACCTTGTTAAGATCAAGGAAATTTTTCCAAATTCTCCTTTCTCTTAGATGGACATAGAGTTCCACACTTCCTATTTTCTCAGGATAATTGTTCTGGCAACCTTTTAATAGCACCAACTTTCACTCTCGAAGTGTTTGTGCTTGGACAATAAATTATATGGACATACTAGGTAGAATGTTAAAGAAATAGACATCACCCCAAATGAAGTGTCTCAGAAGTGCTGAAAAATAGTTTTTCAGAAAAAACGCATACCAATTTTCCTACTATACAGCCTTGGAAAATTGGTATTGGTTTGGAGAATCCTGAAGAAGGGGCTACATGGATCTTTCTAAATTAAGACTTCTGTGTAGAAGAAGGTTTGGTATTCTGGATCTTAAAATAAAAGTTGGCAAAGAGGCCTTTCATTTACCATTTCAAAAGGCTATCAGACAGTCTTCAATAAGATTCCTTAAACATAGAATGACTCATCAGTTTAATTCCTGGGTATATACCCCAAAGAATTATAAGCAGGCATTCAAACAAATATCTATATATGGATATTTACAGCTGCACTATTCATAATAGTCAAAGATGGAAAAACCCAAATATCAAACAACTGATGAATGGATTAAAAAAGTGGTATTTTTTTTCAGTATGAGCAAATTATCTTTTAATGTTTCTTTTTTAAAAAATTTCAGAATATTACAGGGGTACAAACATTTTGGCTACATAAATTGATTTTGTACCATTTGAGTCAAACTTATAAGTGTGTCCATCCCCCACATAGTGCGCATTGTACCTGTTAGGTGTGAATTTACCCATTCCCTCCTCCCCTCCCACCTGCTTGATTTCCAATGAATATTATTTCCATATGTGCACATAAGTGTTGATTGATTAGTTCCAATTTAATGGTGAGTACATGTGATGTTTGTTTTTACCTTCTTGCAATACTTCCATACAGGTTAATACAAGTGGTATTAGTTCACCATACTTTTATGGCTGAGTAGTACTCCATGGTATACATATACCACATTTTATTAATCCAAGTGTGGTATATCGATACAATGTATATCTTATTTAGCCATAAAAATGAAGTAGTGATATATGCTACAACATGGGTAAATTTGGAAACACTATGTTGAGTGAAAGAAATCAGAAAGACAAAGACCCATATTATATAATACCATTTATATGGAATATACAGAGAAGGCCAATTTGTAGAAATAGAAAGTAGAATAGTTGTGACCAAAGCCTGAGGGAAGGGGATGATCCATGGAGAGTGAATGCTAATAGGTACAATGTTTCTTTTTTGAGTGACAAAAATAAAATAGTGATGATGATCATTTAACTTTGTGAATATACAAAACACTACTGAATTGTATGTTTTAAGAGAATGAATTTTACACCATATGAATTATATCTCAAAAATGAGAAATAAGGCAGTTGGAAATTATAGAAGAGGAACTAATTTTTTAAACATTGGCACTTCCCTAGTTTGATATTTTTGTCTTGCTTTTGTTTTTCCCCTAGTTATTAGCAGTAAATACAATCTCTCTCTCTTTCTCCCTCTGTCTAGTTGCCTGTCTTCAGGGTAGATGGGAAGGTCAGAGTTGAGAAGATAGCATCCCAAAAAGCAGCTAAATTTGGGCAAGGCAAAAACCAATCAGTATAGTATAATAGATACTATTCAAGAAAAAAGAAACAGAGTAGTTAGTACCCAGGCAAAGGATACTATGGGAGCAGGTCTGAGCCTAGGCAGTTCTACTCTGAAACTGAAACCCATGTTAAATTTACCAATCAGTAATGTAGGCAGTATATATAGAATTTTTAAATAATGATCTCATTAAGAATTTTCTCTCCTGCATAATTACTGTTTGAGCCAAACTGACAGATTGTTGTCAATAGCTAACTATCCTCCAACATTTTGCCAAGTTAATATTTCTTTTTTTAAATTAAAATCTTTTAGATATGTATAGCTGACTAATAGGAATAGTGGAATAAACAATCAGAACAAAAGTGTCAACACAATGATAATTGCTAATTGTCGATGAGCATTAATAATATGGCCAACACCTATGATCCAGGCAGCATTATTCACTGTATACACTCTGTATTAGTTATCTATTACTAAGTAAAAGCAAATCACAAACTCGGAGGCCTAAAACAACATATATATTTTCTCACAATTTCTCTGGAATGGATTCTGAGTATAGCTTAGCTGAGCCCTCTGCTTAGGGCCTCACAAGTCTGCAAATCAAGGTGTTCAGTGCTAGGGCTGCATTCTCATCCAAAACCTCAAGTGGAGAAGAGCTGCTTCTGTGCTCAATCAGGTTGTTGGTAAATTTTATTTTCTTGCAGCTGTAGAGCATCCTGGCTTCTCCCTGGCTGTCAGTCTGAGGACACTCTCAGATTTTAGAGTCCGTTTCATATAAGCCTCCTACAATGGTTATTTCTGCAAAGATAGCAAGGGAGAAAAATTATAGAGTGAGTTTTCTAGGAAAACAGAATCTTACATAACCATGGAAGTGAAAACGCATCAGTTTTGCCATATTCTATAGGTTTTAAGCAAATTATGGGTCCTGCTCATATTCAAGGAGAGACTATTACACAAAGCTGTGAACACCAAGAGACAGAGATCAGGGAGCCATCTTAATATCTGCTTGCCTAAAAATGGCGACTATATTTTATATAATTTTAATGGTTAGTTTTTAAAGCAATAAATGACATCTCTAAGTTTTATATTCCTTAAAATAAATAAATACAAGTTTATATATGTCCTTTATTCCACCTCTCCACCATGGTCAAACAGTAAGTGAGAACCTTATGAAATGCTAGCAACACTTTCTTTCTCTTATGAATCATAAGTTAATCCTGACACTATCTTCAGTTTTGCTCAGACCTTTATTGGAATGTGGAGTCTATTTTGGGGATGTGCAACTTAAGCAAGATATAGGAAGATGCCCATATGAAAACAACAAAAATGATTAAAGTAACTGGAAACAAATTCTGCAAGAAAAAATAAGAGGATTGTGGCTACATATTTCAGGAAAGAGAATACCAACACAAAAGGGTGGCCTTATTAACAATATCCCTGTATGTGTTGACTGAATACTTTTATCTTGCAGTTGTAAAGTAGTAAATGGATTTAAATTCCCTTTACTTAGTGTTGAGTTCGTGTGTGTGTGTGTGTGTGTGTGTGTGTGTAGGGGAGAGTAAATATACTATAATGGGGGAGATGACAAATGTTTCATAAATGCTATACATATTTCAATGACTCTTTGTGTTGACTTTAGGTACAGTCCTTCTTAAAAGTAAGGAAAAGGTCTATGACTATCACATTTGTTCTGAAGATTACATTAAAGGAATAACCTAATGGAATTAGTTTTAAAGGGAAATCAACCTCTTTTAAACATTCAAGAAGACATTGTAGCTTTACTACATATGATGTGCTTTTTTGGTTTTAATTCTCTGAGTTTTTGGAGTACACTTGTATTAGCATAATTGTTCAGGCTTACAAAGTTTTCAACACACACGCAAGTAGAATAACCACCAAATATAGTGTCCAAAATGGAACATTTTTGAGAGTGAAAAGAGATTCAATTAATCATAATGGTAAGATAACATGCAAAAGCCAGAACTGCCTCAGGCAAACTGAGAAACATGTTCACTGTAACTAAAAGTATATCCCTTATTGGCAATAATTAAAAGAATGAGTAGGGGGAAGGGTTCATATTTTTTGAGGTCTCTGAAAAGCTATATCACAAGCTTCTTGTGAGTTAGAGTCAGGTCTTGGACTTCCTTTGTACCCATAGCATCTACATAAGTACAATAAGGTAAGAATTGAATAATAGCAATAATGACAAGTACTTGCTGTGTGTCAGGCACTGTTCTAAGCACTTTTCAAGTACTAACGTATTTAAAACCCTCCAGAGCCCTATGAGGTACTAATATTATCATGTCCATTTTAAAATACAAAAACTGAAACACAGAGATGTTAAGTAACTTGCCAAAGCTTCCACAGTACTGGGAATCACACTTGATCTTCTCTTCTCTTGCTTTTCTTCTCTTCTCTTTATGGCCCTTCTTATCCATGCTCCCCACTCCTCCACCCCCGCTCTTTCTGCCTTCCATCCCTCCTCCTCCTCTTCTTTTCTCTCATTATTTTTTTAGTTCTTTTGCCTTATCTTGTTTATTCTCTCATGTTTATCTTCTATGGTATATCTCATTTTGTGAAAAGATTCTACTGCTTAAGAAAAAAGGAATGCAAACCACTGTATTTAATGTTCTCTAAGGGTTTTTCTAGTCCTTAAACATTTCAACAATTATTATTTCACTACTACCATGTGGAAGAACCTATTCTAAAATGCAGCACAATATAGAAAAATGAAGATGGGTAGAAGAGTCCCTGAGAAAAAGGAATTACAATTCAATGTAAGAATTAAACAGTATCTATTAATAAATTACAAAGAAATGGTATTGAGTTTGATGCCACAGCAATTGAGTTCACTCTTATAGAAGTATTCCCTGCAGTTGAACTCTTGGTATATTCTCATTTAAAATTTTGGATAGAGTCTGTTTGGATTAGTTCCTACCAAAGCAAAATACTATCTAAATCACTCTTATTTCCTTATAGAAATTACATGTACTCCTCTTTAAATCTGCCTTTGTCACCCCTGGCAAATTTTCCCTGATTCACCCAGTAAATATTTATTAAATGCCTCCTCTATTTCAGGCATACTTCTGGGATTCATAACACTCACCAAGATCTTTTAAATGGTGTGTCTTGATATGTATACTTGTCTTTCTGTCCCACTAAACCAGTTTTTACCCAGGGATACATGGATCGATGGGAATGTGTGATGAAATCTTCTGACACTATATGCAACATTTTATGCATTTGAGCATATGTTCATTTTCTGGGCAGAGGTCCAATAGCCTTCACCAGATTTTCAAAAAAGGTCATGTGCCACAAGAAGTACTTCTATGATACTTTGAATTTTGAACAGGTCAGTGGTTATGATTTTAAATCCTAGATTCAACCAAACTACCTATGAAATATGTGATACCTGATAAATGACATAAATCTTCTGCTTGGGTTTTCTCTCCAGTTTTTTGTCAGGATTAAACAAACTGATTTGTGCAAATTACTTAGTATAGTGCCAAGTATTTAGCATATGCCCAATAAACATTAAGGAAATATACATTTTTTTCACATAGTAAGCATTCAAATTATATTAAATAGGTAACATGAGCATTTCTCTAAGGTAGGGTTGCTTACTCTTGGCACTTCTGACACTGAACCAGATGATTCTTTGTTATGGTGGGCTGTCTGTGCATTGCAGGATATTTACCAGCATTCCTGACTTCTACCTATTAGATGCCAGTAGTACCCTTCTTCCAGTCTTGACAAACAAAAATGTCTCCAACGTCCTCTGGGGGATAAAGTTGCCTCCTCCCTATTAAGAACAACAGATCTAAAAGAATAGAGTTGATCAGCAGATTATGATGTAATTCTTTTTATCAGCTTCTTATCTCACAGTCAGAACTATTATATTGATCCAGTCAGTAAATAGCAGATCACTTTCTGTGGAGGAGACTGATTTGTAATTTTGATTAGTGGATTAGTTTCCCATTGAACATCAACTAGATGTTAATCATCCTCCAGGTGTCCAGAAGCCATGGTTAAAACAGATAAGTTGAGGCATTCATCAATCAGTAGACACCTTGAAATATCCTTTATTAGTTCAGAGCAAATTTAAGCACTTGCTAGACAAAATCATAATTACCTCATAGTCACAGTCAAACCAGACCAAGCCAGCAGACACAAAACAACAAGAAGAACAAAAACAGCAATCACAAAACTATTTCTATCACAGAAACACATTTCTAAGGCAATATTAAAAGAACTTTCATATCAAAATCATTTACTTCAACAAAGGAGATGTGCTCAAAATTTATTAATCCCTCACTACATCAGAGAAATTATCAAAGGGCTGTGGTGAAATGTAAACATGCTATGGAAATCTCTGAAATCCTGAAACATGGTCTAAAATTTTACCCAATGCCTACTAGGTACGGTAGTATATGTGCAGACTAATATATAACTTAGATACTAAAATGTACTTTTATGATTTGGTCATGATGAAGTAAGAAAGCGTTATATCTTATATTTTTGCCTTTAGCAAACATGACTCAGAAAGCAGCTTCTCTTCTCAACCCAGTCAATGCACAATGTTAGCAAGATACACATGTTATTTTATTATGAAGTCTTATAAACATAATGGTACTCTTCTATTTAAGATGTCTGTCTAAAAAGCCAATGAGTACATTTTTAATTCTCATAGGATTTTCACCATCTCTCAATTTTCATAATAAAAGATTTCATTGATGAGATAGAAATGTTAAACCCACAGTCAAGCTGTTTGCCTACAAAATTTAGTGCCTCTGTGTGCAAGAGCCCTTGATGATTAGAATTTCAAGGTCATATTGCAAAAGAGCAATTTGGGAGAGAAAATTATTCTGGTCTTTTTTAAAGCTTTACTTATTCACTACCATAAAATGCATTTTCATAGTTTATCATTAATCTTTATTGGTTGCAGTAAACTGACAGAAGATTTGGTGTCACATGGTATGCTCTGTATCTAAGGATTTTTAAAAAAAGAATATGGGAAAGTTGCTGTAATTTATGTGTATGATTAGACTAAATTATATACATAATGTATGCCATTTTCATACATTTTTGTCAAGAAGTCTGCAAAATTAAAATTATTTTAAGTAAGTTTTATTGTATTTCTACTCCATATGATATATATGTGCTTGAAACACAAAATCAATCTGCATCTTTCTTTGAATAATATATGTTTATTATGAAGATGTGCAAGTGTGTGTAGAATACTTTTAGAAAATAAATGCATTCTGTGTGGAAAAATCATTGGGGACATGAACTGTGCAAAATCAGCCTATATATTGAGTTATGGTCTCATGACCTATAGCATATTAGGACCAGAGTTGGCATTTCAGGTTATGCTTAGAAAATATCCTCCTTAAAATGCTATGGAAGAACATAGTTCATTTTGCTCTTGTGAAATATAGCAACTGCTCATATTTAAATAGTATAGAGATTTCTCAAATTTGTCAACTCAGAGATGTGCAAACAATTTCAAACTGAGAGCTAGTACATTTTATGTTACTATTTTTCAGGTATTCTCTCCTCTTTGTGGTGATTACATTCAGTGTACAACAGGCATATACCTTCACAAAATCTAGCTAAATCTAAAAAATGCTAATTGTCTGGATGAAAATCTATAAAAGCTAATACAAAATTAATTTTCTGCATTATATATAATACATGTAGATTATATGTAGATTATATATCTATATATATTTATGGTTAAGACAATATCTTAGTAGTTAAAATCATGGAACAACAGAATATCAAACTTGAAATTTTTCCTAGAGAACAGTTAGGCCAACCCTCTCATTTTGCCGATAGACAAACTAAGGCCCAGATGAAGGAAATGACTTTGCGAGTATAAAAATTAATGGTGTGCCCTAATTTTCAACCTGACATTGTTCAGTAGTAACCTACACAAACTGGCATTAAACAGTCAGGAGAAAGTACTGACATAGCAGTACTACTGACATTTTCAAATAGTGGACATTTTCAAATGAAGGTACAGAAAGTACTGGAGAGGGAGAGTTTGCTTTATGTGACATTTTCATTTTGTTTCCCTTATGGAAGCCTGGCTGATACTCCTCATGGTATTTTCTTGGAGGTATAGAGATAAGAACAAAATGAGAATAAGAAGTTTAAGCTGCATGGCAAAGGGATGCAGCAAAAGGAGCAATTGATCACAACACAGAATTTATTCTTAATGCACAGATACATAAAAAGCTTAAAGGATGCATGTGATAGAAAGTGTCAGAAAAGCCAAAAAGGGAAATGAAACACAATGATGTTATAAAGATGAATAGCAAGTGCTACAAACCCAAGTAATAATAAAACTAACTATACTCTTAGATATTTGAAGAGGAAAATGAAGCAGTTTACAAAATTTGGGGCAGAGACACTGCTAGGGGCAATAACTAGGAAGCTTAGTGGATTCAGATAACTGTAAAATTTAAAAATAGAGTTGTCAAAACCAAGAGAACAGAATAATAGACCTAATTTGGGTGGACTTTTAGAGCATCTGGTAACTATATTGGTGCTCATACAAGAACCAACAATCCACAATTGTTTCATGTGTACCCTGGTCTACTTGATAGAGAGTAAGTGTATTCATCAGGGTTTTCAAAGAAGCAAAACTAATAAGATGTACATACATATTGTCTCAGTCCATTTTATGTTACTTATAACAAAATATTTGAAACTGCAGTAATTTATAAAGAAAAAAAATTTATTTCTTACATTATGGAGGCCAAGAAGTCCAAAGTGAAGGAGCCACATCTGATGAGAGTCTTCTTTCTGGTGAGGAGTCTCTGCAGAGACCTAAGGTGGTGCAGAGCATCACATGGTGAGGGGACTGAGTATGCTAGCTCAGGTCATTCTTATAAAACCATCAGTCCCACTCCTGTGATAACCCATTAATCCATTAACCGATTAATTCATTAATCTATAATGGATTAATCTATTCATGAGGGCAGAGCTCTCATGACCCAATCACTTCTTAAAGGCCCCTCCTCTCAATATTGCCACATGAGGAGTTAAATTTCTT
>VBSM01000568.1:16118675-16181806 GCA_008086735.1 Cheirogaleus medius | reverse complement strand
CCGCCTGCCTCGGCCTCCTAGAGTGCTAGGATTACAGGCGTGAGCCACCGTGCCAGGCCGAGGAATTAAATTTCAACATGAGTTTTGGAGGGGACAAACATTCAAACGATAGCAAATATAGAAAAAAATTTATAAGGAATGGGCTCACACAATTGTGAAGGTGAGCAAAATAAGCAGGATGAGTCAGCAGGCGGGAAACCCAGGAGAGCTAATGCAGCAGTTCCAATATGAAGGCCAGCAGACTGGAGACCCAAGAGAGCTCATATTCCAGTTCTAGTCCAAAGGTCATTTGCTGCAATTCCAGAAAGAGCTGATATTTCAGATGAAGCTGAAGGCAGTCTGCTGAAGAATTCTCTTTTTCTTTGGGAAGGCCAAAGTTGAAGTTCTATTCAGAACTTCAACTGATTGGATGAGGCACACTCACATTATGGAAAGCAACCTGCTTTACTAAAAGTTCATTGATTTAATTACTAATCTCATTCTAAACATCCTCACAGATACACCCAGAATATTTAACCAAATATCTGGGCAACTTGAGACCCAGCCAAATTGAGCATCACAGTAGAGCTATATGAGGACAGAGCTCTTTCTAAATAATTGCTTTCGTTTATGTGTGACCTTGGATTGTAATAGGCCTCTGTTTATACCACTCTAAAGTGGACACCCATGCCAGATTCCCTCTTAAAACTCATATGAATAGTGCCCAGATCCCTTCAATAACTAAATGATAAGGCTAATGGAAGGAAAATTGATTTTTTTAATTTGAAAAATAACAAACTTATATGTAAAAATTTAGGGAATAAGCCGGATGAGTCACAAAGACTTAATGTAATAAATACAGAGCTCAAATTTTACTTCTTAGCAGATTTTCACATTGAAAAGTAATTGCTAATATGATTTTGCTCATATTACTATGACTTGCTTGAGATGCTTGATTTAACTGGGAAGTATTGGCTTTGTTCTCTGTTATACTTCCCCTGTGGCTGTCTGTGGGTTTTTCGCTCCTGCATTATCAAACCATTTGAGCTTGGATTTATGCAAAATGTCACTCACCAATAAAGGTTTTTATTGCTTTATCTATTTCTTCATTTTTGAAATGAATGTGCATTCTCATAGGGCTGTTTATTAATGGTTACCCAGATATATGTACTTTCTGAGAATAAATTTGTGATATATTTTATGTAAAAAAGGAATGAATTGAAAACATTGTAAACATATGCAATTTCATTCTTAGAAGTAGAATTTTAATCACATTTTAAAAAACAATTTTTTTTCTTCAGGGCAAGCTTTCCATTTCTTGTTTAGACTTTAGGCCTTCAGTTTATCTTGCATATAAAGAATCTTTTATACTAATTATTTATTGTTATTGTTGAATAAACTTTTGTTGTAAATTAGATATCTGTTTATTCACTAAATAAAATTGAATGTACTGAAGTATTAAACAGGATTCTTTGAAACTAGAAAAGATTTTATGACATAATAGTTTTGATATTTCAGTTATAAAACCAACTTGGATAGTAAATACCTAATATAGGCCTCCAGTCTATAACAAATACTTGGTTAACTAAGTTTTTGTATAGTCATCATCTACTTTATTAATAAGTCTCCTGATAATTGTAGAGTATTGAAAACTCTGATAATCAGTACAAATGAAATAAAAATTGGTTGCAGTGAGGTTGCAGATATTGCAAAGATGCTAAATTTCAGGAAAGTTATGTTGGAAAACCACACGAATCTTATTGGGAAATTGTTGAAAAATTAGGACAAATGAGGAACTGGATAATTTAGAAGAGCAAATCTACAAGATATGACACAATAGTTGATGCAAAAACAATGTTTCAGTTTCAAAGTATTAAGAGTTCCTTGGGAAAATGTTTGTAGCATCAAATATTTTTGCGATAACATATTCTTTCTGATTGCTTTTTTGTCTGAAAGTGAGTGAAGATAGAGCCGAAACATATTAAGTTATCAGATAATATTATCTGGAAAATTATACTAAAATTTTTTAAAAATTATAAACTTAATTTTGCCAAAGGTAATGTTAAGGAAACTTATTTTTATAATTTTAGTTTTATTATTATTCTGACACACACCAACTGATTGTCAACCCTGGGTATAGGGTATATTAGAGAAAGGAGAGGCTGGAAATAGTACCTTTACTTTCCTTCAGATGAGATCCTCATTTACTCATTTACAATCCTTTTTTGTATGGGAAAGGGATAGTCAGTTTTAACATTCCTTACTATGTATTGTTATAAATTTTTTAAAATAGAGAAGCTATTGCAGCCCAGATATTGCTATCAAAAGAAAGCATCCTAAACTTGAAAGAATTTCTTGTGCTTTGTCAGTTTCAGAACCAGATCTTGAATAAAATTATAGCCCTTTTCTCTCTCTGTCACTCTCTAAAAATGTCTCTCTAAAAATGCTCACCGTGTGCTATTAAATCATTAAAACAAAGACATGTTACAAAATACAAAATATCATTTAATATTAATTTGTTGCTGTTATTTTTAAAGTGTGTTTATATAAAATATGTAAAAATCCTGACTAGAGTGGAAATACAGTTGTTCGTGAATATTAGTTAAGTTTAGTATCACTACAGGTTTGTTTTATGTTCCTCTAGATATCATAATATTCTACAATAAACTTATTTTTATAATCAGAAATAAATATTTCTAATGACTTTCTTATAAATGTCTCATTGAAGAAACTGCAGGGGCATATCAGTTTAAATTTATTTTATATCTGTGTGTATCTCTTTGTGATGTATGAGTGTATCAAATATACCTGTGTGTGTATGTGTGTTTGTGTGTAAATATTTGCCAGTGCTCAGTTTATCTGAGTCTTTATTCTGTTTGGAAGGGAGTGGAAAGGTAGGATGAGAGGCATTTCCTGGGCTGTTTTGAATCTTCTCAGAACTAGAAGGGTAGAGACCCATTGCAAAGAAAATAAATATGTGCCATCCTTTATTGCCTGAGCATGTGGAGAAAAGCATTTTGAAAACTCTGATTTATAGTAGGAATATTGTCTTGACCAAGATCTTTTGAGTTGATGGTTGAAAAGGAGGTATACCAAAACTTTTGTATGTAACTGTCTTAGACCATTGTCTGCTACTATAACAGAATACTACAGACTGGGTACTTTATAAAGAAAAGAGATTTATTTGATTCATGGTTCTGGAGTCTGGGAAGTCCCAGATTAAGGGGCTACATCTGGTGAAGACATTCTTGCTATGTCATAACATGGCAGAGGGCATTACATGGTGAAGAAGCCTGCCTGCGACACAAAGGAATTCAGGCCAGACTCATTCTTTTTATCAGGAACCCACTCCCCTGATAATGGCATTAATACATACATGAGCCCTTATGACATAATCACCTCTTAAAGGTCCCACCTCTTAATATCATCACAATATTAATAAAATTTCAATATGAGTTTTGACAGGGACATTCAAACCATAGTAAACATAAGAAGAACTTTTCTAATTGAATAAAGTGAAATAGCATATAAGAAAAACTTGATGTTTTAATTATTTGATCTAATTTTATAAGTTAGAATGAAGTACATTTTCCTTACATTATTTGTTGTTACCATGAATTATAGGTGTTCTTACTAATTAATTATTAGTAATAAACTTATAGATTTTGTTATTAATTACAGATTCTTAATGCTGAAATTTAAAATGAACTATAACAAGAAATTAGCAACAGTATGTAAAGTGATTTAAATTATTTTTTAAGAAAAACTTGATTTTAATAGCTCTTCTACAATAATCCTGTAACATGATAGGTTTCTACTACTTTGTATTTACAGATTGTTAGGGAATTCCTGTGTATCTCATGGTGACTAAGCTTTGCACATGAAGCATAATAGAATTATTGTCAGAAATATTTCATTGTGAGGTTTTCCCAGGTAACTCTATAATTAGCAGGTAAGTAAGGTAAGCTACAAGCATTGCTGAGTACCTAGAAGTTATTTATGACCTGAACCTGCCTTCTTCATACACAGCTAGTTGAGTTCCCACTAAAGTCTGATTATAATTACATTTTTAATTTGATAAAAAGAGGTATTAATAGATGATTCCAGTATATGAATATATATATATATAATAACCTAATATTCAGGACACTATTCCTATAAGTTTCATTATATCAATCCGATTTGGCTCTGTGACTACACTCTTACTTCTAATTACAATGTTAAGTTATTCATCTGGTGTCTTAACACCCCAGGATTAAATCAGAAAAATCCACCAAGCTCTTTCTTATAGTTGGGAACTCTCAACTTTGAGATCAAATCTGAGATTACTATGTATGAAAAGTTTTCCTTCTTTCCTATGTTAAAAATAGTCTATGCAAATGTGAGAGTAGCAGGGGATTAAGACAGATGAAGTAAGAATGAACTATTTCAAGGGGATCTGGAACTTGATGAATAAAGGAGATTTGGATTAGAGTAGGGGAGATAAAGAGATATTGAAAGGACACAAAGCGATGTCAAAATAGCAAATTTTGAATGTTCTCACCACAAAAAATGATATGTATTTGAGGTGATGGATATGTTAGTTTGATTCAATCATTCCATGTTGTATTCATAAACCATAACGTCACTTTGTACCCCATAAATATATATAATTATAATTTGTCAATTTACATTAAAATTTAAGAAATAAGCAGTTGCTGGAACAGGAGATATCTGGCCTAAAGAAGTGACTATTCAGGATACACGTGATATTTGTCTTAAAATATTTTGAGATCTGTCATGTAGAAAAGGCATTAGACTTGATCACCATCTCCCTAGTGAATCAAACTTAGATTAACGATGGGCATTACAGTCAGAAAAACCAGGGTTTGCATTCCAGTACATTGGGCTAGTTGCTAAACTCTTCTGTCCTTGATTTATTCACCTATAAAATGGGGAAATTTATTATATCTGCTGTATAGGCCTGTTTTGAAGATTAAAAGATATAATGTATATAATTCTATTTGCATAGTGTCTTGAAAATAGTAAATGCTCAATAAATGTTAGCTAAGATAAGGAAGAGTCAAGGGCTATTTGAGAAGGTTAGTCTGACTGTTATTCATTCAGTAAATAATCATCAGAGACTATGTTAGAATGAATACTGCCCTTCCCCCAAGGATGTCCATGACATTCACAGAACCTATGAATATGTCACTTTAGATAGTAAAAGCATCTTTGAAAATGTGATTGAGTTAATTATCTTGAGATGAGGACATTATCCTGGATTACATGGGTAGTCCCAGTGCAATAACAGGATCCTTATAAGAGGGAGGCAGGAGGATCAGGATCAAAACAAGGAAATATGATAATGGAAGCAGAGGTTGTAGTGATACCCTTTAAAAGAGCCATGAGCCAAAGAATGCAGGTGGTCTCTAAAAGCTGGAAAAGGCAAGAAAATGCATTATCTTCTGAAGGCTCCAGAAGAAATTCAGCCCTAACAACACCTTGCTTTTCACCCAGTGGACTCTTTTGAAATTTTTACATTTCTGACCTTTAAAACTTGTGTTGTTTTATGTCACTGAGTTTGTGGTAATCTGTTATAGCTGCAATAACAAACTAATACAGACACATACTGTATCAGTCAGGGTCATGGCTGGAAATGATGGCACACACAGCTGGGTAATTTGAGAAGAATAAAAGGTTTGTTTACAAAGATATGAGCAGAGTGAAGGAAAGCCACAGATATAGTGAAATACACAGGAGCTGATAGTATTTAAGAGTTTATCCCTATTCCCCTCCCCTCAGTGTGAAGGCAATGAGATGTAATCTTTAGAGCAAGAGAGAGAGAGAAAGAGGTAATGGTCATTTGATAGGAGCTTTGGTCACTGGTTGAAGGAAGCAGCCATCCTGCAGTGACCCTGAAGAGAGAAGTCCAGGGGAATAAATAACCTGACTCACTCTTCTCTCTCCTTCTAATCTCCTGATACTGGGCCCCACTGGCTGAATCTACCAGAATGATGGAGAACAAAGTTGCCTTGTGGTGTACTCTATACAAGTATAGAGTCCTCTATACACTACTAGGGAAAGACAGAAAGAAAACAGGTAAATAAAAACATATTACTATAAATTGAAGTTGCATGAAATGAAATAATATTTTGATGTGAGAAAAAATAAAATAAATAACAGAAACACAATGTAGTTTAGGAAATCAAGTAAACCTGTCTGAGGAGGGCATTTAAGGGAAGTCCAGAAAGATGAGGTGCTAGCTGTGCACAAAGTTTGGCAGGGAGAAGGAAGGATAGTGCTACATCCAGAAGGAACAGTATCTATAAAGGACCTAAAGAGGGAAAAAGCTTTTCATGTTGTTGAAATTGAAAGAAGTCCTCTGTGGCTAGAAAGCAAAGAACAAAGAAAAGAGTAGCAAGAAACGGCATGGTAGAAGTAGGCAAAGATCAGATCATGTGGTGCCTTGCAGGCCATGATGCAGAGTTTGAAATTTGTTCTAGATGTTATAGAAAGCCACTGAAGAGTTTTCAGCAATAGTATCAGAATAAAAAAGAATGAAGTCTTGAAGGTTGAATGAGAAACTGTCAAAGAAATCTAGGCATAAACGCGAGGCTGCCTGCAGTCAGAGAAGTGGCAAGGATTCTAGCTACCATTCATCAACTTCACCTATATGTCATGATCTGTGTGTGTGTGTGTGTGTGTGTGTGTGTTTCTTATTTCTTATTGCACTGTTAGGTAATGTCAGTAATCCTAATTTGCCAATGAAGAAACAGACTCGTGATTACAACTAAACAAAGTTTATAAATTATAAACGACATACCTGGAATTTATACTCAAGTGTGTTTGGTTCTAAAGTCAATGTATTTCTGTTGCACCACACTGACTCCTCAAGAAAGAATAAGAAAAAAAGGGTTACAAAAGTGCAGGAAATATTTTGAAAATAAATTGTTGAGACATGATGACGAATTGAGGAAGGGAAGGTGTGGGAAACCAATATTTATTGAGTTCCTGATGGGAGCAAGTTATCTTGCTAAGATTTAGCTTTTAACACTATTTTATTTAACCCTTACAACAACTGAGGTAAATATGATCACTCTTTTACAGACAGGTAAAATATGGCTTATGGAGCTAAAGTATATTGCCACCCCACATAGCTGGTAAGTAAGTAAAAGAGCCTAGGATTTCAATTAAAAAATATTTGATTCCAAGTTTATTTTCTTTACTTTAACATACTACTAACCATGTGACTATAGTACAGTCCCCTCTCTTGTATCCTTACCCTATCATAGGGGATAGTAAGACAATACATGATTGACTGAAGAATACTTAGAAAACATTGTTAATAATTGTGAATAGACAGAAGGCATTAAAATTTGTGAGTCTACTTTTTTGAATATTTGCAGTTCAACTCATAATTGCTCCCAAAATAATGACTCCCTTTTATTGTGCTTAAATAGGAATAAAACTGCTTGCATACATTAGGACGGTGATGAGGATGGGTGCTGTATGCTGGCAAAGATCCCATCAACATTATTCCATCTCAGGAAAGAAGGAGAGAATGTGTAGGCAGAGGCATACTTGAAGACTCCCTCCATTAAACTCGGTCAAAATAACTCTCCTTCACATTCTATTAATTAAAGACTCATTTGAGTTATCAAGCTCCTTGTATAAAATGCAAATGGAGGGTTGTGCCTCATTTGTACTTTAATCGATTGTAATACCTCACTGAGGGCTTTGTAGCTCTGAAAAAAATGGGATCTCTGATTGAGGTGGAAAAGTTGTGGGAGACGCTTTTTATGTGGTGACAAGGGGTGGGAGTGAGGGTGTGCTGTGAAGGCCCGGGGGACAGATAGAAAGCAGCATAGAGGCACTGAAGTTTGAAATTGAGGGAACAGGAGAGCCACAAAGAGGTGGGAGTGGCAAAGATAAATTTTGTCTAATTTACAGTAACAACAATATGCATGTCGTTGAAACTCTGCTGTAGAAAACTGAATTAGGAATTCTAAAGACATTTTTGAAGTCTTTAAATGTCAGCTTTCACTAGGCTAATAAGAGCCACTCCATTAAGGCTTCTAATTTGGCTTCTTCATTTAGTCTACTGCTACTAAATTAAACTAGCAGACAAGTGATAATGTCACCTATCTACCTGTGTCACAATATACTTTGGAAAGAGAATAGAGCAAGAGAGAAAAAGAGATCAAAGAGAAAAAGTAGACACATATAAGCATCCCTACTCTCTCCCGTTAGCTTAGTTAACATGCCTCAGTTCATCATGAGAGGAATTTTCCTCTTCCTGGGATTTATAACATAATCCCCTCAAATATGGAGAGTGCAGTTTATTAAACTGCATCCTCAAGTGCTGGAAAACATAAAGGGCAGGGATGTTTGGAGTGTGTTTCACACTGAAAAGGGGCCTTGCATATTGCAGATAAATTGTGATAAACATGAACTACTTTAGTTGAGAGGAAGCAATTTAGCAGCCAGGGTATTCTAAGACAGGAGAACCATCTGAGCAAATATAAATTTGAGTGCTGTCATAAACTACCTGTTTAAGTACCAAAGGATTCACATATCTAAAGTAGAAGAATTATTTGAGTGGCAAAGAAATTTTTAAAACAATGGAGAGGCAAATGTGGCAGGACAGGAAGACCTTGGATGTCAAGGTGCGGAATTTCTATTCCATAGTATAGGAAAGAGGGAATCGTACAGGTTTTAAAATCAGGATGAAGGAGAGTGATGTGGTGCTATCAAGATAGAGGCTTGTGTTAATGTAGCCATGAAAAATAGGATTACCATGGTAAATGTTGAAATGTAAAAGTATTGAATAAATTTAATAAATACTGCAAAGAGAGAAAAGTTCATGTGGAAAAAAAGTGAATATGTTGTGGTTAAGGAGGAAAGGAGAAAAATTTATAAAAGAAATCCTCCCAGATTGTGAGCCTGAGAAAGAGAAAAGAATGCATTGACAGTACATGAAATGAAGAAATAGAGTAAGATTCTCCCCTGTTTATGGCTATACATGCATTGCTCTGGCATCAAAAGACAACAAAAGTATAGAGATAATTTGAGCAACAGGACATAAAGGAACATAAAAAGGATGGAAAATCAGGACTAGAAATGGAGATTTGAGGGTTGTATGGGGAAGAGAGTTGCTGAGAGTATAAACTCAGTCATGTTCTCCCATTTCATAACTCTATATTTATATTAAGTTTGCAATGACTGCTTCGCTATTGTGGACATATTGCTTTATCTGTCATAATTTCATTGTGTTTAATTCTAAAATAGTCTGTAAACTTTCTGGAACATGGAATGTATTTGTTTTGGATTTTGTTTTGGTGGTTATGGTGATGATGTAGGGAATATATATAAACCATTTGGGAGCGGGATCTGCCTAGTCAGGTGCTAAACTGAGGTTTTCTACTAAAAATTTAATACTGAATTTTTGAGATTAGAAATGACTTGAATGTACAAATGCACTGCTTTTTCACACTAATTCTTAAAATAATAACAACCTTGGTGCATTTTTTGTACATGCCTTCATTCATTCAACTGCTTAGAAAACTCCAAAGTTTGATTTTATTCACGTCACAAAATAAACTCATCACTTGACCTGTAGAATTCACTCCTCTGTTGCTCAGCAGGGTATCCATATTGCTAACATATGGACCCTTTAATCACTATCTCCACCATGCTGAAATACAACTTGTGCAAGAGATGGTGGTGTCCTGGGGTAATGAATGGTGAAACAATCACAGTGGGAATTTTGTTTTGTTTTGTGTTTTTGTTCACAGCACTGGTCTTATTCTCTTCATTAATTAGCAACATTTAACATTCTGCAAACATCTGTGGCAATGCTAGCTGTTGTCCTCGAAATCAGTCTATTTAGAATACACAAGAGCATCTCATCATATAAGTGCAGCATACTAGATCTTTTCCGCACTAAAAAAAAAGAAAGAAAGAAAATGAGTTACCTGGTTAGATAACTAATTATTAGTGAATAAAGCCTACATTATAAAGTTTATGAGTGTTTATGCAACATTAGTAGCAATTTCTAGGAGGTATTTAGATGGTGCCTTTAAGGTTCATATCTCAAGCTTAATCTGAATATGTTAACATAATAAAGGTAGAAGTTTCTCTGGAAATTTGTGATTGCTTTAGCACCATTTTCAGAGCTAATTGGAGGAGGGGCTTTCATTTTTTTAATAATTCACCTATATGATCACAATTTGAAATGAAAAATAGAAGGATGTGTTTGCTTTCTCTTTTCTACATAATGATATAGTCTCCTTTCTCAAGCTATGAATTCATTGGTTAAAGTCATTATTTTTATATAAGACTAGAATTTTTAGTATAGTTATTTCTCAAAAGTCATTATTTGAGTTTGTTTTTGTACAAAATGTAAGAAAATAAAATAGTTACTAGAATGAAATCTAACACTCTTCTTGGTTTGGCTGGTTGGTTAGCTGTTCTGGTTTTGGCAACTAATACCATATTTATAGGAGAGAAATGATTTTGCTGACTCTGAATTATCATATATAAAATCATTTGATGCAGATAAAATATACAATAAGTAAAATTATTGAAGAATTTTTCATTTTCCTACCTATTAACAAATAACTGACCTTATATATCATAGTCATCATATAACCACCACAAAATTGTATATAATTAAAATATTTTCTAAGTTTAATTACTAGTCAGCATTACAAAAGGAAATATTTATAAGCTAGTGTTCATGCTTTACTTTCCATGAAACCATGTAAATGACTGAGATTAAGTGGGAACACATCTTTTGGTAACATCGCTTTTGAGTCTGCTCTTTTCTTAACATGTGATTCTGTATTCACTGTGCCCCCTTTAAAGAAACAAATATAGTTCACAACAATCAGATTAATTTTCATTTGGTGGAAAACGTTGCATTTGTGGGAAATATGTTTTTGCTTTTCTTATTTTCTGGAATTTTATGGAAAATACAGCAAATAGCCCTGGAATTAAGTAGCTCAAAACTATTGCTATCTCGCTCACGTGGATTTTCATAAGAAACACTGTGAACATGACTGTAACATTACAAAGTAATATTCTCCATATTAAATAATTCGTTGTTCAGTGCATAAATTAAAAGTTGACATTCTCTTTTATAATATGCTCACAGCTTGAACAAAAAATTGTGAGAAAGAGAACATTCAAATGAAAGCAAAAAATGTAATAGGAAGAAATCTACTTTCAAAAAAGTAGTTCATATAAATGCTGCTATTTGTTGTGCACTTCATCAAAATGACAAATTGCTACTATTATTTCTGAATTCAAATGATAGCTAACAAACAATTTTAACTGCTTTTACCAAAGGACAAACTTTATTTTTAACTAAGAAAATATTGGATTCTATCTTTTCAGAGTACTACATGAGTTTTGCTTCATAGTACAGCTATTTAAAAGGTGAACATTTTTAGTTCGATAATTAAAGTATTAAGCTTGTTTATAGTCTTTACTGCATTATATTATATATTATATAATTTTTCATAATAATATTTCACATTATGAAAGGTAAATTCTCCTTATTTAAAACAGTAGTAATATACTCCTTTGAGTCCCCACAGAAATCATAACATTGGGCCCATAGGCAAGGAAATATAATCCTATAATATTACTTTCCTCTAACAAACAAAAATTATGTAACCATAGTGTCATAAAGGCTGTTTATTGGTTTTCTGTTAGAATATATCTATAAGCAAAAAAGTAATATTGAATTATAACTATAGACCAGAATGTAAATGGTATCAAAATAAACATCAATATTGACAATACAAAGTAAATTGCAGCTGACAGGAAATGGGAGATGTGAGGTGAGAAGAAGCAATAGAGAAAAGATTAGAGCTCTGATATTCTTTCTTACATTGTGCGGAGTCAAAAGAACTGTCTAAAATTTAAAGAAGCAGCAGCAAATATGTATTAAGAATTATAAAAGTAACTGCAAATAATAATACAACTATCAAGAATTGGAAGCAGAAAGAAAAGAGATGGGAATAGTGCTATTGATCTAAGTCTTTATTTTCCATAGCATAGAATCAACAGATAGTGTCAAGGAATAATTATGTGAATACATTTAGAGTGCAGAGATAACTGTTAACAGAACTCTAGCCAGAATTGACTAAAAATGGTTTCCTTTAGGGAGTGAGAATAGAGAGAGGTATGAACCGATTTTCCATTACAACCTAATCTGTGTTATATATCATTTTGTAACATGCATTTAATACTTGAAAAGAAAAATTAAATAAAATAAACTGAAAAATAAAACAGAAGTGATAATAATGATAAGTAAGGTTTATTGGGAATATACTATGTGACAGATATTTAAATATATTTATGATTTAATCTTCTCAGTATTACTATGAGTTAGTTACTATTATTATCTCCATTTTATATGTTACAGAAATAAAGCTTAGAGAAAAGATCAGCTAAGAAATAGCATAGCCAGAACTTAAATCTCCAAGGCTCAGAGCTGCCAAACATCACATTATATTGCCTCTCCTCCACTATTATCATGATATGTTTGCCAGACCCCTGATTTACCCAGTGTGGTGGATAGAATTTTGACCCCTGTGACAATTATCCCTTGTGTTACTCCTGTGGTTTTGCTATAAGTACATGGCACAAGGGACTTTGAAGATGTAATTCAAATTACCATTCAGTTGATCTTAAAATAGGGAGATTATTTTCCATTATTCAATGGGCCCAATTCAATCACATGATCCATTACAAACAGAAGAGGAAGTCAGAAGAGATGGAGCAGAAGGATTAGACAGAGAAATCTGAAGCATGAAAACAACTCAATGTGTCATTACTAGCTTGAAGATGAAGAGGCCATGTGGAAAGTATGAAAAGGAAATAAATCCTGTTGACGGTCAGTGAGCTTGCAAGATCCCAAACTCCAGATCTGAATTGCAATCCTGGCAACACCTTGATTTCAACCTAATAAGACCTAAACAAAGAATCCAGCCAGACTGGGTCAGACTTCACAGAGCAGTGAGCTAATAAATGGGTGTTAGTTAAAGCCACTGAATTAGTAGGCAATTTGTTATGTCACTGATAGAACAATAATATAACTAGGTATATTTTATTATAATTTTAGATTACAACGAATATCTTATTGCATATTAACATTTATTTCAGGCTTTTCATCCTTCAGCTATTTACTTTTATGTTCATAATACTTTTAAGCAGCAGGTAAAACTGATAAGCTTACAACATTTTTGTTTTATTTTATATTGTTCTTAAATTCTTATCTACTGATCCACATATCAATTAACAATCTCTTTTAAGGTTCAATGGGATAAAATATTCCCTAGATTTTAATATTTATTTCATTCTTAATGTGCTAGAATTATTGGGGAAGCAGCAGCCATTGTAGGACTTGTTGCCCTCTCTGGAATTGCCCAGTCAGTGCTCGGGGCCTGGAATATTTCCCTATGTGGAAACCAAGTGCTGAGCTGTCACATGGACCTAGATTCTTGTTCTTTATTAGGAGACATTCCCCTGCTCTGTGTATACAATAAACTTCCTTATAAGCTTGTGTATTATATGGCCCCTGACCAGCTGCACCAGTATATTTGCCACACTGAAGGATGGGCATTGGGTCTTCAAGAGGGATGCATGAGATCCACCACTGGGAGGGACCCTCTGGCCATGGGAGAATGGCACACACTACAAACACTAATCTTGCTGTGTCTCTTCTCCATTTTATGAGTAAAGTGTTGTTCCATCCAGTGCTTGGTATGTTGAGTCTGCCTTGGCGACTCCGAACCCATAGAAGATGCAGTAGGCTGAGGTCTGTGGGCTCCTATGTCCAGTGGTTGACATTGTTATGACCTTTGCTATCTTCCACACTGTGAGAGTCCTCATTTGGGATTGGTATCTGAGTCTGCCTGCTTGACAGAAATGTTTTTTATTTGATGAAAGATTAATGAGAGGGAGAGAGCCAAGATGGCAGACTAGAAGCAGCCTGAACTTGCAGCTGTCATGGAAAGGATCAAAAGTTGTGGGTGGATGCACACTCGCAGATAGAGCTTCTCGGAGAGAGCATTATGAACCATAGAAGTGACTGGAGGCACCTAAAGAGGGGAGAGAAAGGTGGAGTGATCTACTCAGCAATATTGGAAGGTACTTGGGGGAAGCATCCACACATGGGAAGGGTTAAAGGAGACATCCCTGGTGGTCTACACTCAACTAGTGGACACTGCAACCCAAGCTGTGAGGGGGCTCCCTCACCACAATAGGCCTCCAAACTGATCAGGGAGCTGCTTAGGGACTGTGCAGCAGCATTGCACTAGAGAACGAGCACAGTGGGGTCCCTCCAGTTTCTGGTGTCAGGTTGCTACAACAGATGCCACTGTGTGCTCTCAGCCCAGAGCACCCAGTCTGCAGAAGGGCAGACTCCACTGCAGCCACCTCCTCATTACCCTGGCCAGGTCAGGGAGGGAGGGCGGATACTCTCACATGCACTGTGACTGCGTGCCCTGCACCCCCTCAACTCCCACTCTCCACAGGTTGCCCCCAGGTATCTGAGCACAGCAGGCACCCACTGGCCCTAATCATCTGTTGCTGCTATCTCAACATCTCGATAGTGCCACTGCTGTCACCTGAGTGGCACTATAGTGGTAGCTACAGTCAGGCCTGGACAGGGGGAAGGCCCTAGCCACTGTAGCTCCTCAGCAGGGCACCACATATCTCCTTGGCTCCAATAGCCACAAGTGACCAAGCCACTGCAGCCCAACAGGCTACCTCACCACTGGCCATGGTCTTATAACCTGCTCAGGCATCAGTCAAGGAGACCGAACTTGCACATGTTCCCACCAATGTCCTGCAACCCATGCAGGCACCAGCCAATGTCATGCTACCTGCTTCCATGGAAAGAAACTTGCCCAGTCCTTGGCAAGAGCTACCAAGAGTGGCCTGAGAACCAACCCATCATTCTGAGCAAATATCCCCCAGCATTGATTTGGAATGTGACAACCACAGGGGAATGAGATGACACAGGAGAACAGCTGCATTGCACTCTCTCAGTGCATCCACTCTTCTCACACTGGATCAGTCCTCCAAAGTAGGACACAAAAGCACTATCTAAGGACCTCTACTCCTTCTTACTAAGTAGAAGAGAACAGATGTGCTACAAAACTATCATCCCTGAACTGGGAGAAGAGGTTTAGGATAAAAAGAAACCAGCAAAATAATTCTGGCAACATGAAAAAACAAGCCAATTTAATACCCCAAAAGGATCACAGTAGATACATAGCAATGGATTCCAATGAAAAGGAAATTTTCAAAATGTAAGAAATGGAATTCAGAATATGGATGGAAAACAAGATGAATAAAATTGAAGAGAATGTCAAAAATCAACACAAAATAAAACCCCTAAAACATTTCTGGACTTGAGTAAAAATATGAAAAACTCACTAAAGAGATAAACATAAGAAAGGATATAATAAAACTTACAGAAATGAAAGAGTCCTATAGGGAATTACAAAACACAGCAGAAAATTTCAACAATAGGCTAGAACAAACAGAGGAAAAAAATATCAGAGCTTGAAGAAAAGGCTTTCAAGCTTACCTAGTCAGTCAAAGATGCAGAAAAAAGAATAAAGAAGAATAAGCAATCAATCAGAGAAATATGGGACCATGGGAAATGAGTCAACATACAAATTATAAGTATCCCTGAGGGAGAAGAAGAAAATGCAAAACACATAGAAAACCTTTTCAAGGAAATTATTGAGGGGAACTTCCCTGATATTTCCAGAGATTCAGCTATTTAGACACAAGATAGTCATCAAACACTGGGAAGATGCATAGAAAATAGAACATCTCCAAAACACATAGCCATAAACCTGGTCAAAGTCAAAATGAAGGAGAAAATGCTACAAGATGCAAGATGAAAACAACAACAAACCTGTAAAAGAAAACCGATAAGGCTGACATCAGGTTTCTCAGTAGAGACTTTACAAGCTAGAAGGGAGTGTGGCTACATTTTTAGTCTTCTTAAACAGAACTGCCAGCCAAGAATTTTGTATCCTTCAAAAAGAAGGTTCATAAATGATGGAGAAATAGATATTTTTCCAAATAAGTGAAAACAAAGGGAATTTGTCACTACTAGATCTGCTCTACAGAAAATACTCAAAACTGAATTATACATGGAACTCCACAATAGATACCCACCAGTGTAAAAACACCCAAAAGTTAAAGCTGTCAGCACTTATAAAACAATAGCAGAAGAGGAAAACCAAAACAAGAAGGTATCCTCCAATATGATGAACAGAACAGTATCCCACATATCAATAATAACACTGAACATGAAAGGTCTTAATTTCATATTTAAAAGACATAGACTTGTTAAATGGATGAAAAATCACATCCAATGTATAAACTGTCTCCAAGAAACACTACTAACTCATAAGAACTCACACAGACTCAAGGTCAAAAGATGAAAAAAATTCCATTCAAATGGAAATCAAAAATGAGTAAGTGTAGCCTTTCTCATATCAGATGACATAAACTTTAAATTAACAGTGGTAACAAAAAAGACAAAAATTCTCATTATATAATAATAAAAGGAGAAATTCAACAAGAAAACATAATAATTTTAAGTATATGTACCTAACAAAGGAGCTCCCAGATTGATAAAACAAATTCTACTAGATCTAAGCAAAACAATAAACAGTAGCATCACAATTCCCTGAGACTTAACACCCCACTGACAGAACTGTATAGATCACTGAAGCAGAAAATGAATAAAGAAATACTGGATCTAAACAGGACTCTAGAACAACTGGACCTAATAGACATTTACAGAACATTCTACACAAAAACTACTAAATATACCTTCCTCTCATCAGCATGTGGGACATTCTCCAAGACAGATCATATGCCACCAAACAAATCTTGGCAAATTCAAAAAGAGCAAAATTATACCAAGTATCTTCTCAGACCACAGTGGAATAAAACTGAAAATCAATTTTAAGATAAACACTCAAATATGCAAAAACTCATAGAAATTAAACAACCTGCAGCTGAACAATTCTTGGGTTAATGATGAAATTAAGATAGAAATAAAAAGATTCCTAGAACTGAATCACAAATAGGACAGAAGTTTCAAAGTCTATGGGATACAGAAAGAGCAGTCCTAAAAGGAAAGTTCATAGCCTTAAATGCCTACATCAAAAAGACAGAAAAATCACAAATTAACAACCTAACGTCACATCTCAAAGAACTAGAAAAAGATGAATGAACCAAAACCAAAGCAAGCAGAAGAAAACAAATAACAAAGCTCAGAGCAGAAGTAAATGAAATGGAAACCAAGAGCACAATATAAAAGATCAATGAAATAAAAAGTTGGTTCTTTGAAAGGATAAACAAAATCGATAGACCATTAGCCAGATAACCAGAAATAGAAGAGAAAGGACTCAAATAAGCTGAATGAGAAAAGAAAAAGGAAACATTACAATTCATACAGCAGAAATACAAAATATTGTATGTGAATACTATGAAAATCTCTACACAAACAAATTAGAAAAACTAGAGTAAATGGATAAATTCCTGGAATGACACAACCTCTCTTGAACAGACAAATAACAAGTTGAGAGACTGAAGCAGTAATCAGCAATGCCCCCCCCCCGACACACAGAAAAAGCTGCAGACAATATGGATTCACGGCCAAATGTTACCAGACCTAAAAAGAAGAACTGGGATCTATCCTGAAGAGAATTATTCCATAACGTTGAGATTGAGGGAATCCTCCCAAACTCATTCTACGAAGCCAGTGTCACCTCAATACCAAAGCCAGGATAAGACACAACAAAAACAGAAAACTATAGACTAATATCCTTTATGAACATAGATTCAAAAATCCTCTACAAAATACTAACAATCCAAATTCAATAACACATCACAAGGATAATTCTTCATGACCAAGTGGTTTCTATTCCAGGGATGCAAGGATGGTTCAACATATGCAAAGCAATAGTTGTGATTCACCACATAAACAGAAACAACAACAACAAAAGACCATATGATCACTTCAATCGATGCAGAAAAAGCATTTGATGAAATCCAACACCCTTTCATGAATAAAACCCTCAATGAACTAGGCATAGAATGAACATACTTTAAAATAATGAAAGCCATATGTGACAGATCCATGGTCAACATCATACTGGATGGGGAAAAGTTGAATGCATTCCCCATAAGACGTGAAACAAGACAAGGATGCCCACTGTCAACATTTCTGTTCAACATAGTATTGGAAGTCATAGCCAGAACAAGCAGGCAAGAGAAAGAATTAAAGAGAATCCAAATCAGGAAAGAGGATGTCGAACTATCTCTGTTTGGTGACCATATCATCCATTATCTAGAAAACCACAAAGACTTCACCAAAAGACTCCTAGAATTAATAAATAAATTCTGCAGTCTCCAGTTACAAAATCAACGTGGACAAATTAGTAGCATTTCCATATACTAATAACAGTCAAGCTGAGAGTCAAATGAAGAACTCAATACCTTTCACAATAGTTACAAAGAAAATAAAATACCTAGAAATATACTTAACTCAGGAGGTGAAAATTTTCTACATGGAGAACTACAAAACACTGATGAAATAAATTGCAGAGGACACAAACAAATAGAAAAATATCCCATGCTCATGGATTGGCAGAATTGACATGATTAAAATGTGTATACTGCCCAAAGTGATTTACAGATTCAACAGAATTTTCATCAAAACACCAATTTCATATTTCACAGATCTAGAAACAAAAAAAAGCCTAAGCTTCATTTGGAACTAAAGAAGAGCTGAAATAGCCAAAGCAATCTTAAGAAAAAAGAACAAATGTGGAGGCATCACATTTCCTGACTTTAAATTCTACTACAAATTTATATTAACCTAAATAGCATAGTACTTGTGTAGAAAGAGACATAGACCAATATAACAAGATAGAAAATCCATAAATAAAAATATAAAACTATGACCAACTGATCTTCAACAAAGTATACAACAACACACCTCGAGGAAAGGAAGCACTATTCAATAAATGGTGCTGGAAAAATTGGATAGTCACATGTAAAAGAATGAAACAGGACCCCTACCTTGCCATATACAAGCATTAATTCAAGATGGATAAAAGACTTAAATGTAAGTCATGAAACCATAAATATTCTAGATGAAAATGTAGCAAAAATTCTCTTCTGGACATCAGGCCAGGCAAAGAATTTATGATTAAAACCCAAAAGGCAAATACAGCAACAACCAAAATAAATAAATTGGACAAAATTAAATTAAAAATCTTCTGCACAGGGAAGGAAATAATCAACAGAGTAAATAGACAACTGAAAGAATGAGAGAAAATACAAACTGTATATCTGAAAAGGACTAATATCCAGAATGTATGAAGAGATCTCAGATAAATCAGCAAGAAAAATATTTTAAAAAACCCACCAAAAATTGGCCAAAAAGACATGAACAGAAGTTTTTCAAAAGAAGTTAGAGAAATGGCCAACAAACATTAAAAAAAATGCTCAACATCTCTAATCTTCAGGGAAATGCAAATTAAAAATACAATGAGCTACCACCTTACCCCTATCAGAATGGCCACTATTAAAAAGTCAAAAAACAATATTTGCTGGTGTGAATACAGAGAGAAAGGAACACTTATACACTATTAGTGGGACTACAAATTAATAGAACCTGTATGGAAAACAATATGGATATTCCACACAGCACTAAAAATAGACCTACCATTCCATCCAGCAATCCTACTGCTGGGTATCTATCCAAAAGAAACAGTCATTTTATCAAAAACATTAATACACCTACACTCAATTTTTTATCACACCACAATTCACAATTGCAAAGATGTGGAATCAACCTAAGTGCCCATCAATTCATGACTAGATAAAGAAAATATGATGTATATTAATATATACCATGGAGTACTGCTCATCCATAAAAATGAATGAAATAATGTCATTTGCAGCAACATGGATGGAACTGGAGACCAGTACTAAGACGTTGTACTAAGTGAAGTATAACATCTCAGGAATAGAAAACTAAACACTGTATATTTTCACTCATAAGTGAGAGCTAAACAATGGATACACACAGGCACAAGAGATATAAATACAGGGCATTGCAAAGCAAGAAGGGGGGAGGGGGATGAGGGATAAAAACTTACCTGTTGGGTACAATGAACACTATTCTGGTGACAAGCACACCAAAATCCCTGGCTTAAACATTATACAAGATATCAATGTAACAAAAACATTTGTACCCCCTTAACATTTTGAAATAATAGTCAAAAAAGATTAATGACCATACCTGGAAAATCACTTTCCCTAAATAGCAGTGATATCATCAAAGAGAATATATAGAAAGGAATGAAAATAACTTGAACTGAGTTCACAATATAGGGAATTCAGTGTATTTCAATCACTTTTGCTCTGCAAGTGAATAATTAATGGAGAGTGCTTCTGGAAGTGGGGGAAAGGTGGTTGCAAAATGTAGAGGACAGAACAAATGAGAACTCAATTTTAAAACAGGAAGAAACTTGCTTCTGGCTTAATGCCATACTAGGTCCATATTTCACAAATGATTAAGATTTACATTGTCATTAGAGATGCCAAGATGGGAGGCAGGATGGAATAGTGGAAATAAGAGTACAGACTAATTCCAGTCCAGAAGCTTGATTATCAATGTTTAGTAACTAAGTAGGGTGTAGTGAAGAAAAACTGAGCCATTCTGACCCATAATTAGATTAAGTTTGAATTAGAAAATAATAGAACAGAGAGTAAAATGGTGGTTACCATAGGCTGGGGGATGAGGATATTGAGGTGATATTAGTCCAAAGATACAAAATTTCTGTTAGACAAGAGGGATAAATTCAAGAGATCTATTGTGCATCAGTGTGAATATAATTAATATATTGTATACTCAAAAATTGCTAAGAGAGTAGATTTAAAGTGTTTTCACCACAAAAAAGATAATAGGTGTGGTAATACATATGTATAGCTTGATTTTGCCATTCCACAATGCATACATATATCAACACATCATGTTATGTTCCATAAACATATATAATTTTATTTGTCAATTTACAAAAAAAAATAATTCTGTGTAAAATTCATCTGTTCATAGTTTGATATTTCATAGTTTATTGTTTTTCTTTTGACAAGGCCCAGTTGTCGTAAATGGCACAATTGATATAGTGACATTCTTTCTTTTTTGGGGGGTGAATTGCTTTGGACATTATCCCTTTATTTATTTTTTTATTTCAGCATATTATGGGGGTACAAATATTATGGTTACGTATATTGCCCATGCTCCCCTCCCCCCTCGAGTCAGAGCCTCAAGCATGACCATCCCCCAAACGTTGCACATCTCACTCACTATGTTTGTATATACCCATCCCCTCCTCCCCCCTCCCACACGCCCAACACCCGACACCCGACAAATGTTATTCCTATATGCCCACTTAGGTGTTGATCCATTAATACCAATTTGCTGGTGAGTACATGTGGTGCTTGTTTTTCCATTCTTGAGCTACTTCACTTAGTAGAATGGGTTCCAGCTGTATCCCGGAATATACAAGAGGTGCTATATCATCATTGTTTCTTAAAGCAAGAGAGCAAACAGACAACCCACAGAATGGGAGAAACTTTTCGCAAGCTACACATCCGACAAAGGGCTGATAACTAGAATCTATTTAGAACTCAGAAAAATCAGCAAGGAAAAATCAAACAACCCTATCAAAAAGTGGGCAAAGGACATGAACAGAAATTTTTCAAAAGAAGACAGAATAATGGCCAACAAACATATGAAAAAATGCTCAACATCTCTAATCATCAGGGAAATGTAAATCAAAACTGCAGTGAGATATCACTTATCTCCAGTAAGAATGGCCTTTATCAAAAAGTCCCCAAACAATAAGTGTTGGCATGGATGCGGAGAGATAGGAACACTGCTACACTGCTGGTGGGACTGCAAACTAGTTCAGCCTCTGTGGAAAGCAATATGGAGATACCTTAAGGTGATACAAGTCGATCTACCATTTGATCCAGCAATCCCATTATTGGGCATCTACCCGAAAGAACAAAAGTCACTCTATGAAAAAGAGACCTGCACTCAAATGTTTATAGCAGCACAGTTCACAATTGCAAAGTTGTGGAAACAACCCAGGTGCCCATCAATACATGAGTGGATTGACATTCTTTTTTAATATAGTGAATTTTAGTTTTAAAAGTGAAACAATGTTTGTCATATACATGTAATCATCTTCTGCTCCAATATAAGCTCTCAAATTTGTCCAAACTCTTAACGTTCCCAATAGAAATGGAAGTTTTCTTGCCTTTGTCATTGCTATAGATGATACCTCCTGCTATTGGCATTGCTTCCTTTTAATGGGCACTGAAAGTTCAACTATGAAAAGTCCACCATGTGTTGAAACAGCCCTATTAAAGTAGAAGAGATTTCTTTAATAGCACACACATTTGGTGTACTACTATGGTCTGATTGTGTCCTTTTAAAATTCGTGTTGAAAACCAATCCCTATTGATGGTATTAAGAAATGGTCCTCTTGGAGATAATTAGATCATAAGGGCTCCACCCTCATAAATGAGATTAATGCCCTTATAAAAAGGTTTAAGGGATTCTGTTTCTCCTTCCTCCATGTGAGGAGGCAGTAACAAGACACTACCATCGTAGTCTAAGATATTTTGCTATAGCATATAGAATTGATTAAGGTATTCCCTAACAGTCCCATAGTTTTTAAAATTTTGTTTGCAAACACCATTTCTGCTTCTATTTCATCCTCCTATTTCTGAATAATCAAACATGAGTATCTAGGGAGCTGGCCAGAGGAACAATATCTAATTCTCTGTGCTGTCCTTCAAAGAGCTGTACTATAGAAGCACACCAGTGTCACAGCCAAAACCTACCCACCTGCCTCTGTTGCTTATCATCCTCAGCTCCTCCTAGAATCCTGCAATCAGCTTTATTAGGCATAAGGCTTGTGTTTCACTTTGAAGATCTGATACATGTGGTGAAACTATAACAACATGATTTTCAGTGTCCATGTCCTAAAATTACTTCAAGTAACATACTAAGTTGCATATGAAATACATTATGGACTATTTAAATAAGTGTAAGACCTAGATATCAGTTTGCTTTCCAACTCCCCAAGTGAATATTAGGCACAGTGAACTTTGAGAATCATCCCTCAAATTAAGACAGTTCTTCTCAAATTTAAGATTTTCTTAAAATACAGATCTTGATTCAGTAAGTCCTGGGCAAGGACTGATATTATGCAATTCTAACAACCTCCTATATAATACCAATGCTGCTGGTCTGCTGGTCACACTTTAAGTAGTAGAGCTCAGTCATTATGTCTAGATTTCAGACATCAGTATTAATCGACAGAACCTGGGTCTCTATTGTTGTTAATTTCCCTTTCTCCCTGTTTCCGTGAGGTAGTGTTCACTTCCAGTAGAATTAGAGTATTACAAGGTAGCTTCTATCCTTCCTTTCAATCTCACTCAGGTTATCTCAAGAAAGAAAGAGTAATTTATCTTATTGGTGAGATTGGAAAGAGAATCCAAACGTGCTTGCCTGGACTAATGTTCATCTGTTTTTTCTCATTTGGAATAGTCTGCCTTTGGAATCTGAGATTCTCATGTATGTCATAAATGGCTGTGGATTCTAGTGACAGTGTAGATATTAACTCTGGCAGGGGGTCAGATTCTGGTCTCAACTACATTCTCAAAATCAACTTTACCAGTCATTGTTTATTTGACAATTTGATATTCTATCTGACCCCTGTGTTTATATTTCTCAATTAATTGCATGCTTGGAATATGCAAAATTTACAGGAAATCTGGGATGTTTTTTACATATGAACATGAAAAAAGAAAATATAAATCAATAGCAAGGAAGAACAAAGTATGGAGAGTAGAAGTACACTTGTATGTTTATACACATATATTTTCTTACTAATTTCTATTAAAAAATAAAGTAATTCTTTAGCTCAGTCTTTTTGACTTTTTCCTTACTTTTTAAAAAATTGTTATGTTTCAGAACTGTTTATTTTGTTTTGTTTTACCTTAGTTAGCCTGTGCTAAGAGTATATAGGGCTTGTAAGGCAAAATTTGCTGGTTTGGGTGCTGTATCATTCAGTTGTCTTTGTATAAAACTGTTTTACAACTTTTGCTTTAACCCTGAATAACTAAGTCACAAATAAGGGTCATGGATCATAATAGGATCACGGTCACTGAAAATTCTTCATCATATTATTTAAAAAGGATGCAGTTTATGTTCTTACATCCTTTTATTATGTCCTTTAAGTCTGTGGTCCCCAACTCCCGGGCCACGGACTGGTACTGGTCTTGTGGCCTGTTAGGAACTGGGCGGTACAGCAGGAGGAGAGCAGCAGGCAAGTGAGTTAAGCTTCATCTGTATTTACAGCTGCTCCCCATCGCTCTCATCACTGCCTGAGCTCTGCTTCTTTTGAGATCAGTGGAGGCATTAGTTCTAGGAAAACAACCTCAGGGCTCCCACTGATTCTGCATTATGGTGAGTTGTAGAATGGTTTCATTATGAATTACAATTTAATAATAATAGAAATAAAGTGCACAGTAAATGTAATGCACTGGAATCATCCCCAAATCATCCCCTGCCTGGTCTGTGGAAAAATTGTCTTCCATGAAACCGGTCCCTGGTGCCAAAAAGGTTGGGGACTGCTGCATTAAATCACAATATTTAGTAGACTTAATTTTATTCTATTTCAATCAATAGGCTAATGAAGAATTGGGCTTTGCTTCCAGTTTTGAAAACCTCTCAGACATCATTTATAAGTAGCAATGGAAAATTACTTTAACTCACTAATAATTTTTTCTCTGATTTTCAGAAAAGGACCAACATGCATTTTAGCACAGATATCTCAGGGATCAGAAGATTCAATTGCTAAACAGTCACAACTCCAAACCTGTGCTTTCCAACCATAAACAAATAGACTGAAACTGCCTGTACTGAGAAATATATACATTGTTTTAAATGCTACATTTCAGCTGTATCTTTTTATTTGGCAATCATTAATTAGCTATTACCTCACAATTTATATCAATGTTTTAGCATATTGAAGTAGATGTTTCTATGAGGACTAGCAGATAACATTTAATTTTATAAATCTAGGTGAGTCTAAGAAATGTGTATAACTTTGGAAAACATTTCGCTTGATTCACCACAAAATATTCTATGGTTTAATTTATTTTTGTCTACATTTTTTCCCTCCAGAAAGACTTTCTGAGATCTATTAGGGCTTTATTATATGTATAATGAAAACAACCTAAATATTATGTACAAAGGAGAAATAAGGAGCATTACTTACGTGAGATTTTTCTTCAGGAAAGACGCTGTGCTTGACCTCAAGGAAAGGACATGGGAAGAGTACCATATCTATGCAGTACGTTTTTTACCTGAATTTCAAAAGGAAATTTAAAAATGCAGAATTACCACTTAAAAGAGAATCTTGAAATTCAGGAATACACTAGGGTCATTTTGTGTCAATTAGAGCAAGTTCTTCAAGTGCTCCTTAAAGTATTTCTATGATTGCTTGCATCAGCTTCACCTTGGGAATCTTTATTCCTGTCTTTATGGAAAAGCGTTGTATTAGACAATGATTCTTAAGGGCAAGGACATTGTTGCAGAAGAAAGATTCGCCTGGGGAGCTCATTGAGTTGCTACCACTGTAGGAGTTTTAGATCATGGCAGATTAGTTGTAAAACTAAAAAAACTATCTTGTGCCAAGTGTAAGAAATTGGTTAAATAATTCTCATCACACCTAAGCCTGTAATTTGTAAGTTTGTTTGAATTAGAGTAAAAATATGTCATCTTGTTCAGCAATCCACACCCCCTGCATTTCTAAATTCAAAGCATTGAAACAAGTGTTGTTCTTGCTCCTATATTTTCTACCTAGAAGCATGTTTTTTTTTTCTTGAAATACAGCACGTACTTTGAATACAGTTGTATTTAGAACTTAGTGGATATTTTCCAGTCTATATATTTTGTAATTACCATTTTTTCAAACAATCACAAAAGGTGCTTTTGTAAAGATGCATTCAGGCTTCTCCCCAGTCTAATTGACTAACATCATAGTTGGAGAAAACTCTGCCTGTGTTTAAAAGGGGATTATAATGAGAAAACATTTTACTACTAACCAATATCTAGGAGTTTAATATACTTGTATGTATATCTTAGCGGAAATGATATATGTTTAAAATTTTGTTCTCACTTGTAGTATAGGAGAGTGTGGCTGGTAGAGTGGGAAATAATGAACCAAATATGCCTCTTTAAGAGTGATGAGAAATGCTAATTTAGCTATATGAGATGAGATAATAAGAGGCCATCTCTCTTACGTGTTTTTTCTACTAATTTGGATTGATATCCATTTTTAAAATAGATAACCCTTCACTTTTTCATTATAATTCCCACTTGGACTTAGAATCACATAAGAGACTCAAATGACTTTTCCAAGTAACTGCAAAGTATTTTCCTACCATGTTTCCCCGAAAGTAAGACAGGGTCTATATTTATTTTTCCTCAAGAAGACACTCTAGGGCTTATTTTCAGGGGATGTGTTTTTTTTTTTAAGTATGATACAACAATCTACATTTATTCAAATATAGTTAAGTCGTCTTCTTCTGGAACATCATCATAACTCTCCAAACCCCTAATTCCATCCTGAATTTCTTGCAACTCTATTTCCTTTAGAACCATTGGCCCCAGTCTCTCATGTCGAGCAATAGAGCTCTCATGGGGCAGATGAGAAGGGCTGCTTGTCTTCTTTACCCTGCTCCGCGATGAAATGCATAGGTTGTGCAGATACGCTGCCTAGCCACGCCCATCACTAGGTCTTATTTTCAGAGTAGGGCTTATATTGCGCAAATGCTTAGAAATCCTGCTAGGGCTTATTTTATGGGTAGGTCTTATTTTCGGGGAAACACGGTAGTATATGCTAATCATTAGTCCATGTTTTTATAGAGCTTTATTTTTTTCAGATCAGTGATTTAACTCTTTTTTTTTTGAGAGATAAATAAAAATAATGCTTCTTTCCATATAGTTAATACATGACTCTATGGCAAGATTTCCTAAATTTTGTTCAGTGGGCTAACAATGTGTTTCTGAGAAAGGGAGAAACATTGCATGACAGAGTTTAAATAGTTCTTTAGCACAGGACTACTTAAAGCATTTAGGGTGCTACTGTGGATTTTGTGGAGGGCTATAATACATGGCATGCAATCCTCTTTTTTTCTTGGAAGATATTTTAATATTTTGGGGGTCACTAATGTATCAGGGAAGAATTAGCTCATTAATAACAAGGCATGAAGACAATATGTCTTATTTTATTTGATCTTTCAGTGCTTTTATCTGTTTGTTTTACTTCTGGTTTTGCAACAAAGTTGTTGAAGATCCAAAGTAACTCAGGAGTGGTCTAATTAAACAGAATTTGTAGGCAGCATTAATGTCCATTTTGTTTTGTTTTGCTTGAGCCCTGGTAGTTTATCTCCACACTTAGCCCTCCAAAATTATAACATTCCTTTAAAAATGGTTTGGGAAACGTCTAGGACATATGTAAGAGAATAGTGAATCTATGAAACATGAGTATTAGTTAGGTGTAGTACAAATATATGAGAATCGTAGCTTCAAAAATCACTCAGCTTTGTTAAGAACTTAACATCTAGTATATTAATGATTGTGCCAAAAGGAGAAGGTTATACAGTGGTAAATTAATTAGACTCAATATTTGGGCAACTTGCTCCCTTAGTTTGGCCATCAAGAATGTCTCCTTTGAGTGTTTTTATGGAACTTTCTTTGATAGTCTTTTTGTATCTTTGCTTCTTTACATTTCTATCTGGAGGAGTTCATTGTGAATAACTGCTGCTTCTGCTTGCAATTTTGTTTATGTGCTTACTTCTGCTCATTTGAATCTTTGAACAGCTGGGAGAGATAATTTTTAAAATCCTATAATCATTTGGCTTTATTGCAATACTCCAAGTCACCTAATCTCATCCATAGTGTAGAAAAGGGTGCTTGAAGAGAGAAATGTGTAATACTTTCTAGGTCAAATGCCTATAACTTCCTATATTGTCATCCTTCCTTTGGCAGGCAGGTAACTGTGATTGCCATTAAATTTTTCTTTCTTGTTAACCTATGATTATACTCCTTTTACAAAACCTATTCTAAAGCTTAATGTACTGCATAAACATCTTCTAAAAAAAGAAAAAAATGCTTGACTGGTATTGCAGTGTGGGAGTGAGATCTAAGGGGCTCCTATGGTACAGAAAGTCTCCAATGCTTTTTCAAAAAGAAATAAAAAGCATACTGCTCTCCGTGCTATATACCTTTGATAAAAAAAAAAAGAACAACTATTAACCATGATGGCAATATAGTAATGATTTAAGTTGCTGCAATATGAAAAAAACTGCTTTGACTGCCTTTATGTTTCAGTGGACCTCTTTCTAAATCAAAAATGAATATAAAAAAATGAATATAAATAATTAATTATAAAACTCTAAAATTATTAAAAATCCTTTATGATTTGCTTTAGAAGAATAAGCAAATATATTACTGAAACAATGATACGGAACTTATTCTAACAAATTCCCAACCCTACTAGAAGAAAAATTCACATACATGCACACACACACACACATACATACATATCAGAGAAAATAATCAATGACAAAAAATAAAGTTCAAAAATAGCCCCATACTTTTATGGGCATTTAAAGTTGGAAGTTTGGACTAACAATACATTTTTGGAAACACCTTAATATTCATTTGGGAAAATAAACTAGATGAGTATATACATAAAAATAATTCCAAATGTTTTAAATATGTAGACTTTTAAAAAACTATTACACACACATATAAGAAATATTTATAATGTTGGAATGGGAAAGCTTTCATAATAACAATACAAAACTCAGAACTTTCTTAAAGAAAAAGAATGACATATTTGCTTGGTTACATAAAATTATAGAAGATCTACCCAGAAAAAGATATTCTATGTAAACAGAAGATAAGTACCACACTGGGGAAAATATTTGGAATATAGATAGATATCAAAGGTTCATATCTTTAATGTATAAATATCTCCTACAAGCAATTCAGAAAAATAAAAAAAGAGAGAAAAATGAAAGAAGGAACAAGCAATTTATAAAAGAACTGCAATATCTAAAAAACATAGGAATGCATTCCCAGTCTCACTTTTGATAATAGAAATATACATAAAAACATAAAATGTTTCACCAAAATGTCAAACAACAACAACAACAACAACAACAACAAAAACTTTTATCGGGTGGTGGGCAGGTGGGGGGGAGGGGAAGAGTGTATACTACATAATGGGTGTGACGCGCATCACCAGGGGGTTGACACGCTTGAAGCTCTAGCACAGCGGGGGGTGGGGAGGGTTGGCAGGGGCAATATATGTAACCCTAACAATATCTGTACCCCCATAACATAATGAAATAAAAGAAAAAAAAGTGCTAAAAAAAAGTTAAAATGTTTCACCTATCAAAGTGGCAAAAATAAAAATTATAGTAATATTCAGTATTAGATATAGTGTGAGGAAAGGAGCACTATTAATGTTTTGGTCAAAATGAAAAATCATACAATATTTTCAAGGACAATTTTAAATTTATCCACTTATACAAATAGTTAAGAATGAATGTGCAGGGATCCTTACTGCAGCTGTGCTCATCCATGTTAAAAATGAGAGACAGGAGAGATGAGTCAAAGCAAAAGGACCAAATAGAAACCTCCAGCGATTATCTCTCTGCACAAACAACAATTCAAATTCAGCAAGCATTCGTGCAAGTAAACACCTGCAGGAGAACCAAAAGGGAGTGTCCTTATCATTCCACCCCAACTCCAGCAGTGTAGCACAGACAGTGAGGGAAGAGTGAGAGATTTTGCCTAGTAATCTAGGAAATTCTCTTGTATCTTATGCAAGTCCACCAAGGCAGTGCCACCAGGAGTCTGCAAGAGTAACAGCATTACTGGGCTTGGGGTGCCCCCAGTGTTGATATAGCTGCAGTGACCAAAGACTTAGATCACAATACTTAATTCCCTTTGAATATCTGGAAAGCCTTCTCAAGAAGGATGTGTTCAAATAAGCCCAGATTGTGAAGATTAAAATAAATATCTAACTCTTCAATGTCCACACATAAACAAATATTCACAAGCATCAAGAATATCCAGGAAAACATGATCTCACCAGAAAACTAAATAATGTAGCAGTGAGCAATCTCAGAGTGATGGAGATACGTGACCTTTCAGACAAATAATTCAAAATAGCTGTCCTGAGGAAGCTCATGAACTTCAAAAAACAGAGAGAAGGAATATAGAAGCCTATCAGAGAAATTTAACGGAGACTGAAATACTAGAAAAAATGGAGATATGCAAGCCAAAAAATTCAATTGACAAAACTGAAAAGGGCATCAGTCTCTCAATAGCAGAATTGTCCAAGCAGAAGAAAGAATTAGTGAGCTCCAAGACAGGCTATTTAAAAATACACAGTCAAAAAGATAAAATGAAACATTACTAAAGAGCTAGAAAATGGCCTCGAAAGAGACAATTCTAAGAGTTATTTGCCTCAAAAGATGTAGAGATTGGAGTATAAAGTTTATTCAATGAAATAATAACAGAGAACTTTCCAAACCTAGAAAAATATATCAATATTCAGGTAAAAGAAAGTCATAGAACATCAGGAAGACTTAACCTGAATAAGACTACCTCAAGACATTTAATAATCAAGCTCTCTAAGATCATTGATAAAACGTTCAAAGGGATGCAAGAAAAAAGAAAAAAATATATATTAACAGAACTCCAATATGCCTGGCAGCAGATTTCTCAGTGGAAAACTTTACAGGCCAGAAGAGAGTGGCATAACATACTCAAAGTGCTGAAGGAAAAACTATTAACCCTAGATAGTACATCCTGCAAAAACATCTTTCAAACTTGAAGGAGAAATAAAGACTTTCCAACACAAAGAAAAGCTGAAGGATTTCATGAACACCAAACCTGTCCTGCAAGAAATACTAAAAGGAGTTTTTCATCATGAAAGAAAATGATGTTAATGCACAAAAAGAAATCATCTGAAGGTATAAAGCTCACTGATAACAGTACATTCACAAATACAGAATACTCTATTGCTGCAATTGTAGTGCATAAACCACTTATATCTTGAGTAGGATGACTAAAAGATGAAACTACCAAAATGATAAATACAAAACTTTTTGAGAGATAGATAGTATGAAAAGAGATAAATGGAAACAATAAAAAGTTAAAAAGCTGGGTGGGGGATATAGTTAAAGTCTAGAATTTCTGTTAGATTTCTCTTTGCTTGTCTATTTCTTTGTATGCATTGTTAGGTTGTCATATGTTTAAAATTATTGGTTATAAAATGTTTTTTTGTAAGCCTCATGGTAACCACAAATTTAAAAACCTACAATAGATACACAGAAACTAAAATGCAAGAACTTAAAAGAACTTTTTAAGAATGGAAAAACAAACACCACATGTACTTGCCATCAAATTGGTACTAACTGATCAACACTTAGGTGCTCACATGGAAGTAATATTCATCAGGTGCCAGGCGGGTGGGAGGGGGATGATGGGGACAGGTAAGCTCACAAATAATGGGGGCGGAATATGTATGGGGGAAGGGCATGCTTGTAGCTCTGGCTTGGGTGATACAAAGACATTATATGTAACCAAAACGTTTGTAACCCCATAATATTCTGAAATTTAAAAAGCACTGTTTTTATGTATCTCAAAAATTTTAATATGGAGTATTTTCATTTTCATTCAATCAAAATATTTTCTACTTTCCCTTATGGCCTTCCCCTTGACTTATACATTTAGAAATGTACTGTTTAATTCACAAATATCTGGAATATTCTTTGAGTTTTATCATTATTGATTTATAATTAAATATTGTGTTTTTCAGAGATTATACTGTGTAGGTTTTCAATATTTTGATATCAAGATTTGATTTATGGCATCTCATTTCAATAACTTTGGTAAATATTATGTGTTTGCTTGAAAATAATGCATAATTTTAAGCTGTCAGGTGGAATGCTTGATAAATGTCATTTAGATCAGATTTGCAGGTGCAATTGTTCAAATCAAATGTTACATCTTCCTTCATATTCTGAAAGTATTTACAATTAGTTTTGTTTCTTCCTTGAATGTTTGATAAAATTCACCATTATATCTGGACCTGGAATTTGCTGTGTGAGAAGGTTTTTATTACAAATAAAATATACTTAATTGATATCATACTATTCATAGTTTCTATTTCATCTTATGTCAATTTTGGGAAATTGTGTGTTCCAAAGAATTTGTCCACTTAATCCAAGTTCTTTAAATTATTGGAATATAATGGCTCTTAATATTACCTTAATATCCTCTTATTTTCTATATAATATGGAGTGATATCTATTTGAAATCATCTTATAAAGTCAACATAACCCTGATCTCAAAACCTGGCAAATATATTATAAGTTTATTCCTAAATATTTCATTTTTTGATATATTATATATGAAAGTTCATAATTTCATTAGCAAATTAATTTTAATACTATATAATACAACCTATTTCTATATCCCTACAGATTTTTGTTTATTTGTTCTGTAAATACTGAGAAAGAGTGGTAAAAATCCTTTAACTTTGATTGTGGATTTGTCTATTTCTCTATTCAGTTCTATGAATCTTAATGTATTTTGAAACACTGTTATGTGAATACACATTTAGGATGCTTATGACATCTTGATGAATTGACCCCTTTATATTTATGGAATGTGCCACTTTATCTCCAGAAACATTTCTTGTTCTGAACTTAATTTAGCATGATATTATAGCAGTTACTCCAGCTCTCTTATGCTTAGTCTTTGCATGTATTTTTTCTCCTTTGCTTTACTTTCAACTTGCCTATATATTTTTGTTTAAAGTATATTTCTTATAGATGATCCACAGTTGTCTACAATGTAGGTATTTTATTTTATCCAGACTGATATTCTTTCCTTGAAGTGCTTAGTTTATTTTGTGGGATTATTATTACAGTTGGGTTTAAGTTTTCCATCTTACTATTTGTTTTCTAGTTCTGTTTTTGCTTCCTGTGTTATTCCTTTTGTGCTTCTTTTGAGTTATTTGAATTATAATGTTTACAATATCACCCTCTCGAGAACCTCTCTCACTAACCCCTCTCACATTACCTCTGTATATTTCTCTCATTGTCTCTTAACTGCTGAGTGTATAGCAATCAATGGCTTCGTGAACCTCATCGCATCTTGTTAGGCCCCACCTCCCAACACTGTTGCATTGGGGATTAAATCCCCAACACATGAACTTTGAGGAACACATTTAAAACATAACATTCTGTTCTGCCCCTGGCTATCAAAATTCATGTATTTCTTACATGCAAAATACACTCCTTCCATCTCAATAGTCTCAAAGGTCTTAATTCATTCCACCATCAACTCCAGAGTCCAGAGTTTCATCTAAATCAGATATGAGTAAGACTAAAGGCATAATTCATCCTATTAAGTTTTCTATGCTTGCTATACTCCAGATATAGTCATATTTTTCTGCTGCTCATTTATTTATTCATTCACTCATTCATTCAGTAGACATTTATTTAGTATCTACCATTTCCCAAGTATTAGTAACATGGCAGTGAATAAAGCTTGTGAAATCTGTGCCCATGTGGAGCTTACATTTTATTAGAGGAAGGCAGATAATAAGGAAATATAAAATGTGTTAAGTGGTGATGGATGCTAAAAAGAAATCAAGAATATTTTCTATAGGAGGGCCAGAAAATGCATCTCTGAGTAGGTAAGAGGTATGTAGAGAACTGAATGGAGGGAGAAGAAAGTTATCTGGGGGGAAATGGCAATAAAATGTAAAAGCTCTTAGGTAGCAGCATGCTTGGTGTATTTCAGGAATAGATATGAGGTCAGAGAAGTAGTGGAAATGAGGACCAGATCACAGAGGGATTTACAAAAAAAGAGAAATTACGGACAGCTGCAAGGTTTAGCCTGGACAATGGTAGAGTGGAGTTACCATTTAGTGAGAAGCGTTAAGTGATCAAGAGTACAGTTTTAGAGGGGAGAACTCAAGAGTGCATTTGGACAGGTGTCAAATTTGAGATATCTAGTAGACATTTCAGGTAGAAATATCAAGTCAATAGTTGAATGAAAGTCTTGATTTCAGGGAATAAATAGGGCTGAAGACAAAAATGTATGTGTCATTAGCATACACAATATTTAAAACAATATGCTGGATGAAATAACTTAGGAAGTGAATGTAGACAGAGAAAGGAGATGGTCTAATGTCTCAGCCTTCGGGCACTACAGTATTTATGGGTCAAAAAGATAAGAAAGAATAACCAGCCAGTAAGGTGGAAAGATAACTGAGAATGTCCATGAAGCCAAAGGAGACAAATATTTCAAGAAGAAAGTGATTAACCTGGTCAAATGCAGCTAGAAAGCTGAATAAGATGAAGACCAAAAAGTGACTATTGGGTTAGGCAACATGGAAGTCATTAGCGACTGTGAGGGTAGTAGTTTCAGAGAAATGGAAGGCAAAAAAAGCCTGACTGGAATGAAGTCAATGAGAATATTCAAGAAAAATAAAGACAGCACATATAGAAAATTCTTTCTAGGAGTTTTGTTGCAAGGGAAGCAGAGAAATGTGGCAGCTAGCTAGAAGGGCATGTGGGATCAAGGGAGTGTTTTTTAATGATGACAAAAAGAGCTGATGGAAATTATTCAATAAAAATAAAGAACTGATGAATCTGTAGAGAAAAGAGACAACTGTAGGAGTCATTTTGTATGTGCAAGTAAAGGGGGCTGCAATCTAGAGAATAAGATTAGTATTTGGTTTAAGGTAGGAACATCAATGGTTCATTCATCCAACAGGAAGAAAGGTAGCGTGTATAGGTAGAGATGTAGGAAGGTTGGTATACCTGAGAGTGGAGGAATGTGGCATTTTATTATTTTTTTATTGCTTCTATTTTCTTAGAGAAATAGGAAGGCCATTAATGGAAAACAAAAAGGGAGAAAGAGATGTGAAATAGTCAACATGTAGGAGAGTGAAAGAATTGATTAACTAGCAAATATAGTAGAATAGTTGGGTATCTCTAATTTCCTACTTTATGTGAATGCACATTAATATAAAAGCAAGGCTGGACATTATGTTTGTATATTTTTCTCCACTCACTTTCAGGTGCTCTCTTGCAGGTTGGCAGAGAGTTGGTGGTGGTAAATTTAGCTAGTGTTGAAGTTTTGTCAGGTTAAGCACAATGAAAGGTAAGAGTCATAGATATTGATGATGTTTGCAAATTAGTGATTATATTGTGTCATACTAGCTGTTACAATAGGTAAGCACTGAAAAATCATTGATTTAATATAAGTTTCTTCCTCATCCATGTGAATTCCACAGCAGATATCCTTGATCAATGGAAACCATCCTCTACTAGAGTGTAAATCTATGAGAGCAGAGATCTTTTTAGGTTTTAACACTGTTCTAATCCCAGATTGTCTAACAGCACTCTGAACATGGCAGGTACTAAATAAGCATGTGAAACTCTGACTACAGATAATCTTCAATGTAAACAAATTAAAAGAGGATAGTCTGGATTTACAAAAATGACAAATTACAGCATAGACTTTTGCTTTACAACAGAATTTGTCCACACTATTTTTTATCCTAAACTTTCCATTGGGTACCTAAACATTTAGATGTAAAGTTTTTATGTATATATTCAAATAACATATTGCACTAGGCAATATGTATTGGAAAACATTTAAAATCCAGAGTTTCTATAGCTAGATCATAAAGCTAATCTCCCGAGTATTGAGAAGAAAAGACGAGTCAGAAATGGATAATCAAGAATCTTGTATAATATCTGCCACATAATTGAACATGAGGAATTCACTGTAATTTTAAGTTGGCAAAAATAAAATTACAAATTAAAAAAAGCATTTTGGGGGGGAAGGGCATACCTCTAACCCTTCTTAGGGAGAGGCAAAGTTATACAATGTATCCAAAGTGTAAAAAAAAAAAATCTTTTGTTGGATGGAGGGCAGGCGGGAGGGGGGAGGAAGTGTAGAGTTACATAATGTGTGCCGTACGTGCCACCTGGGGATTGGACTCGCTTGAAGCTCTGGCATGTGGTGGGGGAAGGAGTGGTAGGGGCAATGTATGTAACCCTAACAATATTTGAACCCCCATTATATGATGAAATAAATAAAAAATAAAAATAAAAAAAATAAAAAAATATTCTGTAAACAAGGAGTTGTGTTTTCTTTTGAAGCTGTATCAAGAACTAAATATAAAAAAATTGTGAATTTTAAAGCCAAACAAATATGAGACGGTAGAGGTTGAGTATCACTTATTCAAACTTCTTGGGATCAGAAGTATTTCAAATTTTTAATTTTTTCTGATTTTTAAATATTTGTATATACATAATGAGATATCTTGGGAATCAGATTTAAGTCCAAACATGAAATTTATTTATGTTTCATATATACCTATACACATACCCTGAAGTTTATTTTATATAATATTTTAAATTATTTTGCTCATGAAACAAACTTTTGTCTGAGCTTTGACTATGACCCATCAAATAAGGTCTGGTGTGGAATTTTCCACTTGTGATATCATGTTGGTGCTCAAAAAGTTTTGGATTTTGGAGCGTTTTGGATGTGGATTTTTGGATCAGGGATGTTCAACCTGCACTTAGAGGAGAGTGCATATAGGGGTATTAGAAAGAAAACATACTCGTAATACCAGATCCTACCTTTTTATGAGGATTTTATCTATGTGCTTATGGGAAGGCACATGCCTAGAGATACTATTAATCTGATTATTCTTCATATCAGGGTAGCAAAGCTTATGATTCTCTTTAGTCACAGGAATAGCAAAGATATTCAAAGAATCTGATTAAATTGATCATTTTTGTTTCCCTGTTTGAAGTCCAGGTGATCTTATACTGATGAAGATGAGATTTATTTCATTGAAGTTTGAAAAATTATACCTATAAAATAGATTTATTTGATTGCAAGCCACAGAAGCAGAAACACTAAAATTATAGGGGAGGGATAAATAATTATTTTCAAGCATATGGAAATAGTTCAGAGACTTGAAGGAAAAGAAGGCCTTGGGAAGGACAGAAATCATGGCAGCTTTGAGGATCTAGGTAGCAGTTATTCCTTTTTATCTTTTCTTCGTTTTTCTGAATTCTTTTACTTTAAACCATTAGTAGTATACTTATATTTTACAGGATAAATACGGTCACACGTTACTCTGCTTTAACAATTACCCTTAATTACTGAAACATTTGGTTGTATTACTTGAACACATTCAGAAGGGTTTATTGCTCACATCATATGCATCTTTACCACTTCATTGTTGTCATGTAAAGATACAGATATTAGATCAGCATGATACATACCATGAACACTATGTAGTGGGACTGAGTGACAGCTAAGGGAGCTACCAGTAAAAGACCTAAAACAGAATACTGTAGAACAATACTAATTTAAGGTAGTGAAACAGACAATGTTTAGAATGCCTTGGGGGGAATGTGTCAGGGGATTTGAGTAGCTCGTTATTTGTGTAACTTTAGAGTCTACATTACTAAAAGCATATCTTTCCAAAATATGCATAACTAGTTGCTTTCCTTTGACTATCATCTAATCACTCAGCAATTTTGAAATGGCACAAAAATCATTGCCAGGAATACTTTTTATCATGAAGAAGAACAAGTAGCCACATTACACTGCATTCGTTTTGATAATCAAGCAACACTTTTTCCATGCTACCCAATGCAATCACGAAGCTGATTGGCTTATACTCTAATTATAGTTGTGCACACTTTCACTCAGCACATATGCTAGGCCTTAGGCAAAATATTTCATGTGCTGTCACAGGGAAGGTTTATTGAACTGAATCATTAACTGTATTCTCAATCACGGCATTATCAGCCTCAAGTTTCACCTCTTAAATTGAAAATGTTTATATATATTTCTATGCTGTTTTCTTTGCTTGGTCATTTCAAACAAAAGATTTATATGGATAACTAATTTAATATTTCCCTTAAGGCATTCTGTTGATTTACAGCTAAAGACTGACTTCGATAAATGTGCACTAAGAATCCTGCTTAAGAACGGCAGCATTTTGGAAAATTTATCTGACAGTGACTAAACCCTAAGCAACACATACAGGAGACAGTTAACTTATGTTCACTGTACATTTTTAAAGATTTGATCTGCATAATATCTACCATGATCACTGTGTAATGGAGATTTGCTTCAAACCAACAAGCATTGAGAAAGATGGTTCCATAATCCTATGAATGTTTTTTTTTAATTTTTATTTATTTATTTTTTTTAATTTCAGCATTATATGGGGGTACAAATGTTAAGGTTACATACAATGCTCTTGCCTTCCCTCCCCCCTCAAGTCAGAGCTTCAAGCGTGTCCATCGCCCAGACAATGCACATCGCACTTATAATGTGTGTGTATATATATACATATATATATATACCCATGCCCGCCTCCCACCTGCTCGACACCAAATAAATGTTTTTTTTAATATTTTAGTTAGATTTTATAACTTTGCCTTTCCCTAACAAGGGTTAGAGGTATGCCCTTCCCTTCCACACTGTTCTCCTTATCCTTCAGATGTGGATCTATCCCCCTGACCCTCGAATCTCTGGTGAACACCACCACCCTTTGAGCACCACATTGATAATCGGTCAGTACCAATTTGATGGTGAGTACATGTGGAGCCCATTTTTCTGATCTTGTGTCACCTCACTTTGGATAATGGGCTTAAGCTCAATCCAGGATAATATAAGCGGTGCTAGCTTGCTGTTGTTTCTTAGAATTGAGTAATATTCCATTGTAAACATATACCAAATTTTAATAATCCAGTCATGAATTGATGGGCACTTGGGTTGTTTCCACATCCTTGCAATAGTGAATTATGCTGCCATAAATATTCGGGTGCAGATGTCTTTGTAATAGAATGTCTTATGCCCTTTTGGGTAGATACCTAATAATGCTATTGCTGGGTCAAATGATATTTCTATTTTTAGCTGTTTGAGGTATCTCCAAATTCTTTTCCACAAAGGTTGCACTAATTTGCAGTCCCACCAGCAGTATAAGAGTGTTCCTGTCTCTCCACATCCTCGTCAGCATTTGTTGTTTTGGGATTTATTGATACAGGCCAATCTCATTGGGGTTAAGTGATATCTCATTGTGGTTTTGATTTGCGTTTCTCTAATGATTAGAGATGTTGAGCATTTTTTTTATATGTTTGCACGCCATTATTCTGTCTTCTTTGGAAAAGTTTCTGTTCATTTCCGTTGCCCATTTCTTGATGGGATTTGTTTGATTTTTCTTGTTAATTCTTTTGAGTTTTAGATAGATTCTTGTTATCAGACCTTTACTGGAAGTGTAGAGAGCAAATAGCTAGAATCACTTATTTGCTATCAATAAGTTAATTTAGTTTCTCCAGAAGTGTCATTGTCAAAATTATAGTTGTAGAATTCATTTTAGTCATATGTTAAATAAAGTTTAGTTATTTAAAGAAGTACATTGATATTTGTTTAAAATCTGGTATTTTGAAAAGAGTGGTGAACATGAGACGCTGAAAAGTGATTTGTTTTGGTTTATCTGTGAATTTATCCTGCTGAGGAACCATTGTGAAGCAACTCCTAAAAATAAACCTAAATGCTCTGCTCATACTCCAGATCTAAACAGTCAGTCTCTATCCCTAGTAAGGTTAGCGAATTATACACTCTTCCTTATACTGCCTCTCAGCCTGAATCCCATCCTTTTACCATAGCATCATTTAATAACTTCACCTTCCCCATCACATAAACTCCCTTTGGAAAACCATGACTGTAAAGCACACAAAGAAATTATCTATGTGAGCCTGAAGGACAGTATCATCTTGCTTCCTGTGCAGCTGGCCATTAAATGCATGAACAGCAAAACAGATTTTTTATATAGCCTATCATAAACTATGTTTTATTTTCTTTCCTCCTCTTAGTACCCTGATTTTCCTAAATGGAATTTGTACTTGAAAAGTAATTTTATTGGCATAATAAGGGTCTAATTAATACTCTGACCTGTTTTTAAATAAGAACAAATATTAACTTTGAAATGACACATTTTTTATTTCAGCATATTATGGGGGTACAAATTCTAAAGTTATGTATAATGCCCTTGCCCCCCTTCCCCCTCAAGTCAGAGATTCAAGCGTGATCCTCCCCCAGATGGTGCACATCCCACTCATTACGTATGTATATACCGCCCCCTTCTCTCCCCTCCCACCTGCCCAACACCTGACAAATGTTATTCCTATATGTCCACTTAGGTGCTGATCAGTTAATACCAATTTGCTGGTGAGTATATGTGGTACTTGTTTTTCCATTCTTGGGATACTTCATTAGTAATATGGGTTCCAGCTCTATCCAGGAAAATACAAGAGGTGCTCTATCACCATTGTTTCTTAGAGCTGAATAGTACTCCATGGTATACATATACTACATTTTATTAATCCACTCATGTATTGATGGGTACTTGGGTTATTTCCACAGCTTTGCAATTGTGAATTTTGCTGCTATAAACATTAGAGTGCAGGTGTCTTTATTGTAGTGTCCTTTGTTCTTTTTGGTAGATGCCCAGTAATGTGATTGCTGGATCAAATGGTAGATCTACTTGTATTGCTTTAAGGTATCTCCATATTGCTTTTCACAGAGGTTGTACTAGTTTGCAGTCCCACCAGCAGTGTAGGAGTGTTCCTATCTCTCTGCATCCATGCCAACATTTATTGTTTTGGGACTTTTTGATAAAGGCCATTCTTACTGGAGATAAGTGATATCTCATTGCAGTTTTGATATGCATTTCTCTGATGATTAGAGATGTTGAGCATTTTATCATATGAAAATATCTGTCTCTTTTACTAATTTTAGTGACTATTAAAAACATTGGTACAAAATCTAATGGATGTATATCTTTGAAATCTCTATTATAGCAGTTTTCAGTGTTCAATTTTTTTCTCTAAAACACAGTACAATATATGTAATAATGGTGTTTGGACTGTCAGCATCAGCAAAGCTTGTTGCTCACAGTTACAACAAATACCCTGTAATTTTATTGACAAATTGGTGCCATTAATTTTCATTCATTGCTCCATCTAGCAACCTTGTGAGGAAAATTACATTGGCCATTATAACTCTATTTGGTATTTTCATAGAGAAGGAAGCATTACCACTAATTAGTGTTTCATGGTATAAGTGAGTAATGTCCTCAACACTATGCAATGCCATATTCTGCAGAAACTACTAGAAAGAACTTTTGACAGAGATTTTAATATTTTTAAGTAAAGTAGATATCTGTATTTCTAAGAATATCTGAAATAAATAATTAACAAACGTGGTATTTGAATCACTATATTCTCAAAATGCAGATTAAAATTGTGTCTGTGATCTGAAATAAAGATTATTTGCACACACCACTCTCTACCTGAACACATACACACATGAAAATATGCTTAATTATTTTTAAATTAGCCTTATCATTTAAGAAAGATAATTATAAAATAAAATTATTATCTTTTATTTCAAACTGAGTGATGAATGTATTTAGCTAATTTTGTAAGTCTAAATGTTTTAAATGTCTTTCCAACATTTCAAAATATGGCTTTGTTTCTATTTTTTCCATGTTAGATATACTCTATTACCCATTTTTTAATTTCAAAATATTAAGGGGTGCAAACGTCTTGGATTACATGGATCATTTTTGTAACGCTTGAATTCTGGCTATAGATATGCCCGTCACCCAAATAGTGTTCATAGTATCCATTAAGTTAGTTTATTCCCCTCTCTATCCCCCCCTCCTTGTTACTGTCCACTGAATTTTAGTTCCCTCTGTACACTCAAGTGCTCATTGCTTATTTCCAATTTAATAGTGAGTACATATGGTGTTTGTTTTTCCATTCTTGCAATACTTAGGAGAATGGTCTCCAATTCCATCCAGATTGTTGTAAAAGGTATTAGTTCATCTTTTTTTTATGGTGAGTAGTACCCCATGGTATACATATGCCACATTATTTCATCCACTCATGAACTGATGAGCACCTGGGTTGATCCCACATCTTTGCAATTGTGAATTGCACTGCAATAAACATTCAAGTGCAGGTGTCTTTTTGATAAAGTGACTTATTTTCCTTTGGGTAAATATCCAGTAGTGGAATTGCTGGATCGAATGGTAGGTCTCTTTTTAGTTCTTTGAGGAATCTCCATACTGTATCCCATAGAGGTTGTACTAGTTTGCAGTCCCACCAACAGTGTATAAGCATTCCTTTCTCTCTGTATCCACATATGTATCCATTGTTTTTGGACTTTTCAATAAAAGCCATTCTAACTGGGGTAAAGTGATATCTCATTGTGGTTTTAATTTGTGTTTCCCTGATGATTAGTGAAGTTGAGCATTTTTCATTTTTCTTGGTTGTTTGTCTGTCTTCTTTTGAGAAGCATCTATTTATGTCTTTGGCCCATTTTTAAAAAGGTTGTTTGTTTTTCTTGCTCACTTTCTTGGGTATTTTGTAAATTCTGGTTATTAGCTCTTTATCAGATGTGTAGGTTTTGAATATTTTCTATCATTCTGTATGTTGTCTATTTGCTCTATTGATGGTTTCTTTAGCTGTGCAGAGGGATTTTAGTTTAATCAATCCAGTTATTAATTTTTGTTGTTGCCATGATGGCCATTGGGATCATGTGCATAAATTCTTTGCCTAGATTGATATCTAGAAGTGTTTTTCCTACATTTTCCTCTAGAATTCTTATGCTTTCATGCCTTAGATCTAAGTCTTTTATCCATCTTGAATTAATTTTTGAGCGGTGAGCGTAGGGGTCCTGTTTCATTCTTCTGCACGTAGCTATCCAGTTTTCCCAGCACCATTTATTAAATAGGGATTCTTTTCCCCAGCGTACTTTGTAGACAACAAAGATCTTAAAGATCTTCTTAAAGATCAGTTCGTTGTAGGTAGATTGTTTTATGTCTGGGTTCTCTGTTTTGTTTCATTAGTCTATGTCTCTATTTTTGTACCAATCTAATGTTGTTTTGGTTAGTATAGTCTTGTAATATATAACAGCTTGAAGTCTGTTAATGTGGTGTCTCCAATTTTGTTCTTTTTGCTGATGATTTCTTTGGCTATTCGGCCTCTTTTCCGGTTCCACACAAAGTTTAGAATTATTTTCTCTTGATGTTGAAGAATGACTTTGGTAACTTAATGGGGGTTGCCTTGAATTTGTAAATTACTTTGGGTAGTATGGACATTTTAACAGCGTTGATTCTACCTATCCATGAGCGTGCTATGGTTTTTGTTGGTTTGCATCCTCTGTGATTTCTTTCCTCAGAGTTTCATTGTTTTCCTTGTAGAGATCTTTCAACTCCTTGGTTCAGTACATTCCTAGGCATTTTATTTTCTTTGTAGCTACTGTGAATGGTATTGAGCCTTTGATTTGACTTTCAGTTTGACTGTTATAGTATATAGAAATGCCACTGATGTATGTACATTGATTTTGTATCCTGAGACTTTTCTGAATTTATTTATCAATTCCAAGAGACTCATGGTAGAATCTTTGGGTTTTTCTAGATATAAATAAGATCATATCCTCAGTCAAGAGTGATAGTTTGACCTTCCATTTCCTGGTTATATGCCCTTAATATTCTTCTCTTCCCTGTTTGCTCTGGGTGGGACTTCCAGTACTATGAATATGAGTAGTAACAGTGAAATATGAGTAGTAACAGTGGGCAACCTTATCTTGTTCCAGCTCTTAGGGGGAATGCTTTCAACTTTTTCCCATTCAGTAGGATGTTGGCCGTGGGTTTGTCATGCGTGGCTTTTATTATTTTGAGATATGTTCTTTCTATGCCTAGTTTGTTGATGGTTTTATCATGAAAGGATGCTGAATTTTGTTGAATGCATTTTCTGCATCTAGTGAGATGATCATAGGATCTTATCTTTGTTTTTGCTTTTGTTTATGTGGGGATCACACATATTGATCTATGTATGTTGAACCATCCTTGCATTCCTGGGATGAAGCCCACTTGGTCCTGGTGGATTTTTTCTTGATGTGCTGTTGAATTTGGTTTGCTAGTATTTTATTGAGAATTTTTGCATCTACATTCATAGGAATATTGGTCTGTGGTTTGCTCTTTTAGCTGTGTCTTTTCCTGGTTTTGGTATCAAGGTGATATTGGCTTTGCAGAACAAATTGGGGAGGATTTCCTTCCTTCTTAATGTTATGGAATAATTCCTGCAATATAGGTACCAGTTGTTCTTTGTGGATTTGGTAAAATTTGGGTATGAACCCAACTGATCTGGGACTGTTTTTCCTTGGAAGATATTTTTTTGACATTTTTGGTTGCATTTTATATCTTTGCCTCTCCCTAGCAAGGATTAAAGGTATGCTCTTCCCCTCCACGATGCTCACCACATCCCTCAGATGTGAGTCTACCCCCCAACCTCCAAATCCCTGGCGAACACCACCACTATTTGAGCACCATAGTGTTAATCAGTCAATACCTATTTGATGGCAAGTACATGTGGAGCCCAGATTTTTTTTTTATTGCAGCTTCAATTTCAGTGCTTGATATTGGTCTGTTCAAGATTTCTATTTCTTTCTGACTGAGCCTAGGTTGGATGTGTGTTTCTAAGAATTTGTCCATTTCCTCCACATTTTCAAGTTTATGGGCATAGAGATTTTTATGGTACTCAAAGATGATGTTTTGTATTTCTATGATATTAGTTGTGATTTCTACTTTTTCTTTTCTAATTGAGCTTATTAAAGTCCTTTCTTTTCTGCTAATGGTCAACCTAGCAAAAGGCCTGTCAATTTTGTTTATCTTTTCAAAGAACCAACTTTTTGTTTCATTAATCTTCTGTGTAATTATTTTTTTTGCAATTTCATTTAGTTTTGCTTAATCATGGTTATTTCTTTTCTTTTGCTGGGTTTAGGATTGGTTTGCTCTTCCTTTTCCAGTTCCTGGAAATGATTGACTAGATTGTTGATTTATCATCTTTCTGTGTTTTGGATGTAGGTATTTAAGGCTATGAGTTTTCCTCTCAGGACTGCTTTTGCTGTATCCTACAGATTTTGATAAATTGTATCCCCATTACATTATCATTTAGTTCAAAGAATCTTCTGATTTCCATTTTTTTCTCCTCCTTTATCCAACAGTTATTCAACAATAGGTTGTTTAATTTCCATTAATACACTTGCACTCAGATGTTTATAGCAGCTCAATTCACAATCACAAAAATGTGGAAATCAAACCAAATGCCCATCAATACCTGAGTGGGTTAATAAAATGTGGCATATGTGCACCATGAAGCACTACTCAACCATAAAAAATGTTGATCTAGTAACCATGGGAAATCAAGTACAAGGGAGGGGGAAGGAGGAGATGGATAAGTTCATACCTAATGGGTACAGTGTGCACTAACTGAGTGAAGGGCACCCTTATAACTTTGACTCAAACTGTACAAAAGCAAATTACGTAACAAAAAGGTATATATCCCCATAAAATTCTGAAATTAAAAAAATCAACATAGACAAGTCAGTCATTTTTCCAGACATTAATTATGAACTATCTGAAAAGAAAACTAGGAAAACAATCCCATTTACAACAGCACCAAAAAGAATAAAACTACTTAGGAGTAAATTTAAGGAAGTAGAAGACTTGTACACTGAAAACTACAAAACACAGATGAAAGAGCTTAAAGATACAAACAAATGCAAAGATATCCTGTGTTCATGGATTAAAGACAATATTTTTAAAATATACATACTACCCAAAGCAATCTACACATTCAGCATAATCCCTGTCAAAATTCCAATGTCATTTTTTATAGAAGTAGAAAAAAACAATTCTAAAATTTATACGATACCACAAAAGACCCTAAAAAAACTGATGGTCAAAACAATCTTTTAAAATAGCAAAGCTGGGCCGGGCGCGGTGGCTCACGCCTGTAATCCCAGCACTCTGGGAGGCCGAGGCGGGTGGATAGCTCAAGGTCAGGAGTTCGAAACCAGCCTGACCAAGAGCGAGACCCCGTCTCTACTAAAAATAGAAAGAAATTAATTGGCCAACTAAAAATATATAGAAAAAATTAGCCGGGCATGGTGGCATATGCCTGTAGTCCCAGCTACTCGGGAGGCTGAGGCAGAAGGATCGCTTGAGCCCAGGAGCTTGAGATTGCTGTGAGCTAGGCTGACGCCACGGCACTCACCCTAGCCTGGGCAACAAAGTAAGACTCTGTCTCAAAAAAAAAAAAATAGCAAAGCTGGCATCATCATGGTTCTTGATTCTAAAATATATAACTAAATAAAACCATACAGTATTTTAAATAGTATGATACTGGCATAGCAACAGATATATAGATCAATGCAACAGAATAGGGGAGCTCAAAAACAGACCTGTACATATATGGTAATTAATTTTTGTAAAGCATGCCAAGGATATACATTGGCAAAAAGAAAATTTATTCAAAGAATGGTGTTGAGAAAATTGAATATGCACACATAAAAGAATGAAATTGGACCATTATCTCACACCATACACAAAAATCAACTCAAAATAGATTAAAGACTTAAACATAAGATCTGATACCATAAAACTCCTAGAAGAAAACATTGGGAAAAATCTTCTTGACATTGGCCTTGGCAATGATTTCTTGGATATAACACCCAAAAGCACAAGCAACAAAAGCAACAAGTGGTATTATATCCAATTAAAAGGTGAGATTATTATTAGAATAATTTTTAGTATGAAAAATACTCTTTACAGCCAAGGAAATAATTAACAAAATGAAAAGGCAACCTATGAAATGGGAGAAAATATTTGCAAACTATATACCTGATAAAGGGTTAATATATAAAATATATAGGAAACTCCTACAATTAATCAAAAGACCAATAAGCTTTATTAAAAATTGGGCAAAGGACATGAATAGACATTTCTGCAAAGAAAATCTACAAATAGAAAATAGGTATAAGAAGAAATGTTCACATCACTAATCATCAGGGAAATACAAATCAAAACCACAAAGAGATAACATCTCTCCCCAGTTAGAATGGCAATTATCAAAAAGATAAAAATTAAATGCTGGCCAGGATGCAAAGAAAGGGAAACACTCATACACTGTTGATGGAAATTTAAAATGGTTCAGTCACTATGAAAAACAGTATGTAGGTTCCTCAAAAACTTAAAAATATATAATACTCTATGTTCCATCTATCTCACTTCTGGGCATTTATTCAAAAGAATTAAAGTCAGAATCTCAAAAAGATATCTGCACCCCATGTTGATTATACATTAATCATAATTTCTAACATGCATAAAACCCTAAATATCCATAAAAGAATGGATGGATAAAGAAAATGTGGTGGATATATGTATGATGTAATATTCTTCAACCTATTAAAAGAAAGAAATCTTGTGATATGCAACAACATGGATGAAACATGAGAACGTTATGATAAGTGAAATAAGTCAGTCACAGAAGGGTAAATACTGCATGGATATGTTTACGTGAAGTATCTAAAATAGCTAAGCTCATAAAAGTAGAAAGTAATATGATGGTTGCTAGGGACTGGGAGGAGGGTGAAATGGGGATTTGCTGTTTAATGGGGATAAAGTCACAGTTATTCATGATTAAATTCTAAGGAGCTGCTCTACAACACTGTGCTTAAAGTTAACAATACTGTACACTTACAAATTTGTTAATAGAACAGATCTGTTGTTATCTACTTTTATCACAATAAAAAAGTAATGATTTATAGTACCAATGATTTTTTTTAAAAAAACCTCTTACTTCAAATGAAGTCTAACCCCTGGAACCCCAACATTAAACCTGAAGAAAAAGGGAATTGTTCTAGTTGGAGTGGAGTTGAAAAACTGGAATCCCTACACAGTTGGCCATTCTTAGCTCCCCAGGGCTCAGTTATAAAAACAACTAATATAGATGTTCAATTATTTTCTAGCTCAATTCTTTATTATTTAAATTGGATGGAAATTAAAAAAATGAAAACTTTTCTTGGGCTTGGTTAAATTTTGAGATAGGGACCTAAAGAAAGAACTATAAAAGCTATACAAATGGTATATACAAAGTACTATGGGAACTTAGTAGAGGATAGAATTGTGCTGGCTTGTGAGAATAACTGGGAGACTCAGAGAGATCTACAGAGAGAAAATGACTAATTACATAATAGAATTATAGTTTTGTACTCATCCATTCTGTCTTCCTCCCTAGAGCTGGAATTGGTATTGAAGAAAGTCTAAGTTTCTCTTTCTATAGAAATAGAAAATTAAGCCTAGTGGGATTAAATGACTTGCTTAAGGTGAAACAGCAAGTTATTGAGTAGAAAAAATTTAAATAAATGATAATTTTTCTATGCCATGAAATCAAACAAAGGTAAATGCTATTGGAGGCTAAGGAAGAGATTTAAAAGCCAATTCATTAGTAAAAAAATGCTTGATTTTTCTCATGTGTGAGGGAGATTAACATGCTTAAAGATTTCTTTGAATGATGTTGTCATATGCATACCTTATGTGCTCATGCACACACACATGCACACAACAAAAAACAAACTTATTAAATAACAAAACTTATTAAATAATTTGGAATATAATCAAGTAATAATCAGTTGTTTGACTAAATTGAATTATTTTCCATCTGGATTTATGTACAGACATAGCTTAGAATAAGATCACCTCATTAGGAGCAACTTCATTTTCTTAGACATTGATTCTCAACTAAGGTCAATTTTGCCTCCCAGGGGACATTGGCAATCTCTGAAGACATTTTTGGTTCTCTAAATAGAAGGAAAAAGAAAGTACTATTGGCATTTAGTGAGTAGAGACCAGGGATTCTGCTAATCATTTTACAATGCACAGGGCACATTCTAAAAAAAAAAAAGTGTTATCCAGCCCAAGATGTCAATAGAGCCAAAGTTGAGAAACCCTGCTCTATCATAGGTATATCTACTATATATATATATATATATGTATATATATATTTCAAAACAAATGATAACACTGTCCTTTTTTCCTTCTATGGTAGAAACTATTTTTCCCTATAGATAAGTATGTTTATTTATTTTGAAAGTAATCATTTTTTTAAAAAATTACTTATACAGAAGGTAACAATGTTAAATTTGTTCTAAATTGTGGTTATTGTTTTTCTTGACTTTAAAGTTTTAAGTCTTTGTACCATCAGCTTATTCATCATGAATAAAAATGTGGGCATATCATGTCTCTCAATTTGCATTTTATCAAGTTGCACATTACAGAGACACCAGATGGAGTTATAGTGGCCTTTATTTCATATTATGCATATATTTTCTGCCCAATTATACTCTTTGAGCTCTCCAGTGTACAGTGAGGCACCTGTCCAAACCCAGAGATGGCTGAGCTCTCACTTTTAGACAGTGTAGCTGGTGGATAGTAGTTTTAAACTTCTGTAATGATTAGCTATGAAGTGGACACAAGAAGGCCTTGAAATTATGGGGCATGCATAGGGCATGCTCTGCCTTCCATTTTACTAATACCCATGCATATTAGTCCTGTTTTTGCACCTGAGGTTAATGAAGATCACTGAAATCAGAAGGGATATAGATGCCTTCAAATTGGTAAAATTTGGAGAACATTAAATAATCCCACCTCCCCCACCCCAACTTTCCACCCTCGCTTCTTTCACTGGATAGCATATGTATTTTAGGTTTCTCCTCCTCTTCTGCTTCCTCCTCATCATACTCCTCCTCCTTTCCTATCTCCTCATCATCTTCCTGGAAGAGAGGATGTTTCCAATTTTGCCACTGATGTAATTGTTCCTTAAAGTAATATGTTATTGTTTACAAAGGAAAATATGAACAACACTAAGAATCAATAAGTCTGCCAACCCTTGTATACATTATCTACGTAACTAATAAAAGTACTTGAAAATCCTGTGGAAAATATATCCTGACAGAAATTTGCCTGTAGCTCAACTGTCACTTTGCTACATTATAATTATGACATAACCTTTTCAATAGCTTTATTATATAGGACTAAAGTATTTATAATTGACAGTATTCTGTAGTATTATTTGGAATTTGGCATTTTGTCTAGATAAGCAAATATTTATGTATGTGAAATAAGAGGACGTTTTAAGAAATATAAATAAATTTTATAACTGCCTTCATATATGCAGCGATACCCATTCTGACTCTTAGCTATGTAAGAAACAGGAAAGCATTTTCCACTGCCACCTAAGTGCTTTAAAAAGATTTCCTCTGAGCTTTCAAACAAAAGGAATGTTATCACAGTAATTGGATAGTCTATGACAACATGTTATAATTTCTTTATTAATTATGATTCCTAATGTAGGGAAAATGAATTCTCAGTGTTTCTGAATTCAGTTTCCTTGACAAAGTTAATTGCTCCTCAAGAGATGCCCACCTTGGGATGTGCTGGGAGTGTGAAAAAGAACAACTGCTGACTTTAGTCTCTTATTTTCCAGTGAGTTAACATTTTTCATGTAATTAGCCCCAGTGTTCTTTTTGGAATAACAGATCAACTAATAGTATGTTATGTTTTAAAAGAAGGAAACAACAGGAAAGTGGGAACATAAGAAGGAGCATATTTCAAGGGCACAGACTCATTACAATAGAAACATTTAAACAATAATGCCAGCTTAACCTTTACAAAAGTACATTTACCTTTGTATGTACTATCCAAAATAAGTACAGTATCAAGCTTAATATACTGTAGTTTGACATGTGTTTAAGTAATTTGTATGTCTTATTAATAACAGGTAATTTTATGCTACCTTTCAGATTATATTTTATGCATAATATAATCTTTCTAATAAAGTTATTTTGGTAAAAACAACTAAAATTACCAGACAATTGGTATCCAGCTCCTTATAAAAATTTGCTGGAGACAGTTGATACTCTGGAACAGTGGTCCCCAACCTTTTTGGCACCAGACACTGGTTTCATGGAAGATAATTTTTCCATGGACTGAGGTGGAGGGTGTGGATGTCAAGCGATGGGGAGCAGCTGTAAATACAGATGAAGCTTCACTCATTTGCCCACTGTTCACCTCCTTCTGTGCAGCCCTGTTCCTAACGGGCCAGGGACCGGTACTGGTCCACAGCCCAGGGGTTGGGGACCACAGCTTTAGAAGATTAGATGGTGTATGGGGGTTCCAAACTATTTCTTTCTCTAACCTGACTTCTGTAATATCTAAATTTATCAATTAAAATCACCAGAAATTTATGTAAGGGTGGAAAAACTCCACCTTCATCCTGTTGGATTCCTAGTTGGGACCAAGAATTAAATTGACATAACATAGATTAACAAGAGAAAAAAATAATAGAAGTTTTACATGGCACTGGAACCCTCATAAAGAAAGACCTGAAGAAGGAGTCAGAGTCACTTACTTATGTATGGCAATAGAGTAAACTGGGAAGATGTGATAAAACAAACAGGCTTGGACTAGAGTAGTTAACTGGGTAAAGAAGTAGCTAGGAAGATGACAGTTTAACATGGCTTGTTTGTACAGAATTCCTTTGGCCTCAACTTTCTTGTCCTTGATCATAAGGATATTGCATCTTTCTAGTATAGGGCAGGTGTCTTTCACATGAGAATTTCATAGTCTGCATTTAAGAAACAGGACAAAAGTCAAAGTCATATTCTTACACCTGTTATTTTTCAAGTGGCCTTAACTTAAATAATCAATATGGCAGAATAGCTTATTTTAAAACCTTAACCTACATACTTTAGGTCTAATATGATAATCCCCCATAGAAATGATTACATTGATTTACAATTTAGCTTTACTACCATTTTTTATTTACAGTCACTAAAAGATGTGTCCATTTGATGTGATTTGCTACAATTTTTGAAAAACAACTTTATGTTATTTGATGCTCTTATAATGTACTCATACAATAAATGTATTTTTAAAGTTACTATTAGAGGGAAAACTTCTTATCTGGCTCAAGTGTTAGATTTCATTTAACTGGATAATGACATGCATGTATCCTGATGCATTTCCTATTTTTGAGTGAGCAGAGTATGGATAACAGTAACAAAACCCATACAAATTGAAGACATTAGGCATTCCATATTAAATATTTCAGTATAGGTCAAATTTTTGTGGTACATTTAATTGACTCAGATTTGGATTTGGAGTAACATAGAGAGTGAAGGTTGGGGTGAAAGTTAAAGTAACAAATTGTCAAATAATTAAATCAATGAATAATATAGCCAGATTAAACTCATAATAATCAATTCATATAAACCTTCTTAATGAGACTTAAATCTACCAGCTGTTTACCTGTTTAATTCTGAGATAATTGACCCCTATACATACAAAACCCATTCTTCCTCTACAACTCTGTAATCTTCCCTCCACTCCCCACCTCAAAAATGCTCTACAAAACAGAATTGTCTGCATAGAATTTGTAATCAGACACTACACACACACTCAAAGAATTGTGGAACTGGGAGATAGTTCCAAAACTTATTCAACCCAAAGCAGTGGTGTGCTGGTAAATGTTTAACCAACACAGATTTCCAGAAGTATAGAGTCCTGATATGTACTGTTTTCTGATTTCTGCAGTATTAATACTCCCCTCATGGCTAATTCCATGCTACCAATATGTTACTGGTCATTTAACACAGAATTAGGGGAGGTGAGTGCAGTTGGCATTCAGGAGCCAGTATTCTAGCTCCAGCACATCACCAGACCAAAGTGATCACCATTTACTCGATGTAATAATTAAAATTATGGCAGTGAATAATGGTGGCTTGGCAGCTTCTTCAACTGTTAAGTCATTTCTGCAATTGTGTTTTTTTCCTCTAACTGAGCTCTTGTCATAATCTAAGATAATTTAATTTTATGTTATTTTAAAATGAAATTTGACTTTGACTGTTTCATAGTATTTTTTTATATTCAGATTTCCTGCCTTTGAAAGTCATTAAGTAATTTTCAGCATTTCCTTTTGATATACTCAATTGATCTTGATTTTGCTTTCCTTTAAAGCCTATATAGTACTTTCTATCTCTCATAATAAAGTTTGTTCAAGTTTTACTAGTTACCAGATCATTCACTAGTACTTTTTTCAACTGTAAGAGAAAAAATATTTTCGATTTGTTTTAATTTTCTTATTTATCCTTGGTTACATACTGGCCGCATCCTATATGTTTGGTCCTCTTCTTTGGACTTTCTAATTCTCATCCTTTCCTTTTATGTTTTTAATTTTTCTTTATTTTATGTACCTGTCTCTATTACTTACTTTCCCCAAAAACCTGATTATATTTTTTCTAATAATAAACAATACATCAACTCCTCATACTAAGATGACACTGCTAACATGTGACAGTATCGGTGGTAATGAGCACAGAATTCAAAGTTAGAGAAGCCTACGTTCAAATATCCTGGTAGCACTGGAGCTTTGGGTAAATTGTTATTGTTTAAACACATTGAAGACTAATTCCCTTATCTGGAAAATGTGAACAATACATACATTTGGAGGTGGTTGTGAGAATGAAATAGCATATGTATTGTCCTAGGCATATAACAAAAGCTGAATATGCGGTAACCACCAGACACAGTGTTAGTATTATAATTCTGGCTCACAATGTATTATATTTAAGTAGTAGAAATGAATATACATTATATTATCTTTCAGAATATATCAATTTTTCTTTCTCAGTCACTTATATGACCTGTAGGAAAGTATTTGCTAGAATAATAACAAGGGTTATGGATATATATTCTCTATGCAACCTCATTAGTACAAACATTTCAAATTAACCAATTATCATTTTTATTTCAATAAATATGGATGTATGATTGTCTTTTGTTACATGGATAAACTATATAATGCTGATGTCAGGGCTTTTAGTGTACATTGTACCCCATAGATGGATTTTTATGCCTTACTCTCCCCCCGACTTTCCCCTTCTTACTTTTTAATGTCCATTATGCTACTTTATGAATATATGCACTCCTCATTTAGCTCCCATTTGTAAATAAGAATATGTATTTTTCCATTACCGAGATACTTCACTTAGGATAGTGGTTCCCAGTTCCATCCAAGTTGCTTTAAATACACACACACACACACACACACACACACCAATTTCTTTGTCCGCCTATCAGTTGATGGGCACTTAGGTTGATTGCACACCTTTAGAATTGTGAGTTGTGCTGATAGTGCTGCAATGAACATTTGGGTGCCGGTGTCTAGGTCCACTTTTATTATTTGGGGAATCTCAATACTGTTTTCCATAGAAGATGTACTAGTTTACATTTCTACTAGCAGTGTAAAAGCATTCCTCTTTCAACACATCTGTGCCAACATCTGTTGTTTTCTGACTTTTTGTTAATGACAATTCTGACAGGGATAAGGTGGTATCTGAAGGTCATTTACTCTTAAATCCATCTTGAATTAATTTTTGTATATGTTAAGAGATAGAGATCCTGTTTCATTCTTTTGAATGTAGCTATTCAATTTTTCCAGCATGATTTATTGAATAGGGGGTCCTTCCCCCAGTGTATGTTTTTGTCTGCTTTGTCAAAAATCAGTTAGTTGTAGTTATATGGCTTTATTTCTGAGTTCTCTATTCTGTTCCATTGTTCTATGTGTCTGTCTTTATACCAGTAGCATGCTGTTTGGATTACTCTAGCCTTGTAGTATAATTTGAAGTCAGGTAATATGATGCATTGAAATATGTTCCTTTTGCTTAGGATCGCTTTGGCTATTCAGGCTCTTTTTTAATTTCATATGACATTTAGGGTTGTTTTTTCTAGATCTATGAAAAATTATGTTGATATTTTGATGAGAAATTATTTGTATCTGTAAAACACTTTGGGCAGTGTGGACATTTTAACAATGTTGATTCTTCCAATCAATAAGCATGGGATATTTTTCCATCTGTTTGTGTCTTCTATGAATTCTGTCATCAATGTTTATAGTTCTCCTTGTAGACATCTTTCACCTTCTGGGTTAAGTGTATTCCTAGGTACTTTATTTTCTTTGCAGCTACTGTAAATGGTATTAAATTCTTAATTTGAATCTCAACTTAACTGTTATTAGTGTATAGAAATGCCACTGATTTGTGTACATTAATTTTCTAACCTGACACTTTACTGAATTTGTTTATCAACTGTAAGAGTCTTTTGATGAAATTATTATGGTTTTCTGGATATAAGAGCATATTGCTGGCAAACAAGGATAGTTTGACCTTTTCTTTTCTGATTTGGGGGTCCTTTATTTCTTTCTCTTGCCTGATTGCTCTTTCTAGGACTTTCAGAATTATGTTGAATAGCAGTGGTGACAGTGGGCACACTTGTCTTTTTCCAGTTCTTAGGAGGAATGCTTACAACTTTTCCCATTCAGTATAATGTTGGCTGTGGTTTATCATATGTGGCTTTTATTATTTTGAGGCATCTTTCTATGCCTACCTTGTTAAGGGTTTTTATTGTGAAGAAGTGCTAGATTTCATCAAATGCTTTTTTTTGCATCAATTGAGATGATAATATGATTTTTGGTTTTGCTTCTGTTCATGCGGTGAATCACATTTATTGATTTGCATATGTCGAACCATCCTTGCATCCCTGAGATGAAACCTACTTGATCCTGATGAATTATCTTTTTGATGTACTATTGAATACAGTTTCCTAGTATTTTGTTGAGGATTTTTATATCGATGTTCATGAGGGATATTGGTCTGTAGTTCTTTTTTTTGTTGTTGTGTCTTCCCTATCTTTGTTATCAGTGTGATAGATTCCCTCCTTCTAAATATTCTAGAACAGCTTCAGTAGGGTAGGTTCCAGTTCTTCTTTGTATGTCTGGTAGAATCCACCTATGAGTTCATCTGGTACTCAGCTCTTATCTTGGGATTTTATTATTACTCTTTCAATCTTTCTACTTGTTATTGGTCTGTTCAAGATTTCTATTTCTTCCTGATTCAAGCTTGGGAGGATATATGTTTCTAAAAATGTATCAATTTCCTCTAGATTTTCTAGTTTGTGTGTGCAGAGGTGTTCATAATAGTCTCAAATGATATTTCACATTTCGTGGCATCATTTGTAATGTATCATTTTTCATTTCTGATTCAGCTTATTTGAATCTTCACTTTTCTGTTTCTGGTTAATCTATCTAGTGGTCAATTAATTTTGTTTATCTTTTCAAAGAAGCAGCTTTTTGTTTTTTTTATCCTTTATAATATTTTGTTTCCATTTTGTTTAGTTCTGCTGTGACCTTCACTATTTCTTTTCATCTGTTAGCTTTGGGTTTGGCTTGTTCTTCTTTTTCTAGTTCCTTGAGGTCTGACATTAGGTCGCTAATTTGTGATCTTTCTATCTCTTTGATGTAGGCATTGAAGGCTCTGAAACTTCCCTCTTAGAACTGCTTTTGGTGTATCCCAGAGATTTTGGAATCTTGTGTACTTTTGTGATTCACTTTGAGACAATTTTTGATTTCCATCTTGATTTTGCCATTGACCCAACGATTGTTCAGCAGCAGGCTGTTTCATTTCCATGTATTTGTGAAGATTTGAGAGTTCCTACTGGAATTTATTTCTTGTTTTATTCCACTGTTGTCTGAAAAGATACATGGTATGTAAATTTTCTGAGACTTGTTTTGTGGCCTAACATATGATCTATTTTGGAAAATGTCCCATGTGCTGATGATAAGAATGTATATTCTGCAGTTTTCTAGATAGAATGGTCTGTAAATGTCTGTTAGGTCAACTTATTCTGGAGTTCTTTCTAAGTATAATGTTTCTCTGTTGATTTTATGCCTCAATGATCTGTCTAATTCTGTCAGTGGAGTATTGAGTTCCCTGGCTTTTATGATGTTGTTGTCTATTTCATTCCTTAGATCTAGTAGGATTTATTTTATGAATCTGGAAACTCCTGTGCTAGGTACATGTATATTTAGGATTGTTATATCTTCTTGGTGAATTTTTCCCTTTATCACTATGTAATGACCATCTTTTTTTTTTCACCATTGTTGATTTAAATTTCATATGATGTGAGAAGAGCTATTCCTGCTTGCTTTTGGATTCTCTTTGCATGGAAGTCTTTTTTCCATTCCTTTACCTTGAGTCTACCAGAATCTTTGCAGGTTAAATGGGTTTCTTGGAAGCAGCATATATTTGGCTTGTGATTTTTATTCCTTAATCTATATCTTTTAAGTGGCACAATAAGGCCATTTACAGTCAATGTTGATATTTATATATGAGATACTGTTCTGGTCATCACAGTGATTGTTACTTACTTAGTTGCTTTGTTTTGTCCCTTGTGTTACTGTTTTATAAAAGTTGTGAGTTTTAACTTTTGGGTGTTTATACACTGGTGGATATTGATTGTCCTCTTCCAGGTATAGAGCACCTTTAATCATTTCTTGTAGGGCATGTCTAGTGTTGACAAATTTCTTTTGTGTTTGCTTGTCTGGGGAAGACTTTGTTTTTGCAGGATACAAAAATATTGGCTAATGGTTGTTTTGTTTAAGAAGACTAGAAATGGGAACCCAATATCTTCTTACTTGTAAGATGTCAGCTGTGAAATCTGCCATTTGTCTGATGGGTTTTCCTTTGTAAGTTACCTAATGCTTACATTGCACAGCTGGTAGGATTTTCTCCTTTAATTTGACTTTGGCCAGACTGATGACCATATTCCTTGGTAATGTCCTATTGGCATTGAATCTCTCAGATGTTTGCTGATTTTCCTGTATTTGGATGTCTACATCTCTACCAATATCAGGAAAGTTTTCCTTCAATATTCCCTCAAATAGGTTTTCTGTGCTTTTTGCTTTTTCTTCTTCTCACTCACCAATGATTATGATTATTATATTTGTTCATTTTACATAATCCTGTATTTCTTAGAGAGATTGTTCATTCTTCTTAATTCTTTCTCTTTATTTCAGACTGATGAGATTGATTCATAAGCCTTGTCTTCAAGTTATGAAATTCTTTCTTCTATTTTGTCTAGTCTATTGTCAAAACTTCCCACTGTATTTTGACATTTCCTAAATGACACTTTCATCTCAAGAAGTCCTGAATTTTTTTTCTTTTCTTTTCTTTTCTTTTTGTTTCTGTGTGTTGGTTTTTAACCTTCTCATCAATACCATTGATCTTATTTGCAATCCATACTCTGAATTATATATCTGATATTTCAACAGTTTCCTTTTGGCTGGAGTCCATTACTGGACAACTAATGTTATCCTTTGGAGATGTCAAAACAATCTGTTTTCTCATGTTGTCAAAGTTCTTTTTTTTTTTTTGAGACAGAGTTTCACTTTGTTGCCCAAGCTAGAGTGAGTGCCGTGGTGTCAGCCTAGCTCACAGCAACCTCAAGCTCCTGGGCTCAAGCAATCCTTCTGCCTCAGCCTCCCAAGTAGCTGGGACTACAGGCATGCGCCACCATGCCCGGCTAATTTTTTCTATATACTTTTAGTTGGCCAATTAATTTCTTTCTATTTTTAGTAGAGACGGGGTCTCGCTCTTGGTCAGGCTGGTTTCGAACTCCTGACCTTGAGCTATCCACCCGCCTCGGCCTCCCAGAGTGCTAGGATTACAGGCGTGAGCCACCGCGCCCGGCCTCAAAGTTCTTATAGTGTTTTCTTCTCATCTGGAATCTCTTCTCTCAGCTCAACAGATAGCTTTGTGGTACACCTGTTCTCCTCTGCTGGGAACTCTTTTGCTCAGTGAGGAGAGGGTGAAGTCCCTGAATGGCATTATTTAGTCCTTCTCTGGAAAATTGACCAGACAGGAGAGGGTCAGATGCACTGTATGTCTTTTATACTGCTATTTTCCTGTATTTCCTTGTGCCCCTATTGTGGGCACAGTGGGCATGGTGCGCTCATGGCCAGCATGTGTTGGGCAGTCAGTACATGGCAGCCTTTGATGCCTAGTGAGTGGTTTGTGCATGTTGTTCTGGGTGTTCACTCAGCCCAGGTCCAGTAGCAGTGGTACTACCCAGGTGGTCTCAGCAGGATTCAGGGGCCACAGGCACATGCTTTACCTGGGTCCTATGGCAGCTATGACTGGATGGGTCCATCCAGGTGATGGCAGTGGGTGCCAGGTTATGGCTATGTGCACTGCCTGGGTCCCCTGGTGGCAGAGGGGGCACATATGGCACCTGCATATGGGGCATACAAGAATATCCAGGCTCCCTGCTCCCTCCCTGGCCGAGCATGGGTGATTTGGAGGTATCAGCAACAAATCTGTCTCCCGGGTAGATGCAATGCTCTGGGGTTGGAAACCTCAAAATGTCACCAACTACAGTGTCTAGGGTTTGGGGACCAGAAAGACCCCACTGTGCCTTCTTTCCAGAGCAATGTTGCAACACAGTCTCTATTCATCTCCCTGTATCAAAATGCAGGTCTTTTGCATGGAGCGGCCCTCCAACCTCTCCTATTGCAATATCTTCTGGGGACTGTGGTGCCCTGGAGTTCTCTTTTCTATCCCTTCTGCATGTGTGAGTGCCTTCCTCAGGTTCATCTGATCCTGATAAGTAGGTCATCCTAATTCCCCCTTCTTCACTTAGGGCTCCTCCTATTGCCTCTGTATCGATTTCCAATGCTCTCTCCTAGACAATAAATCTGAAGGTAAATATCTACTTGCCACTTTCAGTTATCTTTATTAAAGTGGCATTTACGGGCTGCTTCTAGTCTGCCATATTGGCCCCCAACCGCCAAATTTACGGATTGTTAAGAATCTTCAAAATACTATCTAAGGCACTTTCCAATCCACAAATGTGGTACATGTTTGCCCTCAGAAATTGAAAATAATTTAAGTCATTACATCATCGTTCTAGCTCTAATGAGACCAAAACACTATAACACTACTGACACTTTCACTGTGTGCTCCCTTACATTGAGAAAATATCCTTCTAATAATGTGTGCCTCATTGTAGTTTTCAAATACATATTGCTTTGGTGTCCATGTGTACTATTTTGCATGTGCCAGCATGTGCAATAATAAATTAAACAGGTCATTTTGGATACTATTTCTGCCCTGTAAAATTAGGGCCTAATTAGGCTTGCTTGCAGATTTTTAGTATATTTCCAGATAAGTAATGACACCTAAAATGTTTTTTTTAATTTAATTTATTTTCAAGTGACAAAATTTGGATCTATCTATGGTGTATATCATGATGTTTTGATATGTGTGTACATCATGGAATGGCTAAATTAAGCTAATTAACATAAACCTTATATCACATACTTATTTTTTGGTGAGGACATTTAAAAGCTTGGGAATTTTAAAGTATATAATCCATAATAACACCTACAAATTTTGGCTCTCATTGAGCCCAGTATCACTTGTCCATTCCATGTTTTCTTACAGAATGTTTCAAAAACCCATGCCATTAATGAGATAATAAAACCACCCTGGAAGGCCTGATTTCCACTTCAGGAATTGATTCAGGCTTTTGCCACTCTCTCAACCACATTTTCCCTACCCTGAAAACTTTTTAACACTTCTTTTTACTGATAACCAGTTTCTAGATTTGTACCAAGACTGTATTTTGTGCAAATACTTCTTACATAGTAACATTGAATTTTGCCAGTCAGATTTTGAACCTGCTGTTTCATTTATTCTAGGTTCAATGTCCTAATTAAATTTGAAAACTTGGTGAATTAAATTTTGAAATTTTCCCCAAATCAGCTTCCAGAACCCTTAGAATTACGTTCTTGCATTTGTTCTGATCATTAATATACACAGATTTGAAATAGTCATGCAGAAGTTTAGAAAAAAGGATACAACACAAAATAACAATAAAAGCATACTGTGCTACTTTCCAAATAAAATTTACAAAAAATGAAATAGCATAATTTTATTAAAATCTCTATGAAACCTGTATTTTAGCCATAAAGGTGAATATTTGAGAGACCAATATTAATCTAATTATTTGAATTATTTGATGGTTTATAAAGCCTTGCTCAAATTATGAAATTGTAAGGACATGCTCATATTGGTTTAAAATGCCAAATTATTTGGAGGAATGAAAAATACATTGAATTTAGAAATGTTTTTGAGCAGTAATTTTATCACATTTGACATGACACTTGTTAAGAAATGGTCAAATGCATAGCTTGGCATGGTGGCATGTGTCTGTAATCTCAGCTATCTAAGAGGCTGAGGCAGGAGAATTGCTTGAACCCAGGAGTTTGAGGTTGCAGTGACACCACTGCACTCTAGCCAGGACAACATAGCAAGACTTTGTTCCTCCCACCACCAAATAAAAAGCAATAGTCAAATGCAAAGTTATTTTTAACAGATGTAAAGAATACTCACCAAAATAAGTATTTATAATAAAAAAGTATTTAACCTCTTTATATTTCAGAATTTTTCAGTTTTCCTCTACTGCTATGGATTTATAATTTCAGTCTACTATGGTTAGAAAATATACGTGGTATGGTATGATTTCAATCTTAACTTTTATGGTTCATAGTTTTACATTCAAGCTTATACACACTATCAGTAATCATAGAAAAACTAAGCATTGCAAATGATATCCATTGGAAATAGACTATTGGTTACATACATGATGGTGGATCCTTACCATGTATTAATATATACCCTCATTAAGAATGTGTGTGAAGGAGGAGAAAAAATGGCGGAGTAAAGGTAACCCCCCAGATTCCTGCTCCCAGAGAAAGAAGCATAGATCTTGGTCTCCTACACATGAGTAGATTTCTCCCCCACAAGAACAGCACTGTGAATTGGCAGAGTTTCAGCGTGGGACTCTCAAAAATGGAAGAAACAAGGTGAACAGGAGATAAGATCGCGTTCTCTAGAGAGTGCAAAAAAAAAAAAAAAACAATAGGGCATAGAGTGCGGGAGGGCTCCAGCTCACCGGGCCAGGGAGTGAAGTGGGATCGGACCCTCAGGAGAACTTCTTGCTTCCCCATTGACCTCCACACCCACTCAGACAAGGAACTGCCTGAAGTTGATGCAAAATCACGGCAGGAGTAGTGGATGCTGCAGAGAGTGGTCATTAGTGGAAAGCACCATGAACCCCCCAGAGCTCCGTGCTAGGACAGCACCAAGTAGTGAGGAAACCAGACTGAGCTGATAGGGGAGGCAGTTAGATATCTTGCCTCTGGTAACCAGTGGGGCCAGTCCTACAGAGATGTTCACTAAGTCGGGGACTCTGAGCTGGAACCACCTTAGGCAAATAGGCCCACTCAGGATGTGTAAGTAAGAGTGAGAGCTATGGCTGAACAGGCGTGATATGGTGGGAAGGTGACATAAAAGAGACAATGGGATGGCACCTGCCATCTCCTGAACAGTTGCCCTCCAGTGCTGGTACTCTGCGAGTGGGCTGACAGTCACCACTGTGGGGGTTCACAGTCCAGCCGCCGTGGTGTGATACAGTGTGGTGGGCAAATCCCCTCCCCCAGCCCAGGGACTCTCCTGACATACTCTGTCCTTACACGATCTATGATCAACTAGCCAGGCCTGTCTTCATAGATGAACTCTGAACATTAGTACTGAGGAGGCTAATGCTAATGGGAGCTACAGCCACTGGGGCGCCGGGGTGCCGGGAAGACTGGGAAGCTACCTCCTAGCCCTAGCCTGCATCTTTCATGCCGAAAGTGGTAGGCTCCACCCCTGGAGGAAGGGTGAGACAAGAAAAACCACTTTCCCCCTGGTCTAGGGTGAATCCTCCAGGCCTTGGAACAGATCAATAGCTGACAGCCTAATAACTTTGCTATTCAGACTGGTTTAGGTCACCCAGTTGATCAAAATGCTGGGGCTGGATCTCCACCGCTGGTCAGCTGCCAACAGTCAGGGCCGTGGTCAAGGAACAAATCCCCTGCAAGCAGCCACAATAGGCTCCACAAGTAAACCCTCCCATCAGGGGTAGCCCCAAGTGGCAGATCAAGAAACCATAGATGTGAGGATGCCCAGGCTGCCTCCTTCGTATACCACCCACAGAAATAGTGTATACACAGAGTCTGTTACTTATCATACGAAA
>VBSM01000568.1:16075612-16101301 GCA_008086735.1 Cheirogaleus medius | reverse complement strand
CACAGCTACTGACATTAAAGATTGATATCCATGTACATAGCTTGAGCGTGGGATCAATCAGTTTACCTTGATCAAAAGAGTTGTATTTACTGAAGAATTATGTATTTTTCACTTCTAGAAAGGAGAAGGAAATTAGCTAAGACACCTTGTGATTTTGGGGGGAGCCCCAAAACCTTTGATCATTGTATCCCATGATTTTTTCACATGAGATCATTGTATTTTTTAACATGGCAAATAGAATAAAAAGCAAGTGCTGGGGTTCAGTCACTGCTACCTTAGCATCAGAGTGCTGGTGGTCCCCTGACCTTCCTGCTTTCTTAACTATTATTTCTGTGTCTCTGTCTTTATTTCTTTTATCTCTTGCAACACAGTCTGCCAGGGGACCCTATCTTTATTGGGGATGTCGTGAACCCCCAATAACTGGCACAGTGAGCAGGGTCCTGAAGAGCAGGAAAAAGGAGCTGTGATTCAGTGTTGCAGAGACCTGAAGGAGGCTTTGAGCCATGAGTGCCGGCTGGCATAAAGCTTTGGTAAGCTTTTTTTCACCTTCAGGAATTGGTCAGGTTAGGGTAACAAATGGGGTAATATCTGTCTAAATTTCTTGACTATATTGAACTCTTACAAACTATTCTTCAAGGCTTTGGGGTCACTGTCAGACAACAAACTTTTGAGGAGCTGTTTCATCTTGTAGCTAAGCATTGTTACTGGTTTCCTCCTCCTGGCACTCTCCGATTGCAGCAGTGGAAGCTCGCTGTCAGGGCCCTTCAGAGAACTCATGAGAGGGGAGAGCAAGTTCCTCTTTCAGTTTGGCAATTGTGTACCCTTATTTCTCAGGCTCTTCAACCTTTTCAGTCTGACTCAGATTCTGAAAGTGCTGCTGCTGCACCAATTCCAGCATAGAAAGATTTGGAAAAACAGCAGACTCAAGAGCAGGAGGTCATATTTGACCTATCTACAGTTGATTCAGATGACTCAGAACAAGATCAACTTAATGTTGTGAATGTCCCTCCTGCTCCCCGAAATGAAGCTGTGCAGGTGACTGAGGAAGATTTGGATTCAGAGTGGGGAGATTTAATTCCTCCGTCTCCACTTAATTCCTCTGTGCCTCCACCCTATCAGCACCTGCCAGCATATTCTAGCCTGGGAAGAAACCAAGTCAGATCTTGCTCTTGTCCTAGTTCTCAACCTCATTCTTGCTGTCCTCAATGTCCTGCTTGTATGTCTTTCTTACCTCCGCCTCCTGGAGCCAACGTAACTATTATAGCAAAAAGTTAGGGCCCTCTGTTATACCAAAAAGATTTTGGTTTTGACCGGTATTGGAACTATGACTAATATTTTTCAGAGTCAACAAATACTTAATTGTCAAGGACCTGAAACACAAGTCGCCACCCTTCAACCATACGTGGCTGACATTGCAATTAATTTATGGGGTCGTGACTTATTACAACAATGGGGTGCATTTTTAAGTGTTCCCAACCTTTCTACCCCAGCTAAAAACATGATGATGAATATGAATTTTAACCCGTGTCATGGTTTAGGAAAAGGGGAACAAGGCATGCCAACTTTTACCCAGCAGAAAGCCCATACCAATCAACAGGGTCTGGGATATCAAAATGTTGGGTAACAGCCACTGGGAATAATGAGTACCACTATGCCCTGTCCTTAACTTGGCTCTCAGAAGTGCCAATTTGGATGGAGCAGTGCCACTAAATAAAGAAAAACTTGGTGCTCTTCAACAATTAGTTACAGAACAACTTCAAACTGGGCATATTGAGGCATCTCATAGTCCTTGGAATTCTCTAGTTTTTGTCATTAAAAAGAAATCAGGTAAATGGAGAATGTTAACAGACTTAAGAAAAATAAATTCTATCATTCAGCCAATGGGAGCTCTGCAACCAGGGCTGCTATCACTGGCTATGATTCTTAAAAACTGGCATATTATTATCATAGATTTAAAAGACTGTTTTTTCACCATACCTTTACAACCAGCTGATCGAAAGAAATTTGCTTTTACTGTTCCAGCCTTAAATAATTCTAGGCCTGCTCAGAGATATCAATGGAAAGTTTTACCTCAGGGTATGTTAAATAGCACAACTCTGTGTCAACATTTTGTTAATCAACCTTTACAACTTTTAAGAAAAGATTTTCCTCAAGCTTATATCATTCATTACATAGATGATGTACTTTTTGCTTGTTCTTCTGAGCAACAACTTACTTCTTTATATGCCAAAGCTCGAATTGTTTTACAATCCTTTGGTCTAATTATAGCTGAAGATAAAGTACAGAAAAATCATCCTTTCTCATATTTGGGTCTTATTATAGATCGTAACAAAATAACACCCCAAAAGGTTCAAATAAGAACAGATAAATTACAGACTTTAAATGATTTCCGGAAATTGTTAGAGGATATAAACTGGCTCAGACCTGTGTTAGGAATCCCTACACATGCTTTGCTGTACTCCCAGATCACTGATATATGTCCCTCAACTAGGCAGTTAACATCTGCACTTATTTCAGGCTTCTGCTCAGGCAATTCCTTCATCTCCTATCCTCTCACAGCCTCAGACATAGCATCTCTATGTCCCAGTGGTCTTAATCCCATCACAAATTCTTTTCCACAAAGGTTGCACTAATTTGTAGTCCCACCAGCAGTGTAAGAGTGTTCCTGTCTCTGCACATCCTCACCAGCATTTGTTGTTTTGGGATTTCTTGATACAGGCCATTTAGGGGTTAGATGATATCTCATTGTGGTTTTGATTTACATTTACCTCATGATTAGAGATGTTGAGCATTTTTTTATATGTTTGGAGGCCATTATTCTGTCTTCTTTGGAAAAGTTTCTGTTCATTTCCATTGCCCATTTCTTGATGGGGTTGTTTGATTTTTTTTGTTATTAATTCTTTTGAGCTCTAGATAGATTCTTGTTATCAGACCTTTATCAGAGGTATAGAGAGCAAATATTTTCTCCGAGTCTGTAGGTTGTCTATTTGCTCTAATGATAGTTTCCTTGGCTATGCAGAAGCTTTTTAATTTGATTAGGTCCCATTTGTTTATTTTTGTTGCTGCAGTGATTGCTTTGGGGGTCTTCTTCAAGAATTCTTTGCCTGGGCCAATGTCTGAGAGGGTTTTCCCAACCTCTTCTTCTAGAATTCTTAAGGTTTCATGTATTAGGTTTAAATCTGTTATCCATCTTGAGTGGATTTTTGTGAGAGGTGAGAGGTACGGATCCTGATTCAATCTTCACTATCTCCTCTCCTATTTAACATAGTACTCGAAGTCCTAGCTATAGCAATCAGGCAAGAGAGGGATATTAAGTGCATTCAAGTGGGTGCAGATGAGATCAAACTCCCACTCTTCACTGATGAGATGATATTATACCTAGAAAATCCCATGGATTCGTCTAAAAGACTCCTGCACTTGATAAATGAATTTGGTAAAGTCTTAGGTTACAAAATCAATATACACAAATCAGGGGTATTCGTATATGCCAAGAACTGTCTAACCGAAACTCAAATAAAAAATGCAATACCTTTTCCTATAGCCTTAAAGAAAATTAAATATCTAGGAATATATTTAGTGAAAGATACGAAAGACTTATACAAGGAGAACTATAAAACACTAAAAAAAGAAATTGTAGAAGATGTAAACAGATGGAAAAATTTACGTTGTTCACGGATTGGTAGAATCAATATCGTTAAAATGTCAATATTACCTAAAGTCATCTACAGAATTAATGCAGTCCCCATCAAAGTACCACCATCATTCTTTACAGATCTAGAAAAAGTAATTCTACACTTTGTATGGAACCAGAAAAAAACTCGTATAGCCAAAGCAATCTTAAGCAAAATAACATACTGGAAGGCATTAGTCTTCCTGACTTCAAGCTGTACTATAAAGCAATAATAATTAAATCAGCCTGTAACTGGCACAAGAACAGAAGCATCGATATTTGGAATAGGACTGAGATTCCAGAGATGAATCCATCTGCATATGGCAACCTAATATTTGATAAAGCAGACAAAAATATACAGTGGGGAAAATAATCTCTCTTCACTAAATGGTGCTAGGAAAACTGGATAGCTACATGCAGAAACTCAGGCATCTTATCTCGCCTTCTCCTGCCTTTGGCCTGGGATTTACAAGATTGGCTCCCCTAATTCTTAGGGTTTCAGACTCAGACTTAATTTTTCCTATTGGTTCTGTTTCCCTAGAGAACCCTAATACAGATTTTTATACCAATAGAAGTTCTGGAGAAACAGAATATTCAGGATGAGTTTTTTTAATTGGTTGTGAAGTTTTTGGAATCTTATTAGATTTAAAGATATTAATGACTCCTCTATTTCCAGTAATAATGAGAGCACTAATAGCCCATGGCATGATCTGGCAATAGAGACAAACACAATATCATCATTGGATATTACTAGTCAACCACTTATGAGAAGCAAGGAGCTGGATGACTCTGTATATGATACTCTTGAATATTTTTGAAAAATTAATGAATAGAATGACATTGTCTTGTTGTTCCTAATATTGCTGGACAAAGTAGTACAATCAAAGGAAAGTTTCAAGGATTCAAATTAACAGCTCAAGTGCCACTTTCATAATGTAAGAGCCTTTATGTGTGCCAGGCAGGAGACACTTTTATCAGAGACTTTAAAGGAATATGAATGCAAAGTTGGTGACTAAAAAACTTGGAGGAAAAAGTATGTTGGTAGACCCCTCTGAAGGGGCAAAAATGTGAAAATATTTGTGTCTCATATGATTATTCACCAGTGACTTCATCAGAGGAGGATGTTGATAATCAAGTTGATAGGATGACTCATTCTGTGGATATTAGTCAGACTATTTCCCCAGCCACTCCTATTATTGTCCAATGGACTCACAAACAAAGTGTCCACAGTGGCAGGGATGAAGGTTATGCATGGGCTGAACAACAAGGACTTCCATTCACCAAGGCTGACCTGGCTATGGCCACAAGTGACCAATTAATTAGCAAGCAACAAAGACCAACATTAAGCCCCACTATGGTACCATTCTCCAGTGTGGTCAGCCAGCCAGCTGGTGGCAGATTGGCTACATAGGACAGCTTTCATCATGAAAGGGATGGTATTTTGTCCTTATTGGAATAAACACTCTGGTCACAGAAGTGCTTTCCCTCCATGCAATGCTTCTGCCAAATATATCATATGTGGACTTATAGAAGGCCTTATCCACCATCATGGTATTCCACACAGCATTGCTTCTAATCAAGGAAATCACTTCACAGCAAAAGAAGTTTGGCAATGGACCCATGCTCATGAAATACACTGGTCTTACCATCTTCTCCAACATTGTGGAGCAGCAAGCATGATAGAATGGTGGAATGGATTTTTAATGACTTAGGTAGAGTGCCAGCTAGGTACCAATACCTTGCAGGGCTGAAGGTTCTCCAAAAGGCTTGCATGTCCTCTGAATCAGCATTCAATATATGGTGCTATGCCTCAGATATCCGGTATTCATGGTTCAAGGAATCAAGGTGTGGAAATGGGAGTAGCACCACTCACTATTACCCTAGTGATGCACTAGCACAATTTTGCTTCCTGTGTAATGACTTTATGACTTGTTTGTCTAGAGTTCTTAGCTCCAGAAAGAAGACTGCTTTCACCAGGGGACACAACTGTAATTGTCATGATTATTTCTTCTTTCAGTAACTAGTCATGTGGGTGCAGCTGGTATTTATAACTACCTTCTTCTACTACATATTCTATATTCCCTTTACCCTCAGCAAGTACCTCAGCTGTTGTGGTTCTTTACCTGGAGGAGTAACCTAAACCTTCATACCAGTTTTGCTATGAATACTTACATATGTGTGTTTGTTTGTATATAGATACATATATATGTGTATGTATATGTGTATGTGTGTAGATGCATAGAAAGATAGATAGATAGATATGGTCAACCCTCCATATCCACAGATTCTGCATCCCCTGATTCAACCAACTGCACATGGAAAATAGTAGAAAAAATAACAATACAATAATAAAAAGTAACACAAATTAAAAAATACAGTAAAATGACAGAATGGTTTTCACCTTGTATTAGGTATAACGAGTACTCTAGAGATAATTTAAAGTATATAGGAAGATGTGTATAGGTTATATGCAAATACTATATCATTTTATATAAGAGACTTAATCATCTGTGGCTTTTGGTATCCATGAGTTGTCCTGAAATAAATTCCCCAAGGATACTGAGGGACAATTGTGTATTTTTGTTTTCTTTACTTTCTTATTCTCTTATCATGTAACATAAAATGTATTAGTTTTATATCATAGTATTTTTAATCTTACATCATAGTGTTTAAGTTATGAGAAGGGGTTAGTATATTTTCCATTGCATGCAAGATAGTTATATCATATTAGGGGAAGTATGATCTTGTTGTTGTATTTATTTGGAGATTAAATATGGCTTAAGGATGTATGTGGGTGCCAAGTTGACAAGGGCTGAACATGTAATATGGTAGTCAATTTTATGTGTCAAGTTGACTCGGCCACAGAGTCCTTAGATTAAACATTATTTCTGGGTGTCTCTGTAAAGGGTGTTTCTGAATGAGATTATCATTTGAATTGGTGGACTCAATAAAGCATATTGCCCTCCCCAATGTGAATGGACATCATTCAATCCATTGTGGGCTTTAATAGAGCAAAAGGTAGAAGAAGGAGGAATTCACTCCTTTTTTTCCTGACTCACTGCATATGTTGAGACACCTCAACTAACATTCTCCTGCTCTTGGACTGAAATTTATACCATTGGATCTTCCTGTTCTCAAGTGTTTTGATGTGAATTACATCATCAGCTTTCCTGGTTCTCTAGTTTGAAGACAGCAGATCATGGTGCTTCTCAGGCTCCATGATCACATGAAAAAATTCCTCACAATAAATCATATAATTATATCAATCAATCACCTATCTTCTATTGGTTCTGTTTCTTAAGAGAATTATCAATAGTATATGTAGCAATTCTTCTCAAATTGATTTATAGATTTAATGCAATGCCTATCAGAGTTGCAGAAATTGACAAGCTCATCCTAACATTCATATGGAAATGCACAGGACCAAAAATATCCTAAACAATATTGATAAAGAAGAACAAAATTGGAGAGCTCACACTTGCCTATTTCAAAACTTATTTTAAACCTATAACAATCAAAATAGCATAATAATGGTATAAGAGTAGCCATATAGTTTAAGAGGATAGTATATAAGTTCAGAAATCAATCCTAATCTTTATGGGCAACAGATTTTTGACAAGGATGCCAAGAAATTCAGTGTGGGAAAGAACAACCTTTTCATCAAATATTACTGGAACAACTAGATAAACACATGCAAAAGAATAACGCTGGGGCCCTTCATCACACCATATACAAAACTTAACTCCACATGAACTATAGACCTAATTGTAAAAGATAAAGCTATAAAATTTTTGAAAGAATATAAAGAAGTACATCTTTCTGACTTTGGGTGAAACAAAGCATTCTTATGTGCAATACTAAAGATGACAAGTGTCAAAAGAAAAAATAGTCAAATTGATCATCAAAATTAAAAATGTCTCTTCAGAAGACAGTATTAAAAGAATGAAAAGTCATGCCATAGACTAGAAGAAAACATTTGCAAGTCTCTTATCTGATAAATTACGTTTACTTAGAATATTAAGAACTCTCAAAACTCAACACTGAAAAAACAAATAACCTAATTTAAAAATTGTCAACAGACATGAAGAAACATTTCACTGAAGAGGATATACAGATGTCACATAAGCACATGAAAAGATGTTAAATCTCAGTAGCAATTAGGAATATGAAAATCAAATCCACAACAAGAAACCACCACACACTAACTAGGATGGCTATAATTAAAGGTAGCCAATACCAAGTGCTGGTCAATATATGCAGCAACTAAATCTCTCATACACTGCTGGTGGGGTATGCTATTAGTAAATGGTATAACCATTTTGGAAATTAGTTTGGCATTTTCTTAAGGAGTTAAACAGTCATCTACCATATAATCCAGCCATTCTATTCCTAAGTATTTATTTCAAACAAAAGGAAAGATATGACCATTCAAATACTTTGTACATGAATGCTTATAGCAGCCTTATTTGTAATAGTCAAAAACTGCAAACAACTTAAATGTCCATCAACAGATGGATGAAAGAAAAAAAATAGGATAGCCATTCAATGGAATATTACATAGCATTAAAAAAGAATGAAATATTGACACATTCAACAGCATGGATGAACCTCAAAATAATTTTGATGAGTGAAAGAAGCCAAAGGAAAAAAAAGTAGTTACTATATGATTTCAATTATATAAAAGTCTAGAAAATGCAACTAATCTACAATGACATAAGGCAGATCAACAGTGTTTGGGAGGCTAGGAAGCGGTAGAAAAGAATAATTACTAAAGACCATTTTTGGATGTGATGAATATATTCACTCTGTTAATTGTGGTAATGATTTCATGGATGTATACATATATCAAAATTTATCCAATTGTATATTATAATCATGTGGAATTTATTGCATGTTAATTTCAAGCCAATAAAGCTATTATTATATATTAAACATTGTATCATATTTTCATATATAAATAGCTTTTAAAACTATAATGGGCATACAATAAACTACACATATTTAAAGACATATATTTTATTAAAATTTTCAATTATGTATTATTTTTGTTTTTTTATTTCAAAATATTAAGGGGTTACAAATGTTTTAGTTTGGAAAAGAAGATTTTTCATCAAAAAGACACCTGCACTTGAATGTCTATTGCAGCACAATTCACATTTGCAAAGATGTGGAATCAACCCAAGTGCCCATAAATTCATGAGTGGATTAATAAAATGTGGTATATATATATATATATACACCATGGAATATTATTCAGCCATAAAAAGATGAATTAATACATTTGCAGTAATCAATTATATATGAATATATGTACGTGTGGGTACATATAGTCATAAAAGTATGCACATATACGTACATATATATTTCCCATACATACCTCAATTTTATATATATATATAGGAGATATGCAAAGATTGTCTGAATTTTCTTTTTTTCTATTTCAAAATAATAAGGGGGTACAAATGTTTTTGTTACATGGGTACACTGTATAATGCTTAAGTTGAGACTTTTAGTGCGCTTATCACCAGAATATTGTTCATTGTACCTGATAAGTAAGTTTTTACCCATCACCCTCTTCCCTCGTTCTTGGTTTCCAATGTCCTTAACGTTTCTATCTCCCCATGCGTGCCCCTCATTTAGCTCCCAATTATTAGAGAGTACATATTTACATTCCTGAGACACTTCACTTAGGATAATGATCTCTACTTCCATCAAAGGTGCTGCAAAATAAATTATTTGATTCCTTTTTATACCTGAGTAGTACTACATGGCATATGTACGTGTGTGTGTGTATACATATATGTACATACACACATTATATATGTCACATTTTCTTTATCCACTCATAAATTTATGGGCACTTAGGTTGATTCTACATCTCTGCAATTGTGCTATGATAAACATTCCAGTGCAGGTGTCTTTTATAAAATTACTTGTTTTCCTTTGGATACATAACCAGTAATGAGATTGCTGGATCAAATGGTAAGCTACATTTATTTCTTTGAGAAATTTCCATAGAGGATGCACTAACCTGAAATCCCACCAACAGTGTATAAGGTTTCTGTTCTCTCTCCAACCATGTCAACATCTACTGTTCGCTGAATTTTTAATAATGGCCATTCTGGCAGGGGTAAGTTGATATTTAATTGTGGTTTTAATTTGCATTTCCATGATAATTAGTGGTGTTGAGCATTTAGTCATATGTTTATTGGTCATTTGCTTATCTTCTTTTGAAAAAACTTCTATTCATGTCTTTTGCTTTTGTCTTTGTTTTTCCAAAGTTTCCTTCTAGAATTTTTTTTTGTTTTATGCATTACATTTAAGTCTTTTATCCATCTTGAAATATTTTTGTATATGGTGAGAGATAGAGGTCCTGTTTCATTCTTCTGTATGACGCTCTCCAATTATCCCAGCACCAATTATTGAATAGGGCTTCCTTTCTCCATATGTATGTTGTTGTCTGCTTTGTCAAATATCAGTTGATTGTAGGTAGATGGTTTCATTTCTGGGTTCTTTATTCTTCTCATTTGGTCTATGTCTCTACTTTTATACCAGTACTATCTAGTTTTGGTTACTATAGCCTTGTAGTATAATTTGAAGTCAGATAATGTGAGGCATCCAGGTTTGCTCTTTTTCCTTAAGATTGATTTGAGTATTGGATTCTATTTCAGTTCCAAATGAAGCATGGAACTATTTTCTCTAGATTTATGAAATAAGATGCTGTTATTTTGATAGGGATGGCATTGAATCTGTAAATCACTTTGGACAGTGTGGACAGTTTAACAGTGTTGATTCTACCAATCCATGAGCATGGATGTTTTCCCATTTGTTTGTGTCATCTGTAATTTATTTTATCAGTGTTTTGTAGTTCTCCTTGTAGAAATCTTACATATCCTTGCTTAAGTACATTCCTAGGTATTTTATTTTCTTTGTAGCTATTGTGAATAATATTCAGTCCTTGATTTGACTAATTGCTTGACAGTTATTAGTATATAGAAATACTACTGATTAGTGTACATTGTGTAACCTGAGACATTGATGACATTGTTTATCAATTTTAGGAATCTTTTGATGGATTCTTTAGGGTTTTCTAGATATAAGATCATATTATCAGCAAACAAGGACTGTTTGTTCTACTCTGTTCCAATTCAGATGCCATTTATTTCATTCTCTTGACTGACTGTTCTACCAGGACTATATTGAATAGAAGTGATGAGAGTGGGTACTCTTGGCTTGGTCCAGTTCTCAGGGAGACTGCTTTCAACTTTTTCCCCATTCAGTAGTATGATGTTGGCTATGGGTTTGCCATATATGACATTTATTATTTTGAGGTATATTCATTCTATGCCTAATTTGTTGAGGGTTTTTATCATGAAAAAGTACTGCATTTTATTGAATGCTTTTTGTACATCTATTGAGATGAAAATATGGTCTTTGTTTCTGCTTCTGTTTATATTGTGAATCATGTTCATTGGTTTGTATATGTTAAACCATCCTCACATCCCTGGTATGAAACTCACTTGATCATGTTGATTTTTTTTTGATGTGCTGTAGAATGTGATTTGCTAATATTATCCTGAGGATTTTTACATGTATGTTCATAAGGAATATGGATCTGTAGTATTCTTTATTTGCTGTGTCTTTTCCTGGCTTTGGTTTCAAGGTGATACTGGCTTCATAGAATGAGTTAGAGAGGATTCCCTCCTTCTCAATGTTATAGAATAATTTCTGGAAGACAGCCGCTGATTCTTCTTTGTAAGTCTTGTAGAATTCAGATGTGAATCTGTCTGGTTCAGGCTTTTATTTGTTGTGGTTGGGAGATTGTTTATTACTGCTTTAATCTCACTCCTCATTATCGGTTTGTTCAGGATGTCTATTTCTTCCTGATTCAGGCTTGGGAGATTTCATTTTTCTAGGAATTTATCCACTTTATCCAGGTTTCCTAGTTTGTATAGATTTTTTCATAGTATTCACAGATGATATTTTATATATCTGTAGTATCAGTTGTAATGTCTCCTTTTCATTTCTGATTGAGCTTATTTATGTGCTTTCTGTTCCATTTCTGGTTAAACTGGCTAGTGATCTATTGATTTTATATATATTTTCAAAGAACCACCTTTTTATTTCATTGATCCTTTGTATTGTTTTCTTGAGTTTCCATTTCATTTAGTTTTGCTCTGAGCTTTGTTATTTCTTTTCTTCTTCTGACTTTGAATTTGGTTTGTTCTTTTTCTAGTTCCTTGAGATGCAACATTAGGTTGCTAATTTGTGATCTTTCTGTCTTTTTGATGTAGGCATTTAAAGCTATGCATTTTACCCTCAGGACTGCTTTTGATGTATTTGACAGATTTCGATAGCTTGTGCCTCCTTTGTTATTCAGTTCTAGAAATATTTTTATTTCCATCTTAATTTCATCATTGTCCCAAGCATCATTCAGCAGTAGGTTGTTTAATTTCAATGAGTTTGTGTATATTTGCGTGTTTCTTTTGAAATTGATTTCTATTTTTATTCCACTGAGGTCTGAGAAGATACACAGTACAATTTTGATTTTTTTTTTAATTTGCCGAGACTTGTTTTGTGGCCTAAGAGATGATCAATCTTGGAAAATGTCCCATGTGCTGATGAGAAGAATGTATATTCAGTGGCTTTTGTATAGAATGTTCTGTAAATATCTGTTAGGTCCACTCCAGATTGAGAGTTGCCTCATTCAGATTCTTGAGCAGTGGTGTTTGTCAGCCAGTGACAGCCTGATTGCAGTCCCAACCATGTCCACAGGCCTACCCAAGTTCCCCAGTGGCATTGGGTCAAGTGGATCCTGCCTACAGAACTCATGAGAGTGCCCAGCTTCCCTTCTCCCTCCTCCCCCAATGGCTGGCAGGGATGATAGGTAGGCAGCAGCAATAGATCTGACCCCTGGGTAGAGGCAATGTTTTGGGTCTACAATTTTTAAAATGGCACCAGCTGTAGCACCCAGAGTTTGTGAGCCAGTGAGTCACTGGTGTTCCCTCTCTCCAGAGCAATGTCACTGCAGTCTCCAGAGACCTCCCCTTGTCAGTCCTGTGACCTTCTGTAGTGGAAGGACCCTCCTGAAACTAAGACAGCAATGTTCATGGGGGGGAATGTGTAGCTCCAGGATTCTCTTTTTTGTTCCTTTCCCACATGTGCACTTGTCTTACCTGTGTACCTTCAAACTGCAGAGCAGGTCACCTCTCTTCCTTCTCCTTCACTCTGGGTACCTACTGTTGCCTCTCTTGATTCACACTGCTCTCTCTTATATGATTAATCTGAGGGTAGATATCCATTTACCATCCTCAATCCTCTCTATGAGAGCAGCATGTGCAAGCTGCTTCTAGTTTGCCATCTTGGCCCCTTTCTGAAATTTCAAGTAAAGCAATTTAGAGCAATATTTCCTGTTATCACTATAGAGAAACTCAAATTATTTGGATTTAATTAAGCAAAAAAAAAAAATTTGCTGACCATGGGCTAGTATTGTTAGACTTGTGCTTATTGAAAGAGCTACAATGATGCTACATTTGGTAAAAAGTTCATGTAGGAAACTGCTATTTAAATAAACATTAGGCTAATAATTCCTTTAAAAAAATCTTTATAGGTTGAACTCTATCTGCTTTATTCATGATAGGCAATAACAGAGATTAACGATCTCCTATTAAAAGTATTTTTAGGGAATTGGATGCAATTTGTGAAGCACTAAAAGGCATTTCTTATGCATTATAAGTTATATGGTAATTAATAAAAGTATTCATAAAAATTCCCCAATTTATCACTAAAGGGAAAATAAGCAATAAATTCACAGAATTGGATTAGGGATTGAAGCTCTCTTTTAAAGTTGGCATTTGAAGCATTTCTGGTAGTTAGTTATATACTGTTCTAACTAGTGAAATGTGAAGTTTAGTAATGGAGCAATTGTTTGGAGTTTTTATCGTCAGCCTGTCGAAGGACTTTTCCTTCTTCAGTAAAATTTTTTGTAATTATGAACCCAGGATCATAGTTGGGTTTACAGTATATGAATAAATAATTAGCAAACCTACTAATAAAACACAGGATGCTGAACAAAATGTGTCTTTCCTGGGATTCTATTTTGGGCAAAAAGAAATCAGGTATCAAACATTTTACTAGCAAGTTCCTCCCTTTTTCCTTCGTAATACTCTCAGTCATTACACACACACATACACACACACACACACTCACACACAAATACACACATAACATGCCCACCACATACATACATACTGAAGAATGTAGTATTAGGGTACACCAAGTTGGTAAGTACAGTTTTATAGTTTGTTCACTGTATAAAACTCCAATAGCCAAGGGGATAAAGCCAGATGAAAATGAAATCTTGCTCTGTTCATTAAACCTTGTGTCCTGGTTAAAGACTACATCAACCCTGACGGACAGGGCAGGCTTATGGTTAGCATGAGTAGAAAGAAAGGTAAAACAAACAAACAAAAAACCTTCATTCAGGAGAAATTGACTTCAATGATGTTTACCTTTGAAAATCACCAAACCAAATAGGAATTTATTAGAGCTATGTAGGCATGAGAAGGAAATCATCATAATCGTCATAATATCATGGTTCGCAGAAAACATGTCAAGATACATGAGCAATGAAAACTAACAGTATTTAAATAAGTATAATTTTCTTTCAAGAAGCCTAGTCTGAGAAGTGATTATTTGGGATCAGTTGAAAAATAAAGTAGCACCTGATTCTTATTGGAAAGATTAAGTTTTGTGTGTCTTTGGGAGAAAATGTTCACCTTTGCAATCACTTAGGAGGGTTCAAATCTGACTGGTATTTTTATTTTATAGTTCATAGAGCACAGAACACATAAATCTAGCCATACCAACATGATGCTACCATTTTGGGCTTGAAAAAATATAGCAAACACCAAATAAGAATTGTCTTTTATGTACAAGACATAATAGTTGGCACTGTGGAATAAGTATTCCAAATGTCCACTGGTTATTTTCTTGTTTTTCTTTTTCTTTTTTTGGAGATAGTGTCTCACTTTGTCATCCAGGCTGGAGTACAGTGGCACAACCATAGCTCACTGTAACCTCGAACTCCTGGGCTCAAGTGACCCTCCTGCCTCAGCTTCCCAAATTTCTGGCCATGATTTTATTTTGATATAAAATTTGATATAAAAGTCCTTTTGGTTATGATTATTACTATTAGGAAATATGTTCATACTTCTTACACTGTTGGCTGCTAATGGTACCATAGTGGTAATTGATAAGAAATTATAAGGTCCATTTCAGGAAAGAGAATGCAGCTGCTAGCCCCTTTTGTTTCTTATCAAGTTATAAAAGCTTTAATTTTTATAATATTTTTTAATCAGGTAACTGATTTTAAAACTTTAGAATTATAGATATAAATGACTCTTCCTTTCTTTCTTTTTTTTCTTTTGAAGCTACATATCTAAAGATTGAAAAAATATTGTGTATGAATATTTTAATGTGGGACCTAAATTATTGCAGGGAATGCCTATGAATGAATAGTTTTGAATTATCATTCATTCAGGGAATTGGCTATAATCATAGAGAGCAAGTTTTAAGATATGTAATTGTAAGATTGTGCCAACTACATATAATAAAGGAAAAAATAATTCATTTGAAAGATAATGCAAGATAACTCTAAAAGTTAGATTTGCCTTTAACTAGAAATTGGAATGATTCATACCTATATCACTGATTTAATCACTTTTGGTTCCTGCTTGCCTTAAGGCATAAAAACATTTTTTTGTAGCACTTCATAATCTAAATTTGTGACTTAACTTTATACATAGGGATGAAAGAAAGAAGGTACAATCCAAAGGGAGAAAGAAGGAACTGAAACGAAAACTAATAATCAAATAAAAAAGCTTACTTTTATTTAGCCATTGCTATGTATAAGGAAGTTCTAAGAACGTGAAGGGAAAAAATTCAGCCTTAGAGAGGTTAGATATCCTACTAAAAGCCATATGACTACCAAGCAGAATAACTCAAACCTTGGACTGACTTTTTGTTCTGTGTGGGTTGTGCATGTGTATGCACACATGTATGTACATGTGTTTTTTATAGAATATTACATACAGCAGTCAACTGTCATTTGAGGCTGCCCAACATCTTTTGAAGACCATATTTACATTTTGATAATGTTCCACATATTGGCTTCCACCATCCCAAAATAGAATCCACAAAACTTATTTTCTTGGTAACCCTGTTAGCTAGTGATTTTGCAGATAAACCAACCTGAGACTTCAATTCAGAACGAAGAAGCATAAGGAAACAGCCTCTTAGTTGGCCATGCATTGTTCTGGCCTAAGTCATGACGGAGGCATCTAATCTTGGGAATCAGCTACAGCAGCACGATAGATTTGAGTTCCTGGCAACCAGCGTACATACGGCCAGAGCAGCAGCAGCATTGGCAGCAGTTTCCTCATCAGTCCAATTCTGTGGTATGTTCCTCAGTATTGTTATTAGAAGATTATCTTCAAGTCTATTTATCTTACACTTCTAAAAATTCTATGAACTACCTAATGTCATTTAACAGATCCATTTTCTACTTCAACTAGCCAGAGTGGAGTTGGGTGCCTATATTAATAGTTAAGAACTGACTGATATAACCACATTATATTGCACCCATGGATGTTTTTCAAAAGCTATTAATCCAACTCTTTTAAAATCTAGGAGTAAAACATTACAATAGACCATTATCTCATGGTTAAGGGATGTCTCATTTTATCGTCAATGAATTAGAGTGGACACTGGTTAGCACTTTCTAAGAGTTTAAATTGAAAATGAAATCTAAACCAAAAATTGAAGACATTTCATTTAACTTAAACTATTTATAAATGAAGTGCCATAGTCAGTTAATACTTATAATTTTTTATAGTCATTAGGAATTGCTGAAAAATGATAAAATATAATATATTGCCATAGAAATATGAATGTTTTAATAACAAGCATAGCTAAGAATTCTATATGCATTTTAAAATGGCAAGCATTTGAAGGTCAAGCTCTAAATATATAAAGGGATAATATCTTATTCTCTAATAATACAATTGCCGTAAAACTAGGAAGCAATAGCCTCTTCCATAGCTCCCAGAAAGCTCCAGAATGAAACTGTTTAATCTTCATTTAATTAACAAAATACTATAAAATTTGTTTATTTTAAATCAGAGATTAACAATGGAATTCTTCTTAAGTCTAATAATTGGGGCATGTGGTGAAAAAGCAACTTCATTTCAAGGCACTTAAAATACTTCACAGATAGCATTCTATGATTGAGAAAAGTAAGGCAATATTAGAGATGGTGATAATATTTTCACTATAATACATGACAAAAAGACACACAAAACCAATCAGAATTCCAAACTTTAGAATTCGGATCAGCACATCGATGTACTAGATAGCCTGGACCCTGGCCTATATCAATTATCCTTTTTCTTCATAAGCAAGTCAAAACAATGGATCAATTGACTAACACATGTGTACCCATTAAGCATTTGACATTTTAAAATAAAATATATGGAAAACAAAACAAAACAGAAAAACTACAATCTGAATATTGCTCATAAGTAACTTTAAATGCGTGGATGACATCACAAAAGCGAGAGCATTACAATTTTTTTTCCAATTGGCAATGGCAATAATGACCTATTACAAATAAAAACAGTAGAATGCCAACTAAGAAATGGAAAAGGACTGACAGTTAGAAAATCATCATTTTCACAACCATCATAATAGTAACTTGTTCAGGAAAACTCTATCAATAGATTCTAATTGTTTTATTGAATGGAAGTATGCTGGGGAGGGTATATTCTCAAAATATCTACTTATAGATTACTAATTTGTTAATTACAAAGGGAAAAAAGATTCCTCTATAGTGAAGAAACTTGGTAGACACAACATAATCTGTGGTAAAAGAGTACACGTAAAGACCACAAGAAGAACCTTTTGCTGTTTCTGGTAATAAATAAATGTCAATGTATATTCAACTGAACCTGAAGACTAACTTCATCAAATGGCTGCAATGGAACAGTTAGTAATTCTGCTGTGACTTTTTATTTTTCAAAATGCCCATAGTTGTATTTTTTAGCTGATTTATTATATTTCACTGAGTAAACCACACAAAGCCTTAGTTGACATTTATCAGCTATAGAGTATATAGTGTCAAAAAGGTTTCAGTTATCACATGTCTAAAAGCCTTAATTCCCCTTTTATAATTATGTTGACATTTCAAGGAAAGCACCATAAAATAAAGAGTCCTATTGATATAGACACATGCTTTATTCTAGAATGTTAAACCTTTGACAAGGATAACTTCAAATAACTAACACTAGCAGTTGGGCCCAACAGCAAGCATATGTGCATGTCCCTCCTACATACCCTCCATTGATGATTGCTATTCAATTACCATGCTAGTTTATTTTTTCTTTTTTAGTAAAACTCGGTAGCAAGTTAAGGAGTTCCTATGAATATTGATACTAAAAGGTATTTTGGGGATTTTGCTTGTTTGGTTTCATTATTATTCCTCAGCAGGTTGAAGACCAGAGTTCCTCTTTATGAAAGTGACCATGAAAACTATTGTAAGCTTTCTGCTATATAAAAGGCCTTCATTATTAACTTGCTTGTCTCACACTTATATTTAGCAGGGCATTCGATCAGAGAGACAATCTGAGAGTATCCTGTCTGCTCTGTGAAAATTGGTCTCTGTAACATTCAAGATAGTCCTATGTAATAAAAGTAAAGACAGGAAAGAGTAGGAAAGAGAGAAATTCTTTATGCAAGGTGAACCAATGTCATTATAGGAGCTAGTCATTATAAAAATTGGGTGACACCAAGTTATTTTGCCTCCTTATTTCATTGAGCATGCCCATTTACTAAAAAATATGTACAGGATATATACTTCTAACAAAAAGTCTTAACACTGAGCAATTACTGCATATATATATATATATATATCAGACAGTTTACATATATTGTAGGGCAAGAAAAAATAATTTTTCCTCTACTCTTAGTTCTTTGCTGTTATGCACTTCTGTAACAGAAGACAGATTAACAAGAGAAAAACAAACATTTGGATACAGAAACTAAGTAAGGTAATAGAGCATCCGAATAGTGAAATAAGGGTGATCTAATACAGTTTTTCAATGAGTGGTGTGGGATGTGAGTCGCTGCTATAATAAAAAAGAGTTTCATGGTCAAATATATTTGGGAAATACTATGAAGTTAAATGATTTTTTAATTGCAGGGATTCACAGGCTTTTACTATACTAATATGCATTAAAAAGCACCCAGAAGTAGATTGAATCGGCCATGTTTCCCACAAATATTTGGAAAACTTATAATTTATTTATTTCCCCCCCCAGCTTTATTGAGGTATAATTGACAAATTTGTATATAGTTAAGGTATACAATGTGATGTTTCGATATAAGTATGTATTGTGAAATGATTACCACAATTAAGCTAATTAACATGTCCATGATCTCATGTAGTTAGCATTTATTTTGTGTGATGAGGACACTTAAAATCTAATCTCTTAGCAAATTTCAAGATTATGGTACATTAATATTAACTATAGTTACCATTCTGTACATGAGATCTCTAGAACTTATAGATCTCATAACTGAATGTATACTTTTTACTTTTTAATGAAACACCTTAAGAACCACAGAATATATCTTGAGTACCACAGATCACTGAAAAAAATATATATGTATATATATATATGACTCCATAACCAGAAAACAGAGAATACACCTTATTTTTGAGTGTCCATGGAACATTTCCAGGAGTAACCATGTAATAGGCAACAGAGAAAGTCTCAATAACAAACAAACAAACAAACAAACAGAAAAAGGAAGACTCATGTCCTGGACTTGCAGGTAGGAATGCTGTATTGAATGTATGCATCCATTTTTATTCATTCCCAGTCCCCACTTTTGACCCCACCCAGACAAATTATAAAGTTTGGATTTTTTAAAGCCATAAAAGCAATAAAACTAGAAGGAAGATGGATGGGTGTTAAATGACTTAATGAACTAGAGAAAACTGAATCCAAACATACACGTGAGGAAAGTCTACAGCCAATCCAATTAACACCACAGAATCCCACAAGACTCAGGAACTGGCAGCAGCAAATGTCTCTGGAAATGAAGAGGAAAAAGATTGTAAAATAAAGAGAATAATTTGAAAACTTCCTTAAGAAATAGAATCATAAAAAAAATCCTATCCCAGAACAAGAAAAAAAGGTTTATTTTTTGGAGCATTTAAAACAGAAGTCCTCTATATAGGAGAATAGCAGGTACAATTGTGTGGGGTTAGCATACTGAAAATAAAGGAGACTTAAGGAACAATCGCTTCCCTTGCTGAGCAATTCCCTCCCAGCCACTTTAACCCTTCTGGCTCCAAGAAGGTTGGCAATATTTACCTGCAGTCAGGAAATGCAAAGCCACTTCCCTATAGAAACTGGCCAGAGAACAAGTCAAGATACAGGTTGAGTGTCCCTTATCTGAAATGCTTGGGGACTAGAAATGTTTTGGATTTCAGATTGTTTTCAAATTTTGGTATAGTTCCACAAACATAATTAGATACTGGGGATGGAATCCAAGTCTAAATATGAAATTCATTTATGTTTCATATATATGATATACACATAGCCTGAACGTAATTTTATATAGTATTTTTAATAATTTTGTACATGAAATAAAATTTGTATACATGGACCATCAGAAAGCAAAGATATCACTATCTCAGCCACCCACGTGGGCAATCTCTGGTTGTTTGACATCACCCTCATTTGTGACTCTGAACTTACATGCTGCCAATAAGCAATCGTCTTCTTACACTTATTTACACATAAGTACTTAACAGTAAAATATATGACATACCATTAACACAGTGAAAAAATTATGTGTGTAGGGTAACTAAGCAGCACAGCAGCATCACCAGAACACCTGTATCAGCTGTTAAACAACAGCAACAACAAACAACAGCAGGCCTTCAGTCTCCACCTACGATGCTGTGTTTTGATTTATAGGTTACTGGACACTGTATTGTATTTTCTTGGGTAAGAGTCTGGGCATGTATGAAAAAGATACGTTGCAGCTGAAGAGGGCTGGGAGGGTATTTTTTCCCTAGAAGATGTTGGATAAACTATGTGTTCTGCATCTGCATTTTGCCCCATCACATGAGGTCAGGTGTGGAATTTTCCATTTGTGGCGTCATGCCAGTGTTCAAAAAGTTCCAAATTTTGTAGTATTTCAGATTTTGGGATTAAGAATGCTCAGCCTATAATGACATCAGTAATTCCCAGAAAATTAGCCCAGTCAATTTAAAATTGGGCTTAGATTTTCAAATCAGATTTTTTTATTCTCCACTTTCAAGGATTACTTGATATTTCAGGAAAGCTTCTAAAGAAGACCAAACAGGGGGAAAAATACATCTTAGAGGAGATGGTGACTTTTCAGAAATGAGAAATCTGAAAAACATAATATGAAAAAGGAAAAGATAGTTTTAAAGTGCTTTAATACATTCTTTTAAAATATAGAAATTTTAAAGTGTATGAAGATAAAGTTTAAGAAATTACCCAAAAAAGGGAGCAAGTAGAAAATGAGATGGAAATTGGGAGAGAAAATATAAAGAAAATTAACAGAGAAATCCAAGAAATCCTATACCTGAATGATGGGAATTTCAGAATAAGATCAGAGAGAAAATGGATGGGAAATAATCATAAATAATTAAAAAATATTTTCCAAAAATAAAAGATATGACCGAAAGGGGCTGCTGGGTGCAGCACACGACATTTGAGATAAAATACACAGACAGCCAGGCACATTATTATTCAATTTCAAACCACTAAGAGCAAAGAAAAGATTTTGCAAGCTTCCAGAAAGAAAGGAAAAAGTCACACATAGAATATCAGGCTTCAGAATGACATTCAACTTCTTAACAGTAACATTAGAAATGAGAAAACAGGGTAGTTAACCTACCACCCAAACAAACTGTCAGTCAAGATGAGGTTTAAAAAATGTCATCTTAAGAACTTCAAGGTCACAATTACTTCCTAAAGGCATTTTCCCAGTAACTTATTAGAATATACACTCTACAAAATGAGAGAGAATATTTTTTAAAAGAGGAAGACGTGGTACGCAAGATATAAGAGATCCAAAACAGAAGAGAGAGAGAGAGATGAACAAAACTCCAAGGAAGATGATGAAGGAAGATCCCAGGACAACTTCTGGGCATAAGTGGAGAGAGCCTAAATTGGGATCCATGAGAAAGCTTCAGGTGAGAGTTCTCTGAGAAGATGAAATAAATTGAACACCAGGTGATTCAACCTTGAGAAGAGATTTTGTTTAAGTTAGTGCAAAATTTTCTTTCTTAAAGAAAGAAAAATTAACAACACTTTTCTAGATGGCTCAGTTCTAGCATTGTCATAGTCTTGATAAAGCAAGAACTGAATGTTAATCAAATCCAAATTATTATATAACTATATTTACTGGTTGGGAAGGGTGTGTGAGGGTGTTAAGAGTGGAAGTGGGGGAGATAATTCTCATCTTCCATAGTGGAAAGTCCAGAGAAAGCACCTTTAAAACTGAAAAATTAAGAAACAAATTTAAAAGTATTCTATTTAGCGCTATGGAGGTACATACCAAAAGAATCAGATGAAAAAGTTAAAAGTAATTGTTTTTGTGGAAAAGTAATTGAGGGGAGGGGCAGGGGATTGTTGTTAATGCACTTGCCTTAAATAAATCTCTTACAGATGCTCCTCAATTTACATTGGGATTATGTTCCCATAAATCTCATCATAAGTTGAAAAATATTGAGTCAAAATGCATTTAATATATCTGACCTACCAAATATTATCACTTACCCTAGCCTACCTTAAAGGTATTCAGAACACTCTCATTAGCCTACAGTTGGATAAAATCATCTAATGCAAAGCCTATTTTATAATAAAGTGTTGAATATCTCATGTAATTTATTGAATACTATATTGAAAGTAAAAAACAGAATGGTTGTATGGGTACTCAAAGTACAGTTTCTACTGAACGCCTATCTCTTTCACACCACCGTAAAGGAGAAAAATCATAAAGTGAACTGTTACTAAGTTGAGGACTGTTTATACAAGTATGAAACTATCTCTGTGCATGAGTAACTGTTTAAACTATTTTAAATATCTCATTTCTCTTTTACTATACATCTAGAATAAATACGAGTAAAATAAAAAACAACAGCAGTAATCAAAAACCGTCTCACTCAGAAAATTAAATATACTGTCCTAAACAATTCAAGTATTTGAGAAAATCAAAATCATTATTACAGGATATATAGAAAATAATGAGACAAATTTATTTCAAAACTTATAGCATGGGCCAAAATTATATTTAGAGGAAATTTTATAGCTTTATGTATCTGTGTTGTTAAAAAATAAGCATTTATTTTAAGAAGTTATAATAATGAAAATAAACCTAAGAAAGCAAAAAGAAGGAATCAATAAATATAAAAGCAGAAAATAATACATTAGAAAACAAATACAGTAGAAGGAAAAACATATAAAATCTGCCTGCTTGGGGAAAATAAATCAGCAAATAATTTAATCTAATAAGGAAGATAATGTATATTTAGAAAATTATATATGAGAAAAAAGAAACAACCACAGATACAAAAGATATAAATATATGAAATCAGAAAACTCTGTAGTAATGAATTTAAAAACCTAGATAAAATGAAACTTTTCTAGGTAAATATGAATCACAAAGTTACTTAAATAAACCAGTAACAATGAATATAAGTAGAAAATTGGTCAAAGATTTACCCTGCAAAAACATGTTAAGACCAGATGACTTAGTAAAGAATTCTTACAAACTTCAAGAAAAAGCTATTTCTGATGCTTAGAAATTGTTCCATATTATAAAAAAAGAAAGAAATCTTTCAATTTCCTTTTTGTAAGTAGTCAATACACTAATGCCAAAATCTGACAAAGATAATACACAAAGATAAATTTTAAATAGTCTCATATATTAATATTAATGTAATATTTCTTTGACTTTATAATTTATACCTGTTTATATCAATAAAAGCCACATAATGTTTAAGAGTAAAATAACAAAATGATTTGAATTAAAGTAAGAACAAATAAAAGGCTGTTTGTTATATTCTCTATTATTTAAAATTTTCTATGCCTACGGATTAGAATCTCTGGGGGTAGAACCAAGAATCTGAATTTTAATAAGTCTTGATGTGATTTTGATGCACCTTGAAGTTTGAGCAATTTACAATATATTGCAATAACATATTTCACAGAATCATGAAAAATAAGATATGTCAACACTGTGAAAGAAGTTTCTTCATAAAGTAAATGTGAAGCTGCTATTGATTTGTATGTAAAAAAATCATTCTAGTTTTTAAAAATAAAATATTTCTTTTAAAATTTTGTTTTAGAAGTAAGTACTAGCCAAATCAATCAAATAAAAGAATTAAGATATGATACAGAAACATTACAAGAAAAGGAGAATCACAATTTTCGTTTTATGCAAATTGTATGATTGCATCTATGGAAATCCAAGAAAATCAACTTCAAAAATTATTAGAAACAATAGCAAGGTTCAGAAAACTGTCCATTCTTAAATTTCAATAGTCACTTTAATCTATAATGAAAGAAGATGACATCAAAGTTAAATACATAAAATATTAGGAAAATACTCAACAGAAAGTGAGCAAGGTAAATTTGAAGAAACTTATAAACTCATCTATAGATATATATTTTAAAGATACTTATAAATAGACATGTATCCTTCCTTGGATAAAACAATCTATTTTTAAAATGTCAATTATCTTTAATTAATCAACAATCCAATGCAATCCCCAATAAAATCCCAGTGAAATATTTGTAAAATCTTGAGGAAATAAATCTAAAGTATTTCTAAAAGAAGAAGCATGTAAGAATAGGGTCCAATGCTGAAAAGGACTAATGGGGAAGGTTGAGCTATCATATATGAAACTATAACAAATCATTAATTCAATGAAGTACTGACAAAGGAAGAGCCAAAAAATATAGAGTAGAATAGAATATGTCCTTTCTTATTAGTGTGGAAAAGGTGGTAGAGTGGACACCTGTTTTTCCCCTTTTGACTTTTCTAACAGTAGCCATATTTTTCATTGTGGCATTCACTCCTTCTCCACATAGTCAATGTGCTTTTAGAACATCTGACCCTGCTGTAAGCTCCAAATGTGGATACTAATTGACGTAAGTCCATAAAGGCATCTGGTACATTCCTTCCCCGGTCACTCATTGTCCTGAATGGGAAGAGCATGTAATCTAAAACAATCTAATAGGCATGACTCTCAGAAGCATTCTCTATGGCCTTCTCGACAGTGTGTCATAAAGATGTGAAACTTAAAATTATAGCTAATTTGCCTCAAAGACAGATGCTGATCTTAGGACAAAGCAGAAACTCCATTTGGCATGTGGGTCTACTAGAAGAACCAGTGGTGAATTCCATCTGAATCCTGGACTTTCAATTACATGAGTCAATAATCTCCTTCATTTATTTATTTTTTTAAAATGTCTCCACTTTTGAAGGAAATAATTGCCTTTATTATTGGAATCAGATTGAATCAGAACATCTGTTACTTGAAACTTAAATCATTCTGAGTGATGCACATTTATTATTCAATAACTTTTATTTGGACAACTAGCTTCTCACCTTGTTCCTTATAATAAAATAAATGTCTGTTGAATCTAGATATACAGTTTAAAAAACCTGACAATATGCTATTAGAAAATATGAACATGAAATCCCTTTGCAAAGTTAGTGCTAGACAAATGTAATGAATTGGACAATGATATTGATGATTCTGACCTTGCGTAGGTCTAGGCTAATAAGTATGCGTGTGTCTTAGTTTTTAATCAAAAAGATTTAAAAAGTAAAAGAAAAAAATACATTTTTATTTATTTTATTTTTTTTCCTTTTATTTCATCATATAATAGGGGTACAAATATTGTTAG
>VBSM01000568.1:16041219-16060619 GCA_008086735.1 Cheirogaleus medius | reverse complement strand
GGTATCATGCCTTAGGTTTAAGTCTGTTATCCATCTTGAGTGAATTTTTGTTAGCGCTGAGAGGTAGGGATCCTGCTTCATTCTTCTGCATGTAGCTAACCAGTTTTCCCAGCACCATTAATTGAAGAGAGATTTTTTTCCCCATTGTATATATTTGTCTGCTATATCAAAATTCAAGTAACCGTAAACTGATGGTTTCATCTCTGGTATCTCAGATCTATTCCAGATATCAATGCTTCTGTTCTTGTGCCAATTCCAGGCAGATTTAAATATTATTGCTTTATAGTACAGCTTGAAGTCAGGAAGACTGATGCCTCCCCGGTTTTTCTTTTTACTTAAGATTGCTTTGGCTATACGAGGTTATTTCTAGTTCCATACAAAGTGAATAATTGTTATTTCTACATCTGTGAAGAATGCTAATGGTAATTTGATGGGGACTGCATTGATTCTGTAGATCATTTTAGGTAATATTGACATTTTAATGATATTGATTCTACCAATCCATGAACAAGGTAGATTTTTCCATCTGTTTAAATCATTTGCAATTTCTTTTTGTAGTGTTTCATAGTCCTCCTTCTAAAATCGTTTGTATCTTTGGTTAAGTATACTCCTAGATATTTAATTTTCTTTGGGGCTATAGTAAAGGGTATTGCGTTTTCGATTTGGGTTTCTGCTTGATGGTTCTTGGCTTATATGAATGCTTCTGATTTGCATATATTGATTTTATAACCTGAAACTTTACCAAATTCATTTATCAAATCTAGGAGTCCCTTGGAAGAGTCCATGAGGTTTTCTAGGTATAATATGATACCATCAGAAAAGAATGAGAGTTTGATTTCATCTGCTCCCAGTTGAATACCCTTAATACCCCTCTGTTGTCTAATTGCTATCACTAGGACTTCAAGCACTATGTTGAATAGGAGAGGAGATAGTGGGCATCCTTGTCTAGTTCCAGTTCGAAGAGGGAAAGATTTCAATTTTTCCCCATTTATTATGATATTAGCAGTGGGTTTGTCATAGATGGATTTGATAAATTTAAGGTATGGACCTTCTATGGCTATTGTGTTAAGAGTTTTTATCATAGAGGTGTGTTGGACCTTGTCAAATGCTTTTTCTACATCTATTGACTGAATCATATGGTTTATGTTCTTTATTTTATTCATCAAGTGAATTGCATTTATAGACTTGCGTATGTTGAAAAATCCTTGCATGTATGGAATAAAGCCCACCTGGTCAAGGTGAATCATTTTTTTTTACGTGTTGCTGAATTCTGTTTGCTAAAATTTTATTTAGGATTTTTGCATCTATATTCATGAGGGATATCGGTCTGTAATTTTCTTTTATTGTTGTGTCCTTTCCTGGCTTTGGTATCAAGGTGATATTTGCTTTGTAGAATGAGTTTGGAAGGATACCTTCCTCCTCAATGGTGTGGAATAGCTTCTGTAGTATAGGTATGAGTTCATCTTTGTATGTTTGGTAGAACTCTGAAGTGTAGCCATCTGGCCCAGGACTTTTCCGTTTGGGGAGGTTTTTAATTACTGCTCCAATTTCTGAGCTTGAGATTGGTCTGTTAAGGAATTCTGTTACCTCCTAGGCAAACTTAGGGAGGTTGTATGAATCCAGAAATTTGTCCATTTCATCTTTATTCTGTAGTTTTTGCGCATATAGTTTTTTATAACAGTGAAATGTAATGTTTTGAATTTCTGTGGTGTCTGTTTTGATCTCTCCTTTTTTATTTCTTATTGAGATTATTAGAGTTCTTTCTCTTTGAGTCCTTGTCAATCTAGCAAGAGGGCCATCAATTTTGGTTATCTTTTTGATAAATCAGCTTCTGGCTTTTTTGATCTTTAGAATAGTGCTCTTGTTCTCTGTTTCATTAAGCTCTGCTTTGATCTTCGTTATTTCTTCTACTAGGATTGGAAATTGTTTTTTATTCTTTTTCCAATTCCTTGAGCCTATTCATTAGATTTTCAGTATCTAAGCTTGCTGTTTTTTGGATGTGAGTGTTAATTGCTATTAGTTTTCCTTTCAGGTAAGCTTTTGCTGTATCCCACATGTTTTGGTAAGAAGTATCACCGTTATCATTTTTTTCGAATAAATTCTTGATTTCCCTCTGAATTTCTTGCTTAACCCAATAATTTTTCAATAGTAGATTGTTTAGTTTCCATGATTTTGTGAGGCATTGAGTGTTTCTATAGGAATTGAACTCTAATGTTATACCAATTAGGTCAGAAAAGATACAAGGTATAATTTCTATATTCTTGAATTTTTTGAGATCTGATTTGTGGCCTAGGATGTGATCAATTTTGAATTAAGATCCATGGGCTCCTGAGAAGAATGTAAACTCAAGTTTATTTGGATGAATGCTCTATAGAGTTCTATCAGACCTTTTTGATCTATGGCTCTGTTTAGGTCCATTATTTCTTTGCTTATTTTCTGTTTGGAGGATCTATCCAGCTCATTCAGTGGAGTATTGAAGTCTCCTGCTACTATGGCAGTGTTGTGTAACATGGTGTTTAGATTGGACAAAGTATGCTTTAAGTAATTGGGTGCTCCTGTTTTAGGTGCATAGATATTAAGAATTGTTAAATCTTCTTGTTGGATCTTTCCTTTCACCATTATGTAATGGCCAAATTTATCCTTTTTTACTTTTGGTATTTTAAAGCTTATGTTATTTGCAAATAAAATAGCTTCTCCTTCTTTCTTTTGACTTCCGTTTGACTGGATGATTGTTTTCCATGCCTTACCTTCAGCTGGAAGGCATCTTTTTGGTTTAGATGTGTTTCCTGTAGACAGCAGATACTAGGCTTGTGAATTTTTATCCATTCTGCTAGTCTATGTCTCTTCAGAGGACAGTTTAAGCCATTTACATTTATTGAAAGGATTGAAATTGGAGGAAGATTACCATTCATATTGTTGGGTGGAGACTTGTTGCTATGTTTTACTACTAGAGCCATCATGTAGTTCGAGATCTAAACTTTAATTCTTTGAGGATTTTACTTTTAGGAGTGTCTACTGCCCTGTTTGGTTAGAAATGCAGGTCTGAGAACTTCTTGTAGAGATGGTCTGGACTTTGCAAATTCCTTCAGTGATTGTTTGTCTGAGAAGGACTTTATTTCTCCCTCATAGATGAAACTTAATTTTACTGGATAAAGAATTCTGGGTTCGGCTTTGTTCTGTTTTAGAAGATTAAGGATAGGCACCCAATCCCTCCTGGCTTGTAAGGTTTCAGATGAGAAGTCTGCTGTTAGTCTGATAGGCTTACCTTTACATGTCATTTGCTGCTTTCATCTTGCTGCACGCAGAATTGTTTCTTTCACATTTACTTTGGTCAGCCTAACAGGCATGTGACAAGGTGATTGCCTTTTCACGTTGAGTCTCCCAGGAGTTCTGTGTGCTTCTTGGATTTGGATATCAAGATTTCTGGCCAGGCCTGATATAATTTTCTCCAGTATGCCATGAAATAAGTTTTCCAACCCTTGTGAATGCTCCTCTTCCCCTTCTGGAATCCCAATTAATCTGAGATTCAGCTTTTTAACATAATCCCACACTTCCTGGAAACTTTGGTCTTATCTCTTGTTTCTGTGTTCCCTTTCTTCCTCTGATTTGTTTAGAGTATTGGCATAATCATCAAGTTCTGAGATTCTTTCCTCTGCATGGTCCATCCTGTTCTTTAGGCTTTCCACTGTATTATGGAGATCCTTGTCTGTTTCCTTCATTGCCAGAATTTCTGTTTGGTTCTTCTGGATAATCTCAATTTCCTTGTTGAATCTTTCATTCATTTCCTGTATAGTTCTTGTGGTTTTTCTGTGTTGTGATTCTATTTTCTCTTCAATTCGATTTAATTTTGTAGCAATCCATATTTGGAAATCTTCCTCATTCAGTTTACTCATATCATGTAAGTTGGTGTCAGACGATGGAGAATGAATATTTTGCTTTGGAGGTGACTTTTCTCTCTGCTTCTTCATGTTTCCTGTGAACTTTCGCTGGTTCTTTCTCATCTGGGTGCTTCATCAAGGATCAGAGGTGACTGGGCTGGATTATGAGCTAAAATCTGGGATTCAGGAGGGACGATCTTTGGCAGATCTGGGGATATGTGTTCTGGGCCTGCAATGTCAGCAGAGTTTGAGCGGCCAGAGGCCACTGAGATGGTCTGCCGAGAAGTGAAATCTTTCCCTTTTCCATGTGACACCAGTGGAACTTGTGCTGCTGCAGCCCCCGGGGGGGAGTCCGTGGAGGGTTGCACTTACTCTACCCCTCCTTAACCAGCATGGGTGAAGTGGTTAGGGATCCCTGACAGGTTCTGCTGAGGGGTGGAAAGTTTGACCCTTCCGTGCGACCCGGCAGAGCTGGGTCCGCTACAGCCCCCTGGGAGGACCTGCAGAGGATTATGCTCACTCTGTCTACTGCTCCCTCCCCAGCTGCGCTTGGGTCACACGAGTCCGCTGGACAACTCAGTCAAATGAGCAATCTGTCTCACTTTTCTGTCCCTTCACAAGTGAGGCATACACCGCTGCTGTGTACAGATCTCCCAGCCAAGGAGACCCTGCACTGTGCCCTGGAGATTTCTAATTCCTCTCCGCTCCTGCCTCCTCTCTGAACTGCCTGACTGTCTGTGTTACCTCTTCTTGCTGACTTCAGGCACTTCCCTGCTTGCGTGGGTGTGGAGGTGGGTGAAGGAGAAGTCATCCCACTGTCACACAGATCACACCATCCCATTCGGCTGGCTGCTGAGTGCGGCCAGCTTGCACTCCAATCCCCGCTGTACCACTCGGATTCTCGGAACTTCACGGCAACTCCACTGCATCACTTTCCTCCTTTTCCCAGCACTGCTGCCCCTCGAAGCTTCCCTGTAATTCCATGAAGCTGATCCTGTGGGAGAACTACCCCCTCGAGTGATTCAGGTCACCTTCTTCACCTCCCACTCTGAGAGCAGAGAGCCAGGAGGTCATCCTTAATCCGCCATTTTTGACCCCACAACTTGATTTTAATTAGCTTATATAATGCTTCCCTGTATGATGTGGTAAGATCAGAGCTCAGCAGAAATCAGCGTTATGATTGTGACTTAAAAATTCAGGTTTTGTGTACTAGTTTTTCATGATACAAGGCTAGATCATATTCCCTTGTATCCTTGAAATAACCTTTATTAATGAAGGCAATCTCATGTGTCTTTCTACTGTGCCACTTTTAAGAACCTGATAGAGATGCACTTTATGTATCGTTGAAGCTACCACTTCATGCTGTAAGTTTCCTTATGGTTTTAACCATTTAAGATGGAATTTTTTTAAAAAATTATTTATTTATTTATCTTTACTTCAGGACATTATGGGGGTATAAACATTTTGGTTACATGAAATGCATTTGCCTCACTCAAGCCAGAGCCACAAGCATGTCTTTCCCTGATACAGTGAACCCAGTCTAAAGATGGAAATATTTACTGAATGAACAGCACAATTTTTTGTCTCCTTTTAAACGTGAGATACTGACACTAAGTTCAGTCTCCTACCACCCATTCATTTCCATAATCAACCTTTTGGAGTGATTTAGAAAATTGCCTTAGATTTTAATAAAATTGGTCAAAGTTCTAAAAAGAGATTAACAGAATAACCTTCACCTCCAACTCAAGAACCCTGGCGTGGATGAGCAGTGGCTGAAAACTTTCTTTGAGCATAACTAGGTATTGTTGATGATGTACAATTAACATTACAAAGATCATGTATTTTATGGCAAATATCCTCATGGTATACTAACATACATTGAGCCCTATATGTACCATTTAATGGCCCAGCCAGTTTTGCTTACTTTGTTGTTGTTGTTCTTTGATTGTTTAGCATATATTTATTGAGAACCTACAGAGCACAGAGGAATGGCAGAAAAATAAAACAAGATTCCCTTTCTCAAAGAACTTATAGACAGTTGGAGTTTCATCTTTCACATTTCTTTCATCCAATCTTTCCTATTTCCTATAATCATAGGCACTCAAAAATATACACCAAGTAAACTTCCTAATTTAATTCTGAATTACACAGGATGGGAAGGGAAGAGAAGCTTAGTGTCAAAACAATCCAAAAACACAGTTTTCTCTGGATTCTATAGCCTTTTTTTCTGTTTCCTACTTATTTTCAACTGATTTATTTTACTATTGTCAGTGTAATTGCCTTTAGCAGCTTCCTCCTCACTCCCACCTAACCCTGCAATTCCAAAACGCTTGTGTGAAATGAGATAGGGCCTTTGGGATTCTGTATAAAATGTACTCAAAGATTTGACATGATCTCTTACTGGATATTTTGCATTAGCTTTATGGCAGATGATTTCTGCTTCATTTCAGGCTTTTTTTCTGGATATCAGGTTTTCAACTATGTAGCAGGAAAAATGGAATCTGAAAGTCTCACTTTATAGTAAGAAAGGAATTGATTCTCATTCATGAATGGTGAGTATTTATTCAACAGCACATGTGTTGTGTATCTATTACATGACAGATATTACATTAATATTTTGGTATGCAGTGGACCTGTGGAATTCATGTTAGCACAGAGTGCCACCCTCTAATATCTTGGAAATAGGTTTTCACTCTAAGACTCAAAAGATTAAAATCTATCCACACAGATGTGGTCAACCTGCTAGGCAAAACCCGAGAAAATGCAAATGTGTGAAGGAAAAGTATGAGAAGAAATAACATCCCAATCAAGGCAATTTGGAATTAATATCAGGAAGGGGAAAACTAAAACAATTGTAATTTAGACCTAAGGGCTTAATAAATGATGTCATACAATTTTTTTTGGAGGGGGAAGGATGAATACTATGAGAAATTGAGTGAGCCACAGAAACACGATAATGAAGATTCACAGAAGCAAGCATTTGGCAGCACTTTCTACACAATGTCCAAAAGAGAAAATTCTTGGCTAAGAGGTCTGGAGTGTTCATGTTTCCTAGACAATATGTCCTTACAGTGGTTAAGAGTACCTCAACACAACTTATCTGAGAGACATTTCTGAGGATCTACCAATTTCCATTATTGTGATATCATGGTCATTAATCAAACTTCTGATGATAATTTTGTGTTTTATGTGCCTTTCTCAAAGGTACAGAATGCTCTCATCAGCTAATATGAACACTAACTTTACATGACTTCATTTCTCATTGTAAATTAATGAATTGGAATTCTGATATGTATGTAAACTTGACTAATATGGGTATGCTTCTGAGAGTTGGATCCCCATATCAATGTTACTATTAAATCATTTTTTCTAAGTCTGAAAGGTTTAGACCAGCCAGCCTTGCCCCAGAAGCTACTCTCTTCCTCATTGTATGCCTCCTTTGAATCACAATATTGCCATATCACCCAAAAGGCAATAAACATATGTTTTGTAAATAGACAAAAATCATTTGCAAATGTTTACTTTTCTCAAATAGGTATCCAAGTTGTACTGGCACAGAAACAATAAAACTACCAAAACTCACACATAAACAAGAAAGAAAACATACTGGGACAACATTCTACAAATTGTAGGACAGGAATCTGAACTCAGGTACCCATAATGAATCCTTTCTATCTTATGTCTAAGAGGATAGTGAGAACAGAAGTTATGTTATATCCTTTTATTAAGTCAGAACCCTCCATTCTAATATACAGGTTGAATACTCCTTACCCAAAATGCTTGGGACCAGAAGGGTTTCAGATTTTGGATTCTTTCAGGTTTTGAAGTATTTGCATATACATAATGAGATATTTTGAGGATGGTACCCATGTTGAAACACAAAATTCATTTATATTTCATATATACCTTATACATACAGCCCAAAGGTAATTGTATACAATATTTTTAATAATTTTGTGCATGAGACAAAGTTTGTGTACACGAACCATCAAAAGCAAAGGTGCATGGCTCACGCCTCTAATCCTAGCACTCTGGGAGGCTGAGGCGGGAGGATCGCTTGAGGTCAGGAGTTCAAGACCAGCCTGAGCAAGAGCGAGACCCCATCTCTACTAAAAATAGAAAAAAAAAATTAGCCATTCAACTAAAAAAAAATAGAAACAAAACAAATTAGCCGAGTGTGGTGGCTTACACCTATAGACCCAGCTACTCAGGAAACTGAGGCAGGAGGATCACTTGAGCCCAGGAGTTTCAGGTTACTGTGATCTAGGCTGACACCATGGCACTCACTCTAGCCTGAGCAACAAAGCAAGACTCTGTCTCAAAAAAAAAAAAAAAACCAACATGCAAAGGTTCCACTATCTCAGCCACTTACGTGGACAACCTGTGGTTGTTTGGAAAAATCATCATTCCTGACTCTGAAATTATGTGCTACACATAAGCAATCATCCCCTTATATGAACAAGTGCCATTTTATTACTCTTTGTGGGCATGCTTGCCTGGAGGAATCTAGGCATGCACTGAAAGGATATATTGCAGCTAAATGTGGCTGAGGGGGTATTTTTTTCCTTTGGGGATACTGAATAAACTGTATGTTATTCACCCATGTTTTGACTACAATTCATCACATGATATCAGGTATGGAATTTTCCACTTTTGGCATCATGTTGGTACTCAAAATGTTTCAGATTTCGGAGTGGTTGGGATTTTGGATTTTTGAATTAATGATGCTTAACTTGTACAACATAGAGATATATGTGTTCCTAATTATTCTTGGATATATAACATTTTTACTTTAAAGACCCACAACTTTAATTTGTTGTGCTACTTTGAGAGAAAAACAAGGAAAGATATTAAAGCTGACAACTAGCCATAGAATCTCAGCTCTGGAAGAGTAGTTCTCTACCCAAAGCTAGTCATAAATCTACATTATAGAGAGACTTCAAAATACAAAGGTAAGTGAAGGCCATCCACTTACCTCTCCCAATGCCCCCTAACCCCTACTTGTTATTGTTTGTGCCTTGGTGCAAATGACAGTTTCTATGGGGCCAATTTGTGTCAAATACTGACTTTTTGAAATTGTTCAGTTATATGTAAATTTCTACTTTCTAAAGTTGACACCATTTTTATCCTTTTGGTATTCTTAAGGCTCTTCAATGAGAATTGTACAATTTCAACTTTCTCATATGCTATATAGGAAATCAATATTTGTTTATATGATTTACTTGGTATATACAATGTTGAAATTCAACAAATTATTCCTCTACCCTTCAGTCAAGGCTTTCTGAATTGGAATGAACATATTTCAGAACATAAAATTCTGCTACAAAAAAGGTCAATATGATAAGATGATATGTACATAGACAATTACATGGCTTTAGGCAAGGATTTTATGTGTGGTTTAAAATTTTTGAACGTGAAATTTCAAAGATTTATAGAAACACACTTTAATGAAATTAAATTATTATAGCTGTGATTTTTAAAAATGAAGAAAACTTGTTAACAATCATTTTAAAATGGAGCAATAGTCTAATAAATGAAGGCAGCCTAATGAATTAGAGATAGAAGTTCTCAAGAGAAAAGAGAAAATTTAAATAATTTAAACAAATGCATATGACCTATGTGAATGCTCTTGGTTTTCATTTTGCAATACTTGTCAAAGAATGACAAAGGTATTTTAATAAAATGTCATGATAAGCAAGAGGCAGTATAATATAACTTTATGAGCGATAGAGCCAGAATGCATGTATTCAGATCCCAACTCCACTATTTACTATAACTTTGCAACTTTGCACAGGTTAGTTAATCTCGCTATACCCTGATTTCCTAAAATGAGGAAATTGGATTCAAATGAATTAATGAATGTATTAATAAAATGCTAAGACCAGCACCTGGCACATAGTAAATGAGAGGTGGTAACTATAATCACAGGGTTCCAAAACTTGTATTTTTCCTTCCAGGTCACTAATTCTATAGTACCTACCAGAGAGAAAATGTTGTTTAGTGGATGCTATTCCCAACACATCAAGTGTTGTAGATACCAAACATATTGTAGAAAATAATGGTCATCTTTAGGTCTGTAGTTGTCAAGCTTGGCTGAGCAACAAAATCACAGATTTGAAAGCCCTACTCTAAACATAGAGAATCAGAATTCATGAAAGTGGAAGCTAGGAATCCATATATTTTTAATTGCCTTAAATTATTTGATAGTGCTGACATGGCACAGGTCAGGAAGCTGGGTTTAAGAAACAGTGGTTTAGGTAATATCAAAATTTCATAGGGTCAATGGTAACCATCTAAAGCCCATTTTATCTCTATTATTAATTTCATAATAGATAAGAATTATTTATTTATGTGTCTCCTAACTTCCACCCTATATATGTGAACCCCTTGAGTACAGTAACTCTGATTGTATTTATGTATCTCCTGTGTTCATGTTCCCATGCCTCTGTCCCAATATCTATCTATCAAAGCACCTCGCCTGCGATAGGTAATGAAGGAAATCAAAATATTCCTCTCTAGAATCCTGGAGTTTGTTGTGCTGATGAATTTGGAGGGGGAGAACATTACCCACTCTCCTCTGCTTACCTGGTGGCAAGAAAGCAATTTAGAAAGAAAAAAATCTTCCTACCCTCCTCTGCTTTTTTCATCCTAATGATTGGCTGCTTTATAAAGTTTGCTTATCAGCTCAGGGAGAGCAGCATCGGAGGATCTGGGAGCAGATCCTTTACTCTTCCCATAAATTTACCTTTCCACCTTTTCCCACCTTTTCTAAGCCAAAAGATGCTCTTTTCTTCCTCTTGTCACTATATAGGATTTATGACTCTTTATTAAAATACTATTTAGGCAAGGCCTCTAAGCCACTACCTTGAGAGAGAAATACTTTTGAAGTGAGACCTCTCCCACTTGAGAGGTACAACCCCCATTAACAAACTGTGCTTGTTTTTCTCTTGTTAATCTGACTGTTTTCAGGAGAGTGCCTCAGCTAAGAACCTATGAGGGAAAGAAAAAAAAATATATTTCTCTTCTACAATATTTAACAAAATGTTTGTAAAAATATGGAAGGAATGGAGGGAGGAAGAAATGATATTCCTTCAGTGATTTCTCCCCCTGTAATTAAAAGACAGGAACTCAGTTTTTTAAATTGATATTTGCTTTGTATTAATCAGAAGGTGCACTGAAAGAGCTAATTTTAAGTAATGAAACAATCCACAGTCTCTGTGACTAGGTTCAACAAAAATGAAAGCATATACCTTGATGCATGACCAAATCTACATTAATTAATTAATTTACTGCATTGATACAAAAAAGATTTTGTTAGGTAGATAGTGAAGGATTCTGGGTCTCCTAGGGACAAAAGTGGGTGTTGCTGCCATTCACGCCCTGACTGAAATGGGCTTTCAGAGAGGCACATGGGAGATCTGCATGTGCAGTAAGACTTAGGTCATGCAACTCCCAACTGTCCAGTCAAAGTGGTTCCATGGCGACATCTGAGCCACAAGGGAGATCCCGATCTGGGCACTATAAAACAGGATTCAGACCATAACCAGCCCCTTTTTGTGCCGTTCCTTCTGCTCTCTCTTTGCTGCATCAATGGGCCCCATCATCATCTGTGGCATACGTATCATGCTCTGTAAACCTATGTCCTGCTCTTGCCCTATAATCTTATCTTTCACTCCTCAATAAACCTCACATGCCTAACATCGATATGTCTGATCATTCTACAGCCAAGGGCATGCCGAGAACCGATGTTTCAGACTGAAACCTGACAGTTTGAAGTGATTCATCAATACAATTCACATGCTCTTTTAAAAGGCAAAAAATGACCCAAGCACAGAAGGTCAGTTTGACTTCTTCTATTGTCTTAATAATCCAATTTAATCAGATATTCACCAACTTGTTAGTCAACATCCAACTTTAATGGCATCTGATTAAATGGATTCAGCTATAATGGCCATGCTGATTTGCTGTACATTAAGTCTGTTATTATTGATATTGTGGCTAGGTCAGTAAGATGAACCTGGCCTTATTAGCTGAGTCCACAACTACAAGCTGAAAATGCACTGGAAGACCCTAGCCTATTTTAGTCATGTATCCCCTAAAAGAAGTTTAAATTAGGCATACCTCTTTGCTTATTTTTAAATTAACATCAAAAGTATTTCACCATGAGTGTAAATAGCAGCAAAAACATAATTTCTAACATATTGTAAACACTAACATTTAGAAATAAAAAATGTATTCAATGGGCCCTAATTACCACAGCAATTTGATGCCATCTTAATCCATTTAAAAACACACATGAACAAGTTTCTTAAAATCAGAAATATTGCATCATCTATTTTTCTCCCCAAATTCATATTTCCTTTCTACTTCATTCACTGAATTTTATCCTAATTAAATATATTTTTATGCTTGAAAGTCTTTATTACTCTATCATACATGAATATAAGTTAATATTTATTTTCATTTAATAAGATCATAGGATTCTAAATGTTCATATATAACTGGATCCATGAACAAATTTCAGTGACCCCATATGATTTTTTTTAATTCTCTCCTTTTACTTGACCATTTGAGTTATTTTCCAGAAATGATGAATTTTCTGTAAGACAAAGGAGTTGAGATTCTGAAGGCTCCTGGCCAGGCTTCCTGAGGACTCCCCATCCCTCACAAACTGCTCCTAATGCATGTTAATCCCTTGTTAGTTACACAATGTCTTGCCTGCCCCAAGGCACACAGCCCCTCCTTTAAAAGCCCATGATCTCCATTAGTCAGTCAGGCAGCCAGAGAGAAAGATTTGAGTCAGCTTCTCCCATTCTGATGTCTTTTGTATTAAAAAAAATTCCTTTCTTCATTAGCAATTCTTATTTTCTCAGTAATTGGATCTTTGTGTGACTAGCAACTGGGCCTAGGCCAAAACCCCCTTGTGGTTTCGATTTCAATTAGTCTGCTAGACTGAGGTATGATTAAACTTATTAGAAATATGCAATTGATCAAAACAAATATCTAACCTTTTTAAAAATAATAATTAATCATAAATGTTGGAGCCGGAATCTGTAGTTCCACGGGACAGAGAGACAGAGTCACAGAGGCTGTAATCACCAAAAGGAGTTTTATTGTCTAGCTCGAGCCAGGGTCCCAGCCCCAAGAGTACCAACACAATGGCCTCTTATTCGGGCAGAGACCCTGTGCCGTGCGGGAGGAAGCTTCTTATACTCCATGCACATTGTGCCGTGCGGGAGGAAGCTTCTTATACTCCATGCATACGAACTGTTCTCACGCTGATCACGCTCCTGCTGATTGGTTCTGCGCGCTGATCATGCATTTGCCCTTTACAGTGATTGGTGAGCCCCCCTATCCGCCATTTTTCCCCAGCATTTTATTTCACCCTGCTCCTGATTGGTTCTAACCTGTTCTGGGTCCTAGCCAATAGGCTCTGGACTCAGCACTTTTCCTCTGCATCTTGTTTCAACCCATAATGCCCTGCAGCCAGCTGCGATCAGCAAGCAAGCAACGGACAGAAGCTAGAAGACAACCGTTAGCCTAATAGCCCAGTATCTCACATCCCCCCCTTCTTTTGGTTCTTACGAGCACTCTTGCTCATCCTCGGGATCTCTAACCTCTTTCATCTCTATACAGTCACGTTCTAGTCTTTGATATTGTTGCCACAATACCATTAATTGAACAGTGTTTACCCATTCCTTAATGAAGGCTATTAACCTATTTAAGACACAAGGACCCAGAGTGAGAATTAGGAGGAGCACAATGAGTGGACCTAAAAGGGTGAACAACAATGTAGTCAAACAATGGGAGCTATTAAACCATGATTCAAACCATCCAAACCTCATGCTCTTGTCTCCACCGTGCAAGTCCTTCCCTACTCTTAGTCATAGATTCTCTAACTACCCCAGTATGGTCTGCATAGAAGCAGCACTCCTCTCCTAGGACCGCACATAGCCCCCCCTGCTGGAGGAATATTAAGTCTAGCCCCCTCCAGTTTTGCAGCACCACCTCAGACAGTGAGGTTAGGGATTTTTCTAAATGAGAGATGGACTCCTGGATTCTGGCTATATCTTCATCTATGGTGGCCCTTAAGCTATTGAACTCCCTATGCTGCACGGCCAAGGTTGAGATACCTGTACCTGCTCCTATTGCCCCTAGACCAAAAAGAGTGGCTAAGGTTATGGCTGTAAAAAGCTCCCTTTTTTCTCTAGTTAACCCAGCGCCTTCTGTGCCCTTTGTCCATGCATCATACATTGTATTTTCTTGGTGGTAAATAACCTTAGGGAATACTAGTACCATAATGCAGTATTCCTCTGATTCATTAAAAACAGACAAGCTAAGACATGGAGTCAGACCTGTTTTAGAGCAAATCCACCACCCATCGAGTGTTGAAACTATCCATTTTGCTCCTCCAGTCCGGTTTGCAGATGGGTGGATTTTGGCACAGAAATGCGCATGGCTAGAAGGCACCTTTCCTATACATGTTCCGTTCCCGGAGACTGCCTGAAGTGTTAGCCCTGGGCCTCTACGGTCCCATGCACAGGACTCGGGGGTCTCTTCTCCTGAATGGTTAAAGGGGGCAGCTACCCCTACTGCTTCATAAAAAGGGGGCCTGATATCATAGCATAACCAGCAGGCCTCCATAGCGTTGGGGTCGGAATGGTTCAATGCCTCATATGCTGCTGTCAGCATTTTCCAAAAGGGGTCTCCTGGCTCCTTCGCTTTGGGGGAGGCCAGCATATTTTTTTCTGTCACCGGGGTCAGTGGAGAAGCTGGTGGGATGCTTGCCCCTGTGGATTGGTGTCGGGTGGTCGTAGGGCCTGGCCGGGCAGTCGTAGGCCGTGGATTGCCCTGCATTCCCCCAAGCACTAGATTGGGCCCCACGACACCTGAGATGGGAGACACCCTTAGTTTAAGCTGTATTACAGTGCCAAAAAGTGTGTGCTGATAGAGATATATACCCCAGGATAGTCCTGAGACTCACCGTCTTTCTGTTTTCCCTTTATCTGTGAACCTCACACGTATCAGGTTACAGTTAGAGGCATACCTGGTTCGTGAGCATGGCCGGACATTAGACGTTTCGATAAGAAGAGGTTGTACCTGCCATCTCCATTCTCCATCATTTGTGGTCACTCAGGCCCATGTGGCGCAGTAGAGGAACTCAATTCCCCCACATTCCCATCTCATCTTTCCCGTTCTGAACCCTGGACATGCATAAAACCCATTCTGGCTCATGGACACTCACCTCTGGTCCTGCCTCCACTTTCCTCCTTCCATTTCTTCTAGACAGCTAATTTTTTCTAGATTGAAATATAGGTCTGGCCCCCAGGTGTTCAGTGGGGCCATTCCTGAGGTCATGTTGTAAACCTCATGGGTTTCTAAATTAGTTATCTCCCATGTGAGATTATAGGGCAAGTGTGGATTACTGTCACCAACTATAACTGTAGTACCCCTGTCCAGGAGCAAAATTCCCACAATATACTTACATAGAAAACAAAATAAACCACCAAATCACATTTTTTTGCAGCTTAGTCCAGGTTTTCGGGGTCACCAACCACAGTCCTAGGCCCAGGAGGACGATCAACAGTCCCGCAAGGATCTGGGACAACATTCCCATCTACTTCGCGGCCGTCATGCGGGTCAGCTTGGTTTTTAGTGGATTCTCCGTGTCTGCTGTCACCCTCCACTAGTCCTGCAGTTGCTTCTGCTCATCTCTACTGGCCGGCCTCACGTGGGAGTGGTGTATCCAGGTCGCTACTCCGTCAACCTTAAGTGCAGTGGGGGTAACAAGAATAATTTGAAAGGGCCCTTTCCATCTGGGCTCTAGGGTCTTGCCGTTATGCATTTTTACCCATACCCAATCCCCTAGTTGGTGGGGGTGATAAGGAGGCTTGCCATTTGTCTCCCCTGTCTGGTAGAGGGCTTGGAGTGCCGGCCATATTTGACTGTGGACCCCTTGCAGGGATTGTACAGCCTGCAGCACCTCTCTAGGGCATTCAGACAGAGCCCTGGAGTTCATTCTCGGGATTACAGGAGGGGGTGCACCATATACAATTTCAAAGGGGGTCAAACCCAGATGGTAGGGGGTGTTCCTAACCCGGAACAGGGCAAAGGGAAGGAGAGTCACCCAGTCTCTGCCAGTCTCTAAAACCATTTTAGTAATGGTCTCAGGTTCTGTTCATTCTTTCTACCTGCCCAGAGCTCTGGGGATTATAAGCACAATGCAATTTCCAATCTATCCCCAGGGCCCGAGCCAACCCTTGGCTGACCTGACTAGTGAAGGCTGGCCTGTTATCCGCCCCTATGCTTTCCGGCAGCCCGTATCTGGGAACTATTTCTTCTAATATCTTTTTGGCCATTATCAAAGCAGTTTCCCCCTTGGTAGGGAAGGCCTCTACCCATCCAGAGAAAGTGTCTACCATAACCAGCAAATACCGATACCCATACCTCCCAGGTTTTACCTCTGTGAAGTCTATCTCCCAAAACAATCCCGGTTGCCCTCCGCTTTCCCTGGTACCTGCATGGGTCCCTCCGATCATCCCTGGCTGCATGACCTGGCAAACATGGCAGCTCCTGACGATGCCTTCTGCTGCCTGTCCTTGCGACTTAAATCTGAGTTGTGAAGTGTCAAGTACCTGTAGCATCTTTTTCTTGGCGAGGTGTGTTGTCTGATGCAGGTGCTCTAGCAGGTGACCGCCCAAGGCCTCTGGAATCACTAGGTGGTGTTCCCTATCTCAGAACCAGCCATCCTCCCCTTGTGTCGCCTGCAGTTTTTCTTTGGCCCAGACCTCGTCGGTGCTAGAGTAGTCCGGCTGGGGGGGGGCATCTGTCCCATTCCAAGGGGCGGCAAGCTCAAGTGTAGGATACCTGTCAGTGTAGGTCCCTCTGCAGCCCTTTTAGCCTGGGCGTCCACAACCCGGTTGCCTCGAGCCTCTAGGTAGTCCCCCTTCTGGTGCCCTGGAATGTGGACTACAGCCATTGCCTTCAGTAGCAGAATGGCTTCTAGTATTTGAAGTATCTCAGGCTTATGTTTGATTTCTTTGCCCTCTGCTGTAATGAAGCCCCTCTCTTTATAGAGGGCTCCATGTATCTGCACTGTCCCAAAGGCATAGCGGCTGTTGGTATATACCATCAGCCTCTTTCCTTGGGCCTGGCGAAGGGCTTCTGTCAATGCCACCAGTTCCGCCTTCTCGGCGGATGTCCCCTGGGGAAGGCGTGTGGCACAGATAAGCTTGCCTTGGCCATCTACTATGGCCACCCCTGCGTACCTGTGTCTGTTCCGGACGAAGCTGCTCCTGTCCGTGAACCAGGTCAGGTTGCTGTTTGGAAGGGGGCGGTCTTTCAGGTCTCTCCGGGCCATCTAGGTCTCGGCCAGGATTTCAAGGCAGATATGCTCTGGTGCTGCCGGCTCGGGATCTGGCAGAAGCGTGGCCAGGTTCAGGATGGCAGGAGTCTGGAACTCAATGTGAGGAGCATCCAACAGAAACCCCTGGTAGTGAGTCAGCCTCGCATTTGTAATCCATCATCCTGGCAGCTGCTTCAGGATCCCCTCTATAGTGTGAGGGGTGGTAATCTGCAAACGCTGACCCAGGGTAAGCTTATTGGCATCTTTAACCAGTAGAGACGTAGCTGCAATGATTCACAGGCACACCAGCCATCCCACTGCTACCAGATCTAGCTTTTTGGACAGGTATGCCACCGGTCGCCTCTAAAGTCTTAGCGCCTGCGTAAGCACTCCCTTGGCTATTCCCTTTTTCTCCTCTATAAACAGGTGGAACTCTTTCATGGGATCAGGAAACACCAGGGCCAGCGCCTCTAACATAGCTGTTCTCAAGGCTCAAAAGGCGCCTTCCATTTGCATAGTCCATTTCCACGCTTGCCCTGCCTTGCACTCTTCATATAAGGGTCGAGCCTTCTCTGCAAACCCTGGAATCCAGAGGCGGCAGTACCCCACCGACCCCAGGAACTCTCATACTTCTCAACATGAGGTTGGAGTGGGTATCCCTAACACAGTCTGTTTCATTGCCTCAGTTAGCCATCTTTGGCCTCATTTTATTATATATCCTAAATAGGTGACTTTGTCCTTGCAAATCTGAGCCTTCTTAGCACTAGCTCGGTATCCCATCTCGCCCAGCACCCCGAGTAGGTCTTTGGTGCTCTCTAAGCAGGCCTGGGGGGTTGGGGCAGCTAGTTGCAGATCATCTACATACTGCAGCAGGATCACCTCTGGGTGGTTGTCATGGTACTCACCCAAGTCGTCATGGAGGGCCTCGTTGAACAAGGTGGGTGAGTTCTTAAACCCCTGGGGCAGTCTTGTCCACGTCAGCTGCCCTTGAATTCCCCTTTCCTCATACTGCCATTCAAAGGCAAAATCTCTTGGCTGTGTTGGGCCACGGCTAGGCTGAAGAAGGCATGTTTCAAGTCCAGGACAGTATACCAAGTCTGTGTGGGGGGAAGAGAGCTTAACAGAGTGTACAGGTTTGAAACCATAGAGTGGATGTCCAGGGCACGTGCGTTGACTTCCCTGAGGTCCTGCACAGGCCTATAATCCTTTCCACCTGTTTTCCTTACTAGCAGCAAGGGAATATTCCAGGCAGACTTACACCTCCGGAGAATTCTGGTGTCTAGGAGCCTCCGGATGTGGGGCTTTATCCCCACTCTGGCCTCCTGGGGCGTGGGTGGGGTACTGTCTAACTCGGGCTGGCTCAGCTTCTGGTTTTAACTCAATGTAGAGAGGTGGCCAATGCTTCGCCCACCCTGCACCCCCTGTTTCAGCCCAGGCCTTGGGAAATTCACAGAGCCAGTGCTCCATGTCCTTTTCTCGGTCCTTCATAGGTTGATACAGTCTATACTCATCCGCCTGTGCCAGGGTCAGGATTTGAGTGACCTGGGGGCTACTGATAAGGTTGCCTTTAGCATCAGTTATTACTATTCCTTCTTCTTCAAAGTAAATACGGGCCTTAAGCTTTGTGAGTATATCTCTTCCTAACAGTGGTGTGGGGCACTCTGGGATGACCATAAAGGCATGGCTTACTTGTCCCGAACTCAGGTCCAATTTTTGCCGAGTAGTCCATCGATATGGTTTAGTTCCAGTTGCCCCCTGCCCCCAGCTAGTCTTGTTGGACAATTTTCCAGTGGTGTCTGTAATCACCGAATATTCTGCCCCCGTGTCCACTAGGAAACTGACAGGGCTCCCCTCCACTTGTAGAATTACCCTGGGTTTGGGGAGGGGAACAGAACCCCGTCCCCCCTATTCATCCTCTACTTGCCCCACCACCATCACCTTCTCGGAGGATCCAGGTCTACGTCCCACTTTCTTTTTGGGGCAGTCTATGGCCCAGTGTCCATGCTTCTTGCAATTGGCACATTGATCCTTACCTAGCCTCTCTCTCTGAGGTCACTCTTGGCCTCTTGCCCCTAGCTGACCTCCCCCTGTAGCTGTGAGTAGGATCTTGGCCATTTCTTTGTTTGCCTTACACACCTCACCTGCCTGGAACTTCCTGTCCTCTAGCCTCATCCTTT
>VBSM01000568.1:15996480-16038177 GCA_008086735.1 Cheirogaleus medius | reverse complement strand
ACATAATGAGTGTGATGTGCACCACCTGGAGGATGGACATGCTTGAAGCTCTGATTTGGCGGGGGATGGGGAGGGGTGGCAAGGGCAATATATGTAAGCTTAACAATGTTTGTACCCCCATAATATGATGAAATAAAAAAATATTTCTGGACCCCACTGGGATATTGGGTAATCACTCTGTGATTCTCCTCATGTACATGGTAAATAAACCTCTTTCTCTTACTAATCTACCTTAATAGTGAGTTGATATCTCAGAGAACTTTCATGAAAAATGGGAAGTTTCCCCTCACCCCTGCACTCTCATTTTACATAGTTACCCCCATTTTTGTATATGCATGTGGTAAGAACACCTAAAATCTACCCTCTTAGTAAATTTCCCATGCATAATTCAATATTATTAACTCTATTCTTTGTGTTGTACTTTAGATCTCTATGTTTACACATAACAGCAACTTTGTACGCTTTGACCTACATTTCCCCATTTCTTCCCCTGCCTCACCCTTCCCACACCCCACCATAGTAACTTTCATTCTATTCTTTCTGTTTCAATGTATGCAACTTTTTTTTTTTAGGTTTCACATATAAGTGAGATTATGCACTATTTTTCTTTCTATATCTGACTTATTTCACTTAGCATAATGCCATCCAGGTTCATCCATGTTGGCACAAATGATAGGATTTCCTTTGTTTTATGGCTGAATAATACTCCATATTACTATATATATATATATATATACACACACACACACACACAACACACTATTTCTTTATCCCTTCAACCTTCATGGACAAGTTAGGTTGTTTCCACATCTTGGCTACTGTGAATAATACTGCAATGAATATGGGAATGCAGATATCTGTACAAAATACTGATGTCATTTCCTTTGCATATATGCCCAAGAAATTGCTGGGTCACATGTTAGGTCTATTTTTAATGTTTTGAGGAACCTCCTCACTGTTTTGCAGAATGGCAGTACAAATTTACATTCCAACCAACAGTGTACAGTGGTTCTTTTTTTCCACACCCTCTCTAACATTTATCTCATGTTTTTTTGATAATAGCCATCCTAACAGGTGTGAGGTGATGCCTGATTGAGGTTTTGATTTGCAATTATCTGATGGTTACTGATGTTGAGCACCTTTCCATATATCTATCAGCCATTTATATGTCTTCTTTGGAAAAATGTCTGTTCAGGTCCTTTGCTTTTTTAAAAGCACATTATTTGTTTCTTGAATATTGAGTTGTGTGAGCTCCTTATATATTTTGGATATTAACCCTTTATTAGATATATGGTTTAGAAATATTTTCTCCCAACCCAAAGACTGTTTTTTATTTTTATTTTGTTGACTATTTCCTTTTCTGTGCAAAAGCCTTTTAGTTTGATGTAGTCTCACTTGTTTATTTTGCTTTTGTTGCCTGAGTTTTTGGTGTGATATCCAAAAAATCATTGCCAAGACCAATGTCAAAGAGATTTTTCCCTATGTTTTTTTTCTAGGAATTTTACAGTTTTAGGTCCTACATTTAGGTCTTTAATCCATTTTCAGTTGAATTTTGTATATGGTTTAAGATAAGGGCCCAATTTCATTCTTTTACATGTGGATATCCAGTTTTCCCAACACCATTTATTGGAGATATTATCATTTCCCCCATTGTGTCTTTTTGTTACCTTGTCAAAAATAAGATGACCATATATGCTTGAGCTTATTTAACAAACATTTATTGAGTACCTTCTATATGCCAGACACCATAATGATAACTAAGAAAATGGTAGTATATAAAAAGAGATCCTGTCCATTGTATGGTTTGCATTATAGTGGTGAAAGACAGACAATAAACTATAAGCAGAACAAATGTTTATATTTTATAGTAAGCTATAAGGTAATAAATGCTATGGATAAAAGAAAAAGTAAAGAAGGTAAAGATGTATTGTGAGTGGGGGTAGAGATGTGGTGGGTGGAAGTAAAAGGTACAGATGATGAAAGGTCATGCAGGCCACTATAAGGGACTCTGGTTCTATTCTGGGCAAAATGAAAAAACATTACATATTTTTTATTTATTTTTATCACAAAAATGACTTAACCTGACATGATTTAAAATGGTCACTCTGACATTCATAATGTGTTCCTTTTTTAGTAAAATAAAAAAACCTGAATCAATTGTACTTATGCAAATAAAACACATACTGGGAATGAATTATTTCCAGCCCTGTTCCACCCTACTCAAGAAGCATTTATTGAGGAGCATTTATCAACAACCACTATATGTCAGGCACTGTACCAAATGCTAGTGGGTAGAAAAATAAGACTAACAATTTTTATGCTCAAGAAATTAATAGTCTAGTGTGGGAAACATACATGTAAACTAACATGAATCAAAGTACGAAGAAGAGTTTTCGTTGAGAGGACATTAAGTGATTCCCAAACATTTTTTTTTTTATTTCAGAATTTTACAGGAGTACATAAGTTTTGGTTACATAATTTTCTTTTCTACATTTTGAGTCGAAGTTATAAGTGTGCCCTTCAGTCAGTTAGTGTGCACTGTGCCCATTAGGTGCTAATTTACCCATCTCCTCCTCTCTCTTCCCACCTACTTGATTTCCCTTTAATTTTACTTCCATATGTGCACATAAGTGTTGATCGATTAGTTTCAATTTAGTATTGAGTACATGTGGTGTTTATTTTTCCATTCTTGTGATATCTCACTAAGAAGAATCACCTCTAGCTCCACCCAGGTAGTTACAAAAGATACTAGATCTCCATTTTTTTATTATGGCTGGTTAGTGCTCCATAGTATACATATGCCACATTTTATTAATCTACTCATGTATTGATGGGCACTTGGGTTGATTCTACATTTTTGCGATTGTGAATTGTGCTGCTATAAACATTTGAGTGTAAGTGGTTATTTTTTTATATAAAATGTCCTTTTTTTCTTTGGGAAAATACCTAGCAGTGGAGTTACTGGATCAAATGGTAGGTCTACTTTTAGTTCTTTGAGGTATCTCCATACTACTTTAGATAGAGGTTGTACTAGTTTGCAGCCACATGAACAGTGTATAAGTGTACCTTTCTCTCCTCATCCTCATCAGCATTTGTTGTTTAGGGACTTTGGATAAAAGCCATTCTCACTGGAGTTAGGTGATATCTTATTGTGGTTTTGATTTTCATTTCCTTGATGATTAGAGACTTTGAGCATTTTTTCATGTGTTTCTTGTCTATCTTCTTTTAACAACTTTCTATTCATGTCATTTGCCCACTTTTTAATGAGGTTATTTGACATTTTTCTTGCTGATTTGCTTGAGTTCTTTGTAGATTCTGGTTATCAGCCCTTTATCAGATGTATAGCATGCAAATATTTTATCCCATTCTGTAAATTGTCTATTTGCTCTATTGATTGTGTCCTTGGCTGTGCAGAAGCTTTTTAATTTGATCAGATCCCATTCATTTATTTTTTTGTTGCTATGATTGCTTTTGGAGTGTTCTTCATAAATTCGTTGCCTAGGCTCATATATATAAGTGTTTTTACAACATTTTCTTCTGGAGTGCTTATAATTTCATGCCTTATCTTTAAGTCTGTTATCCTTTATGAATTAATTTTTGCGAGAGGTGAGAGGTATGGGTCAGCAGAATGAATATTGTTAAAATGTATATACTACCCAAAATGATTTAAAGAGTCAATGTAATCCCATTAAAATACCAATATTATGTTTTGCAGACCTCGAAAAAATAGTTCTACACTTTGTGTAGAACCAGAAAAGATTCTGAATGCTTAATGCAATCCTACGTAATAAGAATATATCAGGAAGCATCACTTTACCAGACATCAAGCTATGCTACAAGGCTATAGTAATCAAAAGCAGCATTGTATTGGCACAAAAACAGAGACATAGATCTATGGATCAAACAGAGAACACAGATGTGAATCCATCCTCATACTGCTATCTGATCTTTGATGGAGCAGACAAAAACATACACTGGGGTAAAGAATCCCTATTCAGTAAATGGTTCTGGGAAAATTGATAGCCTCATGTAGAAGGCTGAAACAGGATTTTCAAACTTTGAATGTTACCTTGAAAATAGTCACAATAACTATTTATTTTAGGAATATGTTTTATTCCTTTAGAGAATAAAGAGATACTTAGATTTGTGTGAATATCAGACTTTAATGTAGCATAGATAAGAAGACTACAGGAGAAAATATATGGAAAATGTATTGGAGAAAAGTCTTTTTAAAATAAGGCTGGGGATATTTAGATTGACTGTTATAGATTTAATCTCCATGAAATTTTCTTAATTTTGACTTTACTGAGACTATTGCATATTTGTACCATCACTACTTGGTAGAAGATCTATAATAAAGCAGACATTTAATTTGCTAATTTGAATTTGTTTAGAGGAACACTTTGTTTTGTCACACATTATTGGGCTTTGCAGATATTGTGTTTTTAATAAATTGAAGTTTTGTGGCAACCTCACATCAAGCATCAAGCAAGTCCATCAGGCACAATTTTTCCAACAGCATGTACTCACTTTGTGTTTTTTTTTTTTTTGTCACATTTTGGTAATTCTCACAGTATTTCAGAATTTTAAATTATTATTATACCTATTATGATGATGTGTGATCAATGATCATTGATGTTACTATTATAATTGTTTTGGGGCACCATGAACCAAACCCATATAATATGGAAAACTTAATACATGTGTGTTCTGACTACTCCATCAACTGGCCATTGTCCTGCCTCTCTCCCTTTCCTTAGGTCCCCCTTTCCCGGAAACACAGCAATATTGAAATTAGGCCAATTACAGTAATAACCTTACAGTGGCCTGTAAGTATTCAAGTGAAAGAAAGAGTTCCATGTCTCTCATTTTAAATCAAAAGCTAGAAATGATTAAATTTAGTGAGGAATGTATGTTAAAGCCACGATATGCCAAAAGCTAGGCCTCTTACACTAAACAGTTACCCAAGTTGTGAATGCAAAGGGAAAGATCTTGAAGGAAATTGAAAATGCTACTCCAGTGAACAGAGGAGAATTCAATGACTGGCTTCAAAGCTTGAAAAGATAGGCTGACTCTTGTTAAGGGCTAATGCAGCTGGTGATATCAAATTGAGGCCAATGCTCATTTACCATTCTGAAAATCCTAGGGTCCTTAAAAATTATGCTAAATCTACTCTGCCTGTGCTCTATAAATGAAACAACAAAGTCTGGATGGCAGCATATCTTTTTACAGTATGGTTTACTGAATATTTTAAGCACACTGTCGAGACCTACTGCTCAGAAAGAGAGAGAGAGAGAGAGAGAGAGAGATTTCTTACTGCTTATTGACAATGTACCTGGTCACTCACGAACTGTGATGGAGATGCACGTGGCAATTAATGTTGTTTTTGTGCTTGCTTAGACAACATCCATTCTGCATCCCATGGATCAAGGAGTAATTTTAATTTTCAAGTCTTATTACTTAAGAAATCCATTTTATAAGGCCATAGCTGTTATAGTAAATCCTCTGCTGGATCTCAACAAAGTAAATTGAAAACATTCTGGAAAGAATTTATCATTCTAGATGTCATAGAGAACATTTGTGATTCATGGTAGTTGGTTGAAATATCAATATTAATAAGAATTTGAACAAAGTTGATGCCAACCTTCATGGATGACTTTTAGGGGTTCAAGACCTCAGTGGAGAAAGTAACTGCAGATATGTTAGAAATACCAAGAGAACTAGAATTAGAAGTGGAGCCTGAAGATGTGACCGAATTGCTATAATCTCATGATAAAACTTAAATAGATGAAGAGTTGCTTCTTATGGATGAGCAAAGGAATTAGTTTCTTGAGATGGAATCTATTCCTGGTGAAAATGCTGTGAACATTGAAATGACAACCAAGGATTTAGAATAATACATAAACTTAGTTGATAAAGTAGTGGCAGGGTTTGAGAGACTGACTCCAATTTTGAAAGAGGTTCTCCTGTGGGTAAAATGCTATCAAAAGCAATGCATGCTACAGAGAAATCCTTCATGCAAGGAAGAGGCAATCAATGCACAAACTTCACTGTTGTCTTATTTTAAGAAATTGCCATGGCCACCTCAACCTTCAGCAACCAGCATTCTGATCAGGCAGCAGCCATCAACATTGAGGCAAGAACCTCTGCTGGCAAAATGATTATGCCTCACTGAAGGTTCAAATGATCATTAGCAAATTTTAGCAATAAAGCATTAATTAAGGTATGCACAATGTTATTTTAAACATAATGCTATTGTACCCTTAATTGTCTATAATGTGGTGTAAACATGACTTTCATATGCACTGGGAAACCAAAAAAATCATGTGACTCACTTTACTGCAATATTTGCTTTATTGTAATGTTCTTGAACCAAACCCTCTATATCTCCAAGGTATGCTGTACATGAAAAATATATATCTACCTTTCCTAAAATGAAGTCTCATGGAGCACAGAGAACTCCTCCAGAAGATGTTAATTGTACTATGGCCAAAGCAGGCGTCCTCAAACTACGGCCCGAGGGCCACATGTGGGTGTTTTTGCCCGTTTGTTTTTTTACTTCAAAATAAGATATGTGCAGTGTGCATAGGAATTTGTTCCTAGTTGTTTTTAAACTATATAGTCTGGCCCTCCAACGGTCTGAGGGACAGTGAACTGGACCCCTGTTTAGAAAGTTTGAGGACCCCTGGCCAAAAGTATAGGATATGTTATCTTCTATATATCTCTCTAAGAAAGATATAACACATATTAGTATGTTGATGATTCTGAGAAATTCTACCTTAATAAAATATGTATAAAGGTGTTTAACTTAGTGGTTCCTAAATTTAGAGAAACATGAAGCAACTTTTTTCCTACAGAACAGCAGTATGACAGAAGATCAGTTTGAGTAAATATTGATGTTGGCAGTCTCTTTTCTGTCCCACTTACCTAATGCAGGCCAATTTTGCAAGTGTGTGTGTGCGCCCTAAAATCAATTAGGTGTAGCACATTCAATATCAGGAGCTGCTTGCTAATTACTAAAGTAGCCTGACCCAAATTTAATACATCTTGGTCTTCTGCCATTCTGTTTAATAAACTCAGAAAGTAATTAATTTGCTTTTTGAAAGGCTGTGATTCTTCCACAGCAAATAAATCTTCCATGTCCTGGATGAATGTTTAAATTGATTGTTTAATCCAATTATTCTTTTTACAATTATTCTTTAAAATAACTGTTCACGTGGGCTAAAATATGTCAGTCTGCTCTGTAGTAATGCCAAAAATAATAAATGTTGACTTATACAATGGATCCATTAGAGACTATTTTGGTTCAGTGTATTGGGTGCATTCTTTTTAGGGAATTTGTTACTATTATCTTCCCTACATTACATAAGTTTGTCCTTCATCTTTTGAAGAATATAGTCATTGTGAATTAATTTTTATATTAATTTATTGAGTTTTATCTAAGCAAAAATATCATTCAACTACTCATATGCCTTTTTTAAGAAAAATAAAATCTTATCAGTATTCAGATGTGTCATATCCCCACTTCCAGCCTTGTCTCTCCAATCCATTCTCCACCCCTTAGCCAGTGGGAACTTTCTAAAATACTGGTCTAAGTATGTAATCTGCTTATAACATTCCAACCGTCCCTCTCATTATCCACAGAATGAAGTTCCAACTCCTTAACATGATCCTATGTGGCTTGGATCTGTCTAGTTCTTTAGTTTCATCTCTTACTTAACTTGCTTAACTTGTCTTGATTTGGCCACAAAAAGTACATGCAGCCCCTCCTATGTTCTATAAGTTCTCACTTTTGCCTAAGCTATTCTTTCTACCTTGTACAGTCCTATTTTCTCTTCATCTTGTTAGCTCTATCCATAGCCAATGTCCTCTGCTAAGATGTCACTTCTTCAGGGTAGCATTCTATGACTTCCAAGATTAGAATAAGTGCCTCTCAGTAGTTCTCCCACAGCATACTTTACACTCCCATCATTGGATCTATCTGTGCATAATACCATTTTCATAATCATCTGAGAGAGAAAAATAAGAAGTATAATGCATGTTTTAACTAAATCAAAGACAACAAGGACACCACTCTATATTTTTTAAACTGAAAACATGTATCTTAAGTGTTTATTTCCATTTCCCATTGTTACTTAATTGAATTTAGCTTTATGATAATATTTTCTAGTATAATTAAAACAAAATGCTGATTTATACATAGACTTATTTTTGGGGAAATGCACTAAATATTTTGTTTCCTTTTGAGAAAGAGGCTAAGATTCAAAGGAGGGAGTAAGGAGTATAATTTTGAAGATTTAGCTAATGGCATATCATTTTATCCAGAACTATTGATCAGATTGCTAAGGATTTTAGCAATGTTTGTAGCTAGCAGAGAATGAAGTGGTATCAGGTTGTACTGAATCCTGACATTTCCTCAGATAAAATTTCTACTAATGTTGCTGGAAGATGACACAATTGAATAAAAGCTCAATACAGGTGTTTTACTAGAGTAATTTTGGTGTGTTTGTCATTGTCATAGATACATGAATCATTCTTATCTCCACCCAAACCTGTTTCTCTTTCTTTCTTGCTTATTCTGGTAAATGACACCATCACCTAAGCTGTGGAAACCTCCATGTTATCCTTGACTTATTTTCCCCTTATCACTCACATTCAGTCACTTCATAATGCCCTGTCAATTATGCCTCCAAAATGATTCCTTCTCTTCCATTCCCACTACTAATATCCTATTACACACCTTCATCATACCTTTAATGATTATCTATCTGGTTATCCTACCTCCATATCCACCCCAGCAGAACCAATTCATCCTTCATAGCATAATGGTAAAGAGTATGTACTCCAGAACCAGAGTGCTTGAGTTTGTGACCCTGGTTTTGCTACTTAACAGTTGTGTGATATTGGACAAGTTTTTTAACTTCTCTATACCTCATTTTCCTTCTCTGAAAAAATGAGAATCATAATAGTATCTACATCTTTGCATTATTCTAAATATAATATATATATATACATATATATATATATGGCACTTACAACAGCACCTGGTACATAATAAATGCTGCATATGTATGAGCTAATGGTAGTCGTAATAGTAGTAAAACCTATCTTAGTTTATTATGCCCCTACTTAAATACCCCTGATGTTTCCTCATTGCCTCAGTGCACATTCCTTACCATGGTACACATCACCTTGCGTAAACCATCCCAGGCTGATGAATTTAAGTTCCATTTATAGCTACCAAATAGTTTATATTCTAGCCACAATAAACTACTTGACATTCTCTGAAGAACACATCTACGTTTCTAAAATGCCACCAGGAAAACGCTTATCTACTCTTAAACTTTCACTTCTAGTGCTACCTTCTATCTATAAACTTGATTAGTTCATTCCATCCTCACCGTAAAACAGAATTAATTGCTATTTTCTTTGCATTCTCTTCAATAATACTTTATATACTTCTTTATTATTCAGTCAACATATATTTGTTGACTTTTTATTACATGTCAGGCACTGCTATAGGCACTGGACTTACAGCATATATCAAAACAAAGTCTCTTCCCTTATTCTTTACATAGATAACAGTCAATAAACAAATATGTAAGAAGTGTGGGTTATAGGATCTATAGAGATATATAATGCAGAGTGAAGAAAGTGTGAGATACTAGGAAAACAGAGTGGCTATTTTATAATTATCATTAAAGTGAAGAAAGTGCTTAGGGAAGAAGAGGAGCTCAGGAGCGGTGAAATGTTGCAGATACATTGAGTACAAGAGGGACTGGTAATTGACCAATGGTTTTACCACTTGTATTTCACTATTTACTCACATGTCTTTCCCGGTACCCTGTGTCATCTTCCAGAGGCCTAACATTAAAAATCTGTGCCAGACACTCAATAGATACTCAGTAAAAATTGATTGAGTTACATAGAATGGACATTCCATTTTAAAAGTATCTCATTGAAAGTCTTTGTCACAAAAGCAATTTTCTTTTTCAAGTTTGTGTACAGTTTATGAGATATATACACAAGGTCAAAGTTATTAAGTAACAAAAATAAAATTTAAGATATAGGATATTTGTATTCAACTATGTGACTTATGATAGGATGTACATAGCTTCTATACATTTTCTAAAGAGATAATAAGATAATCTGCATTGCAACTTTTGGAGATCTTTCAAACACTGCCAGCATTCTTTATTAATAATAAGACTCCCAGGTGAGATAAAATGCCCAGAGGTCAATTGCAAGAGCTCTTAGTTTAATAATGCAAAATCTTCTTTTCTTCAACTAGATTGTAAAATCCTCTCCTATATGGTAAACTTAGCAAGCTTAGTAAATACATATGAGATTTAAACCTTTATATTTTAATAATCTTTTTTATGTTGTATATTGAACCAGAGTCTGGAAACCCTCGCCAGATGAGATATTTTCATTCTACATTATCAAGCTCTTCTAGTATTTTAAAGCTTCAATATAGGCAGTCATCTTACTTGACCTTCCTTACATAAATTTCTGGAGATTCAGGTCTAACATTTTTAGACCATATTATGTGTCTAGCCTATTTAAAATATCATTTGAAAAAGATGGATGTCAGCAAGTCAGTAAAATAGGACTCTCGAATGTTTGTCCCCCCCTCAGAACATCAATTCAAACAACTATGAATGCACAAAAATACCTTCACAAGAGCTGAGGATACCAGTTGAGAGATTACAACACCTGTATGCAGCAAAGAAACAAGAAAAGATTCACCGAAGAGAGTAGGAAGGACAGTTTTATATTATTTTTGCCACCCTTCACCAAATCCTAGGCAGCACAGCTTGGCAAGAGATATCCTCTGTATGGGAGGAGGAGAGGGAATTAAGAATTGGATTTTGAAACAAAACTCAAAAGTAGGCCCACTCCAGTAAAACTTACTGCCAGGAAGGCCCTCATGGCCTCAGACTCCAGGCTGGTACCCACAGACCAAGGTTCCAGGCCCATGTGGTCCAAGCTAGAACCATAGCCCCAGGCTAAAAACCTGCATAGCAGGCTCAGTCTCTGAGCCAAACCAGCACCAAACAGGTGCCAGAGACCCCAAAATTCAGGCACACCCTAGCACCAGGTCAGCCCCCACAGAGAATCATGCTCTGGGCCTACCCCAGAGCTAGAATAGCCCCAATAGCCCCAGGTTGTTTCGTGACTACTCCTAGTACTAGGCTGGCTATCATGGCCCCAAGATTCAGGCCTATCCCAGCATCTGGCCATCTCTCAGAGCCCCAGTCATCAGGCCTACTACTGCAGACCCAGCCTCCAGGGTGGCCACTATAGATACATGGCCACCTAGTGCCAAGCCAGCCACTGTGTCCCCAGGCTTCAGGCCTACCTCAGCACCAGGTTGACATATACAGACTCAAAAACCAGGCAGATACACACAAAAACAGACTCAAGTCCTGTCCAGTGCCACTGAAACCTCATGCTCTAGCAGATCTAATGTCCAGGCCTCTGTCAGTAGACACTTGCACTAGACCAGTTTCCATAAACCCAGGCTCCAGGATCATCCCTATTTACTCAGATCCCAGGCTGGCCCCCAAGGCCCTAAGAACCAGGCAACCTTTTATGGACACAACCTCAAGGTTGCCACCTGCACACCCAGCCTCCAGGCCAGCACCAGTGGAAACAGGTTCCAAGCCAGACAACACAGCACTAAGCTCCAGGCCAGCACCAGTGGCTTCAGGCACTAGGCCAGCACCCATGATTCTAGGCTCCAAATCAGCTCAGCCCCTAAACACTCAGGCTCCATTCTGGCCATAGCACCAGGTTGGTTCCACGCTGCAGGCGAGTCCCCATGACCCCAGGTTTCAGAGGACCCAAGATGCAGGCCTTTCTCCAGCAGACCCAGGGACTAGCCGTACTCCAGTAAAACCCAGTGCCAGGCATAACTCTGTGGACTAAGGCTCCAATAACACACCTGTAGACACAGGCTCCAGGCAACCCCCTATGGACCCAGACCTACCCTGGCATATTCAGGCTCCAGGCCCATCCAGTGGTTCTAGGTAACAGGCCTGCCCTAGCATCAGATTGGCCTCACTAGGCTCAAGCTCTATGCCCATCCCAGTGGACCCAACCAGCCCATCCAGCACCTGGCTAATCCTTATAGACTCAGGCTCAGGGAACATCCCAGTACCATGTCAGCCACCATAAACCCAGGACCCATGTCTGCCCTTGTGGACACAGCCTTTAGACTCATCCCCACAGACCCAATCAACAAAACCACCCCAGTGGATCCAGGCTTCAAGTTCAACCATGCAGACCCAGGAACCAGGGATACACACCTGTTGACACAGGCATCAAGATAGCCCACCTAGGGACTCCCGCAGCAAGCCCACCCAAGGACCACACCAGACAGCCTTCTCAGAATTGCTGAATGCACTGACTGATGAAGAGCGTTCCCAGACAAAGCCAGTGTGATAAGACTGGAATAAGTCCCTACTTCAAATGCACAGACAATAAAGTAAAGCAACAAGAAACAAAAAATGAAGGACATATAACACTACTAAAAAATCAATAATAATCTCCCATTAACTGAACCCCAAAATGAAAATATATTAACCACATGACAAAGAATTCAAAAGAATCGTTTTACAGAAGTTTAGCAAACTTGAATAAAATATAGAGAAAAAACTCAATGACATCAGGAAAACAATAAATTACAAAAAGTAGAAATTTAACAGAAACATTAAAAACAGAAAGCTTGAAAATTAACAGACAGATTGAAATTATTTTAAAAAATCAAGCAAATCCTGGAGTTGAACATATAGTGAATGAAATAAAGAATGCAATACGGAACATCAGCATCAAAATTGATCAAGCAGAATAAAGTATCTATGAACTCAAAGACAGATTAATTGAAAATAAAGTGTCAGGAGAAAAAGAAAGAATGAATGAAAAGAAATGAAGAAAGCTTACATGTTTTATGGAATAGGATCAAAAGTGCAAATATTCAAGTTATAGGAGTTTGTGAAGGAGAAGAGAAAGAAACAGAGATAGAAAGCTTATTTAAAGAAAAAATAACATAAAATTTCCATTTACGAAAAGATATAAATATACCGATACAGGAAGGTGAAAAGTCTCCAATCAGATTTAATTAAAGCAAGACTAAACTAAGGTATATTACAGCCAAGTTGTCTACAATCAAGGCAAAGAAAGGATCCTGAAAGTAACAAGAGAAAAAGAGCAAATAACATATTAGGAAATTTAAATAAGGCTAGTTACATATTTCTCAGCAGATTCTGTACAGGCCAGGCAGTAGTCGGATAATATATTCCAAGTGCTGAAGGAAAAAAAAAAACAACCTGATAACTAAGAATACTCATCATTGTTTGGATGTTTATCTCACCAAATCTCATCTTGAAATTTTGTCCCCAGTGTGGCTGTGTTGGGAATTGGGGCCTGGTGAGGGGTGTTTGAGTCATAGAGGAAGATCCTTCATGAATAAATTAATTCCCTCCCTTGGGAGTGAGTGAGTGCTCACTTTTACTGGTTCCTGTGAGAGCTGGTTGTTAAAAAGAGTGTGGCACCTCCATCTTCTCTCTCTTGCTTTCTCTCTCCACCATGAGATATCTGCACATGCTGTCTCCTTGCCTCCTGCCATGAGTGGAACTGCCTTAGGCTCTCACTAGAAGCTGAGCAGGTGCCTGTGTTGTGCTTCTTATACAGCCCGCAGAACTGTAAGCCAAATAATCCTCTTTTCTTTGTAAATTACGTAGCCTCAAGTAACACAATAGACAAAGACAGAAAAGTGGTACTAGGAGTAGGGTGTTACTATAAAAATACCTGAAAATGTAGAAGTGACTTTGGAATTGGGTAATGGCAGAGGTTAGAATAGTTTGGAGGGCTCAGAAAAAGACAAAAAGACAAAGTAAAGTTTGGAACTTCTTAGAGGTTGATTAAGTGGTTGTGATCAAATGCTGATATAGAAATTGAGACAGTAAAGGTCATGCTAATAAGATCTCAGATGAAAATGAAGAATTTGTTGGGAACTGAAGCAAAAGTCACCCTTGTTATGTCATAGCAGAGAACTTGGCTGCATTGTGCCCATGCCCAATGGCTTTGTGGAAGCCCAAACTTATTGACATACCATATCTAGAGGACGAGATTTCTAAGCAGCAAAGTGTTCAAGAAGTGGCGTGGCTACTTATAACAGCTATATGATCAGATATGACAGCAAAGGAGTGAGCTAAAGGTAGAATTAATAACTAAAAGGGAAGCAGAGAGCATAAATAATTTGGAAAATACATAGCCTTGTTGTGTGGTAGAGAATGAAAGAGCATTTTCAGAATAGAAATCCAAGGATGCTGTGGATTTCTTATTAGAAAGATTAGCATGGATATAAAGGAATCAGGTGCTAATAGTCAAGACCGTGGGATAAAGGTCTGGAAGGCCTTTCAGAAATCTTTAGGACCACTCCTCTCATCACAAGCCCAGAGGTCTAGGAGGACAGTATGGTTTCAGGGGACAGGCCCAGGGTGCAGCTGCCCTGTACCACCTTGAAATGCTGCTCCTGCATCACAGCCACTTCGCTGCAGCGGTGGCTCAAATGGTCCCAAACACTGCTCAGGTGCCTGCTCTAGAGAGTGCGAGCCATAAGCCTTGGCAACTTTGACATGGTGTTAGGTCTACAAGCACCCAGAATGCAAGAGTGGTGGAGGCTAGGTGGTTTTCACCTAGATTTCAGAGGATGTATGGGAAAGTCGGAATGCCCGGGTGAAGCCTGCCGCAAAGGAAGAGCCACTGCCTCTAGAAGGGCAGTGCCTACAGGAGCTGTGGAAATGGGCTGCTGCACAGATTCCAGAATAAAAGAACCACCAGCACCGTGCAATTTCAGCCTGGAAAAGCCACAGGCATTCAACTCTGACCCATGAGAGCAGCTATGTGAGTTGTACCCAGCAAAGCCATGTTGACAGGGCTGCCCAAAACCTTGGGAGCCCCTCTTACCACTATGCCCAGGATGCAGGATATAGAGTCAAAGATTATATCACAGCTTTAAGACTTAATGTCTACCCTACTTAGTTTTAGACTTGCATGGAGCCTGTTACTCCTTTCTTTTGGCTGAGTTCTTTCTTTTTGAATGGGAATGTTTATCCAACATCTGTACAACCATTTTATCATAAAAACAAATAACTTGATTTTGAATTTACAGACTTATAGAAAGTAATTTGCCTTGGTCTCAGATGATACTTTGGACTTTTGAGTTGATGCTAGAACAATTTAAGACTTTAGGGAACTATTGAGAAGAGATGATTATATTTTTCAATGTGAGAAGGGCATAATTTTTCAGGGGCCAGGGGTGGAATGCTATAGGTTGGATGTTTGTCCCTGAACATCTCATCTTGAAATTTGATCCTCAATGTTGGAAGTAAGGTTTAGTGGGAAGTGTTTGGGTTATGTGAGAGTGAATTCCTCATGAATAGATTAATAGCCTGGGAATGGGGGGAGTGAATGAGTATTCACTTTATTAGTTCCTGTGAGAGCTGATTATTATAAAGATCCTGGCACCTCCCTCTTACTTATTCTCTTGCTATGTGATCTCTGCACAAACCAGCTTATTTTCCCCTTCCAACATGAGCACAAGTATTCTAAGGCCCTTATCAGAAGCCAAACAAATACTAGTGCCATGCTTCTTGTACAGACTTCAGAGCCATTAGCCAAATAAACCTCTTTTCTTTATAAATTATCGAGCCTCAGTTATTCCTTTGCAGGAGCACAAACAGATGAAGACAAGACTGTACCCAGCAAAGCTGTCCTTCAGAAATGAGGCAGAGATAAAAACTTTCCCCGAAAATCAAAACTGAGGAAGTTCATCACCACCAAACCTGTCTTATAAGAAATGGTAAAAGACATTCTTCAAGGTGAAAAAAATGATGTTAATGAGTAATGAAAACATATGAAAATATAAAACTCACTGGTAAAAGTAAGTACACAGTCAAATTCAGTATATTATAATACTGTAATTGTGGTATATACATCGCATATTAAAAGTCAAAACTTCTTCTAGGATTCTTAAGGTTTCATGCCTTAGGTTTAAATCTGTTATATATCTTGAGTCGATTTTTGTGAGAGGTGAGAGGTAGGGATCCTGATTCAATCTTCTGCATGTGGCTATCCACTTTTTCCAGGACCATTTATTGAAGAGAGATACTTTTCCCCATTGTATATTTTTGTCTGCTTTATCAAAGATTAGATTACCGTATGCAGATGGTTTCATCTCTGGAATCTCAGTTCTATTCCAAATATTGATGCTTCTGTTCTTGTGCCAGTGTCTGGCTGATTTAATTATTATTGCTTTATAGTACAGCTTGAATTCAGGAAGACAGATGCCTCCCAGTTTGTTCTTTCAAATTAAGATTTCTTTGGCTATATGAGGTTTTTTCGGTTCCATACAAAGTGAAGAATTATTTTTTCTAGATCTGTAAAGAATGATGGTGGTACTTTGATGGGAATTGCATTAATTCTGTAGATCACTTTAGGTAATATTGACATTTTAACAATATTGATTCTACCAATCCAAACCCTATTAGACCTTCGCCTAGGCAAAGAATTCTTGAGGAAGACCCCCAAGGCAATCACCACAGCATCAAAAATAAACAAATGGGATCTGATCAAATTAAAAAGCTTCTGCACAGCCAAGGAAACTATCATTAGAGCAAATAGACAACCCACAGAATGGGAGAAAATATTTGCTCTCTACACTTCTGATAAAGGTCTAATAACAAGAATCTATCTAGAACTCAAAAGAATTAACAAGAAAAAATCAAACAACCCCATCAAGAAATTGGCAACGGAAATGAACAGAAACTTCTCCGAAGAAGACAGAATAATGGCCTGCAAACATATAAAAAAATGCTCAACATCTCTAATCATTAGAGAAATGCAAATCAAAACCACAATGAGATAACACCTAACCCCAGTGAGAATGGCTTGTATCAAGAAATCCCAAAACAGCAAATGTTGGTGGGGATGTAGAGAGACAGGAACACTTTTACACTGCTGGTGGGACTGTAAATTAGTGCAACCTTTGTGGAAAAGAATTTGGAGATACCTCAAACAGCTAGAAATTGAAATACCATTCGACCCAGCAATAGCATTGTTGGGCATCTACCCAAAAGAGCATAAGACATTCTATTATAAAGACATCTGCACCCGAATGTTTATGGCAGCACAATTCACTATTGCAAGAACATAGAAACAACCCAAGTGCCCGTCAATTCATGTGTGGATAATTAAAATTGGTATATGTTCACAATGGAATATTACTCAATTCTAAGGAACGACAGCAAGCTAGCACCACTTATACTAACCTGGATTAAGTTTCAGCCTATTATCCAATGTGAGGTGACAAAAGATCAGGAAAATGGGCTCCACATGTACTCGCCATCAAATTGTCACTGACTGATTGAAACTATGGTGCCCAAATGGTGGCAGTGTTCACCAGGGATTAGGGGGTGGGGGGACAGACCCACATCTTAGGGATGTGGTGAGCATTGTGGAGCAGAAGGGCATACCTCTAACCCTTCCTAGGGAGAGGCAAAGATATAAAATGTAACCAAAATGTCAAAAAAAATTTATCGGGTGTCGGGCAAATGAGAGGGGGGAGGAAGGGTTGGGCGTATACTTACATAATGAGTGTGATGTGCACCACCTGGAGGATGGACATGCTCGAAGCTCTGACTTGTCGGGGGGGAGGGGTGGTAAGGGCAATATATGTAACCTTAACAATACTTGTACCTCCATAATATGATGAAATAAAAAAAAGAAAAAAAAAGTCAAAACTGTTGAAAATGATGGTGGCTGTATTAATTTGTTAAGGGATACACAATATAAAAAGACATAAATTGTGAAATCAGAAATTTTAAATGTAGGAGGAGGGGTAAAATTGTACAGATTTTTATAAGATCAAAGTTAAGTTATCAACTCAAAATAGTCTGCTGTTACTATAAGATGATGTTTTTTAAGCCTTGTGGTAACCAGTGTAAAAATCTCAATGGATATACAAAGGATAAAAGTAAGGACTCAAATCATATCACTAGAGAAAATCAAGGCAGCAAGAGAGTAAGAATTGAACAAAAGGCCTACAAAACTGCCAGAAAACAATTGACAAAATGCAATAGAATGTCCTTATACATCAATAATTACCTTGAATGTAAATGGATTAAAATCTCTAACCAAAGACAGGGAGTGACTTTGTTTAGTTAAGACAAAAAAAAACAACCAAAAAACAAACAAAAAAAAGACTCATCTATATGCTTCCAAAAAGAGATGTACTTCATTTGTGAGTAAACACATATACTGAAAATAAAGGGATGGAAAAGGACAGTCCATGCAAATGAAAATCAAAATAGAATAGGAGTAGCTATATTTAGATAAAATAGACTTTAAGTCAAAAACTGTGAAATAAGAGAAAGAAGGTCATTATACAATGACAAAGGGGTCAACTCATTAAGAGGATATAACAATTGTGAGAATATATGCACCCAATATCAAGGCACCTAAGGATATAAAAGAAACATTAATAGAACTGAGAGGAGAGATAGACTGTAAAAAAAATAGTAGAAGACTTCGATATTCTACTCTCAGTAATGGACAAATCATCCAAACAGAAAATCAATAAAGAAATATTAGACTTAAACTACAGTTTAGACTAAGTTGACCTACCAGACATATACAGAATATTTCATCCAATAGTAGCAGAATACAAATTCTTTTTAAATACACATGTAACCTTCTCCAGGATAAATCATGTGTTAGGCTACAAAACAAATCTTAACAAATTTAAGAAGACAGTAGTCATATTGAATAACTTTTCCAACCATAGTGGTATGGAATTAAAAATCAATACAGGAGGAATTTCAGAAAAAAATACATGGAAATTAAACAGTATGTTTCTGAAAATAAGAAAAATTATAAAATATCTTAAGAAAAACAAAAAAGGAAACACAACATACAAAAATGTACATAATGTAACAAAACCAGCTCTAAGAAAGAAGTTCATAGCAGGAATCCCCAAGAGGAAAAAAAATATCAAATAAATAATATAACACTACATTATAAATAATGAGAAAAACAAGACCAAACTTAGCCCAAAGTTAATAGAAGGGCAGAAATAATAGAGAGTTTAACATAAATAAATAAAACAGATGCTGGAAAAATAGTACAAAATATCAAAAAAATTAAGACTTGGTTTTTTGAAAAGATAAATAAAATGGACAAATCTTTAACTAGACTAAGAAAAAAAGATTAAATTAAAATCAGAAATAAAACAGGAGACATTATAACTGATGCCACAGAAATACAAAGGATTGTAGAGATTGCTATGAAATATTTATATGCCAAAAAATTATATATCCTAGAAGAAATGAATTAATTCCTAGACATATACAACCTACCAAGACTGAATCACAAAGAAATATAAAATCTGAACATACCCCAATAATGAGTAAGAGGATGGAATCAATAATAAAAAATCTTCCCACAAAGAAAGTTCTAGCATCTGATGGATTCACTGCTGGATTCTACCAAACATTTTTAAAAGGACTAACACTAATCATTCTCAATCTCTTCCAAAAAGTTGAAGAAAAGGGAATACATCCAAATTCATTTTATGAGTCCAGTATTACTATACCATAGCCAGACAAGAACACTACAAGGAAAAAAACAAAGAATAAAATTGCAGACCAATGTCTCTGATGAACATGATGCAAAAATCTTCAACAGTATACTAGCAAACAAACTTCAACAATACATTAAAAAGATCACTTACCATGTCAAGTGGAATTCATCTCAGGGATAGTTCAACATATGCAAATCTATAAAAGTGATATACTACATTAACAGAATGAAGGACAAAAACAATACGATCATCTCAATAGATGCAGAAAAAGCATTTGAGATATGTTAACATTCTTTCATGATAAAAAATCACAACAAATTAGGTATAGAAAAATGTTCCTCAGAACTAAAGGCCATTTATGACAAACTCATAGCTAACATTATACTGTATGGGGGAAAGTTGAAAGCTTTTCCTCTAAGATCAGGAACAATACAAGAGTGCCCACTCTTGCCACTTCTATTCAACATAGTACTAGAAGTCCTTGCCACAACGATTAGGCAAGATAAAGGAATAAAGACATCCAAATTGGAAAGGAAAAGTTAAATTTTCCCTGTTTGCAGATGATATGATCATTTATATATGAAAACTTAAAGATTCCACAAAAAATTTGTTAGAACTAATAAATACAGTAAAGATCCAAGCCATAAAATCAATGTACAAAAATCAATAGTGTTTATATACACTAACAAGAAACTCTAAAAGAAAGAAAGTTTTAAAAATCCAATTTATAGTAACTATAAAAAATACAATACTTAGGGATAAATTTAACCAAGGAGTTAAAAGATCTCTACACTGAAAACTATAAAACATTGATGAAGGAAAATAAAGAAGACACAAATAAGTGGAAATATATCCCATGATCATGGATTAGAAGAGATAATATTGTCAAAATGTCCATACTACCTGAAGTCATCTACAAATTCAATGCAATCTCAATAAAAGGCACAATGAAATTTTTCACAGAAATAGAAAAAAACAAACCTTAAACTTATATAGAATCACAAATACCCCAAAGAGCAAAAACAATTTGAGCAAGTAGTATCAAACACCCTGGTTTCAAAATATGTTATAAAGCAATTGTAATAAAAACAGAATAGTGCTGGCATAAAAATAGAAACAGCAACATTCGAACAGAATGAAGACCCCAAGTAAATCAATTTTTGAAAAGATGCCAAGAACACACCATGGGGAAAGGAGAGTCTCTTCAATAAATGGTTATAAGGACAACTGAATACCCAGATACAGAGAAATGAAACCAGACCCTTATCTCACAACATATATAAAAATCAATTCAAAATGGATTAAAGACTTAAATGTATGACTTAAAATGTAAAACTACCAGAAGAAACTTAGAATAAAAGCTCTGTGACATTGTTTTGAGCAATAATCTTTTGGATATGACACAAAAAGTATACACAACAAAAGGAAAAATAGACAAATAGGATTAAATTAACTCAAAAGTTTCTGTACAGCTAAGGAAACAATCAACACAGTGAAGAGAAACCCTACAAAATGGGAGGAAAGATTTGCAAATCATATATCTGATAAATGGTTAATATCTAAAATATATAAGGAACTTCAACATCTTAATTGTAGGAAAACAGCCCAAATAAAATAGACAAAGGATCTGAATAGATATTTCTGAAAAGACATAAATGAGCAGTAGATATGTGCACAAAATGCTAAACATCATTAATCATTAGATAAATGCAAGTTAAAACTACAATGCGATATCACCTTATTCCTGTTAGAAGGGCTACTATAAAAAAAAAAGAAAAGAAAGATAAGTATTAGAAAGGTATAGAGAAAAGGAAACGCTTTGCACTGTTGGTTGTAAATTAGGATAATCATTGTGGAAAACAGTGTGGAGGTTCTTCAAAAAATTATAAACAAAACTACCATATTATCCAGCAATCCTACTACTGGGCAAAAAGCCAAAGGAAATGAAATAAGTATGTTGGAAGAGATATATTCCCTACCATGTTTATTGTGGCATTATTCACAATAGTGTCCATATGCAATCTAGCTATGTATTCATCAATGGATGAGTGGACATAGAAAATGTGGCATATATACTATTCAGTCTTTATAAAAAAGGGAAATCCTATCATAGGAAGCAACATGGATGAACCTGGAGGACATTATGTCAAATGAAATAAACCAAACATAGAAAAACAAATGTCACATGATTTCACTTGTATGTGAAATCAAAAAGTGGAAGTCATAGAAATAGAGACAGAAAAGTGGTTCCCAGGGACTGAAGGGAGGGAATGAGTACTGGGAAGGTGTTGGTTAAGGCAGCAGTCCCCAACGTTTTTGGCACCAGGGACCAGTTTCATGGAAGACAACTTTTCCACACCTGGCGGGGAGGGGCAGGTGGCAGAGCTATGTGGCCTGGTCCCTCGCAGGCCACAGACTGGTAAGGGTCTGTGGACTGCGGGTGGTGACCACGGGGTTAAAGAACACAAAATTTCATTTTGATAGGAGGAATAAGGTCAAGAGATGTATTGTACAATACAGTGACTATAACTAATAACAATGTATTTTAGTCTTGAAAATTGTGAAAAAAGTAGATTTTAAGTGTTTTCATCACAAAAATGTAGTAGGCATGTAAGGTAATGCATACGTTAAATAGTTTGACTTAGCCACTCCACAATGTATCCGTACATCAAAACATCATCTTCTATACCACAAATATGAGCACATATTACTTGTCAGTAAAAATATTTAAAAAGAAAATAAAATATCCTATTGAAATAGGGACACTATTCACACTGGATTTGCTTTCTAAATCCTTTAGACACAGATATTTTCTTATTCACTAATGAAGTACAATCTCTTACAAATCAGGTCTTGGCCTTATACAAAACTTCTTCAGTCTGGCTTTCAGAAAATAATGTTTTTCTTCTTTATTTCAGCATATTATGGGGGTACAAATGTTTAAGGTACGTATATTGCCCTTGCCCCACCGAGTCAGAGCTTCAAGTGTGTCCATCCCCCAGATGGTGCACATCGCACCCATTAGATGTGTATATACCCATCCCCTTCTCCCCCCTCCCTTGGGCTTGACACCCTATGAATGTTATTGGTATATGTGCACTTAAGTGTTGATCAGTTAATACCGATTTGATGGTGACTACATGTGGTGCTTGTTTTTCCATTCTTATGATACTTCACTTAGTAGAATGGACTCCAGCTCTATCCAGGATAATACAAGAGGTGCTAGATCACCATTGCTTTTTGTGGGTGAGAAGAAATTCATGGTATACATATACCACATACCACATTTTTATTAATCCACTCATGTATCGATAGGCACTTGGATTGTTTCCACATCTTTGCAATTGTGAATTATGCTGCTATAAACATTTGAGTGCAGATGTCTTTTTTACAGAATGTCTTTTGTGTTTTTGGGTAGATGCCCAGTACTGGGATTGCTGGATCAAATTGTAGTTCTACTTGTAGCTCTTTGAGGTATCTCCATATTACTTTCCACAGATGTACTAGTTTGCAGTCAAACCAGCAGTGTATGAGTGTTCCTATCTCTCCATATCCCTGCCAACATTTAGTGTTTGGGGACTTTTTGATAAAGGCCACTCTCACTGGAGATAAGTGATATCTCGTTGTGGTTTTGATTTGCATTTCCCTGATGATTAGAGATGTTGAGCCTTTTTTCATCTGCTTGTTGGCCATCAGTCTATCTTCTTTTGAAAAGTTTCTGTTCATGTCCTTTGCCCACCTTTTGATAGGGTTGTTTGATTTTTTCTTGCTGATTTTCCTGAGTTCTGTGAATTTATGAAGAAGGCACCAAAGGCAATCACAGCAACAACATCATAAATAAACAAATGGGACCTGATCAAATTAAAAAGTTTCTGCACAGCCAACAAAACTATCATGGCAGCAAACAGACAACCTACAGAATGGAAGAAAATATTTACATGTTACATTTCCAATAAATGGCTGATAACTAGGATCTATATAGAACTCATAAAATGTTTTTATTTGAAGAGAGTTTTTAAAAAATATTATACATATATGATCATCACAATCTTCTTACTTTCTTTTCCATTTGATACTAATGATTTCCTTTGACAGGTAAATCTTGTTGAATTTGAGCCCAGTTTGCAGTAATAAGGAGTTCACTCAAATTTCAAGCCTTGACCAAGAGTGTTTGGCTCAGTCATACCCTAGTTGATTTTCCAATTTGAGTTTCTTCATGTTAGTTCAAAATGATTTTTAATTGTATTGACTTTTAATCACGAAAGTAATGTATGTCCATCACAGAAATTTTGAAATATTCAGAAAAATAGAGTAAGATAAAAGCCAAACAGATACATTACTTAGCATTTTGGTGTATCTTTGTGAATGTTTTTTCTATGCACTTTATATAAACTTTTAAAAACTACAATAGTGATCATACATACTGTTTTATAATGTATTTTCTTTTAATAAGTAAATCTATGTCGCCTAAGCATTTTCAAAAACTCTTTATGATAACTCTAAGGTCCTAATATTTCATAGTAATATAACATGCATAATTTATTTAATTTCCTGATATTTGGGCATTCAGATTATTTCCACTTTTTACTATAATAATTATGACATAGATAATTTTTTTAAATTGTCCTTTATTGACCCTTGTTAAGGAATTAGTCTATACGATTAACTCAGGGTTGTCTTAAGAGGTTCTCTTTGCAATAAAATACTATTATTGGAATTTCTGTTATTATCATTGACTTCTATGTCTTTGACAAAGATACAAATTTATAGAATTTGTTGTTTAGATGTTGATGTGATATTTCATGTTTTTTTGGTGTTTACTATTTCTTGAATTTTAAGTGTTTTTGCTTATCTTTAATTCTTTTGATGTATAATTTTGTATTTGGCCTCCAATTTATCATACATTTAAGATGGCTTTAAGCTTTAAAAAAGAAGTTTGTTTCTAAGTATTTCTTGTAGCTTCATCCTGAGGCCTGAATAAATAATTTGCTTTTCTTTTTACAAAGTATATTTTGGATTATTGTGCAGTGGAAAGATAACCAAATGGATAAAATAATTCACCATGCAATTGTTTAATAATTTTGCCAATGTTTTCTTACAGGGAGATCATAGCAACTCTTTCTTAACATATACTGTGCACTTTACTATTCACTTACAGTCATGCACCCCATAACAACATTTCAGTCAATGATGGACACATATATGACAGTGGTTCCTAAGATTATAATATTACATTTTTACTGTACCTTTGCTATATTTAAATATGTTTAGCTACATATATACCCCCATTACAATTGCCTCTAATATTCAGTACAGTAACATATTGTATAAACTTGCAGCCTAGGAGCAATAGGCTATATACCATGTATCTTAGGTGTGTAGTATGCTATACTATCTATGTGTGTGTAAGAACACTGTATGATGTTTGTACAATGACAAAATTGTCTAATGATGCATTTATCAAAATGTATCCCTGTCATTAAGCAATGTATGACTTTATATGCTTTATCTTATACAAACCTTACAATAGTTCTTTAAGGTAGACACAGTTATTCTGAGTTGTAGCTGAAGAAACTGAGGTGATATTACAGAAATTAACTAATTTGTAACTTGCCAAAGATGTCAGTAATAGGAAATAGAGGACCTCGGTTTTCACCCTAGGCAACTAAATCCAAAGATTTGTGAGTTAATCTCTCTTTTATACAATATTTGCAGAATATGCTAGTGAGGTCAACAAAACAATCAAGTCTATGTGAAAAATATAAATTATCACCAATATATTAGCTTTCTGACTTAAATACTGACCATTTGTATGGGTCCACAGAAATTCCAGGCTGGTGACAAATCAATATTTTATGGCTATTTGTCCTTGTGAAGCAGCCAATTAACTACTTCCAGAGACAGCTCAATTACTTACACAACATTCTTCTCAAATATAATGGAATGAAATAAGCTAGCTACAAAAAGACAAATATCCCCATGATCTAACTAATATGTGGAATATAAAAAAAGTCAAAGTCATAAAAGCAAAAAGGAGAATGGTGTTTACCAGAAACTGGAGGCAGGGAAAGATTGGGAAGATGTTGATCTAAGGACATACAATTTCAGTTAGATCAGAGGAATAAGCTCCAGAGATCAATTGCACAACTTGGTAAATATACTTAATAATAATGTATTGCATACTTGAAAATTGCTAAGAGAGTAAATTTTAAGTGTTCTCACCATGAAGATACGATAAGTGTGTGAGGTAATGCACGTGTTAAATAGCTTGATTTAGTCATTCCACAATATATACACATTTCAAAACAGCAGGTTGTATATCACAAATATATATGATTTTCTTTGTCAATTAAAATATATAAATAAATAAATAAAAACAAAAATATATAATTGAGAAGAAAGGAATATTTTTACTAATAAAACCACCTTTCCAAGTGCAAGTCAAAGAACAAAGAGCAACAGGCCGTGTCACAGGTGACTCTAAATAGGGTTTCTCTCTCTAGAGAGAAAATGGAATCCGGAGGCACTACAGTGTGTCTGAAAGATTGTAAAATATCTACCTCAGTCATAAAATTGAAATGGTCTAAAAAGGAATGAGTTTTTTCTATGTATTTCTCTGGTATCAGCAGAAAAACAAATCAACACAGGTATCTTGAACTTCCAAGTTATTCAATATGCAAAACTGTTGGTTGGCAAAATGTTTAACAAAGAGTACAAATAAATTAACCTGTTTTGTTTGAGGGTTATTTTTTCCTAGATTTGAGTCAGAAGAATAATTTATTGTTGACCTGTTAGGGAGTCTTGGTTATTTCAAACCAGATAAATTTAATTTCCTTCCAAAGTTTTAAATTATTCCTTCCTCCCAGACAAAAAAAAAGAGACTACATCATTAACTTCAAAAGAATGTTAATAAACAAAAATAATTCAAAAGCTTTATTAAGTTCAATTAATTGGTTGTAACAGTCTAATTTTGTCATGCTTTGGTAACCAGTATATTGTAAGTAATTTTGATGATTCCCAAATTCAGTTCAGCAAGCAAGTTTTGCATAGTAAAGCAAAAATTGAGTTGTCTTGATAATTATGAAAATCATTGGCCTGCTTGATATTTATGATAAATTAGTTAATTAGCTATTTTATTGCATTCCAAGTTACAGTGCTATAAAACAAATGTAATTTATTTTTCTGTATAAACTAATATATCCATATTTCTAGCTTTCAATGTTTACAACAAATCTCAAATAATCTTTTCATACAATGAAATTGCTATAGTGCACTTAATAATAGCTTTAGACATTTGTCTTACAGTTTGGATATTATTGATATAGGCATAATCATAACTTTCTGTCAAATGAAAGATTATTATTCAAAAGATTTAGGCTTATAATATAAAATCTTACTTATTTCCTGTGTAGTATTAAACTCTGTGGGTCAAAAATCACATCATAAAAGTCAGAAAATGGCTATTTATGCAACGTGCATCTGTGACAAGTAGCATATTTACAAGGATGTTAGTCAGTCTTGTAACACCATTTGAAATTCATGTATTTGATTTGTTTTGAAAGACAAATCCTCACTTCAGTGTGAAAGGTACTGGGTAGGTATTAATATATAAACACTGGCTTATAGAACATAAGTTGTACTTTTGAAATGTAGACATATACAAAATCTTAAAGAATTTGAATAAGTATATTTCAATAAATTTAAGAATCTTATATCATTGAAATGTTCAGCTCTGTCCTCCTAACACATTAAATATAAATAAACCTTTTTGAAAGTTAGTTAACTTCTTTTGGCCATTATCCGGGGAAATTCAGGCAATTGCTGCATGAAATATCTGACTGGAAGACAGTACTAGCTAAGAATAAAAGGTTAAGTAATTTATAGGATGGGATAAAGAGGTCTGTAAGAGCTTGGCTGATATGTGTGAGACAAAGGATGCTCACAGCTGTTTTGGTTTTGCTCAGAAGCACAAGCATGCCACTGAAATACCACTACAGGAAGACTCCAGGTATTTGCAACTTATCTAGGTGTGAAAAGCCAAAATCTCAGAAGAGCAGCTTTCCTCTAGAGATAACATAGGTTGATTGACAAGTTCAAATTTTGGTGTGATAATGATGCAAGCTTTTTCCATTTCTCCATTTGGATATATGCAGTCAGAAAGAGAGAATCAAAGTGAAGACTATGGTTATTTGACAAACTTCAGTCTTAAGATGCTCATTTCATCATTATGATTCAGACTATTTTAAGCAAGTTATTTTTCCCCAATGTACAAGTGTACTAGATATAGGAATGCAAACTCACAACCCACAGACATGTTTTGTTTATCTTGTGCATATATATATATATATATGAGTTGAATGCCCTTAGGTAGACATGCACTCTTCAATTTATCACAGGTCCCACTCCTTCTTACCAATTTATACCATCTGCTTCATTATCTTGCCTTAACTATCTGGGGCCGTGAAGGCATTTGAGTTTGACACCCTGTAGCTAGTGAGGAATGATTATTATTAATGCTTTCAGCCTATAAGGATTCATGCTTATTTTGTAATTAAAATAGTTTGGCTGAATGAAATTATTAATGATATATATATATATATATATATATATAAATCAACTTGCTTATAAAGCTACTAAAGGAACTGAAGTGTTTAAACTTTGTCAAAGTCAGCATGGTATAATATAAGGCAGCAGTCACCAATGGGGGGTGGGGGTGGAGATGGTTTCGGGATGATTCAAGCATATTATATTTATTGTGCATTTTATTTCTATTATTATTACATTGTAATATGTAATGAAATAATTATACAACTTACCATGATACAGAATCTAATGCCACTGCTGATCTGACAGGAGGTGAAACTCAGGTGGTGATGTGAGTGATGAGGAGCACCTGTAAATACAGATGAAGCCTTACTAGCTCATGTGCTGCTCACCTCCTGCTGTGCAGCCCAGTTCCTAACAGGCCATAGACCAATACCAGTCTGCTGTTCCGGAGGTTGGGGACTGCAGGTGTAAGGAGCACTGATTTGGGAGTCAAATATGGGTTCTAATCTTAAATCTTCCATTAGTTATGTCTATAATCTTTGTCAGGAATTCTAAGATCTATGATCTTAGGTTAACAAAAGGTTAGTCTACTAACAAAGGGTTAGTATCAAAGGATTTCTCCAGTTTATGTGATTCTATGAATAAAAGCCAAATTCACCAATCAAATGTTAATGAAGTAATCAGTCAGGCAATATATATTTATTTATTGACTGCTTATTATTTACCAGACAAATACAGACACAGGGGATACAGGGATTCATGAGACATGTGTGGTTTCTGTTCTCATGTAGTTTCCACTGTCCTCATGGAGCTTTCTGCTTCTTAGAGAAAATAAAATTAAAATATCAAGATGGAGAAACATACATGTTATAGTAAAACACACAATAAAAATATTTAATTTGTAAAACCTACAGTGTAGAATCATTTAAATTTCTAGGAAAAATCTTAATAATTTAAAGGATCTATATGAGGAAACATAAAATTTTACTGATATAAATAAGAGATTTTTTATTAGAGACATACTATTTTATAATTGAAAAGGAATGAATATTGCAAAAATACCATTTCCTCCAAATTAATAATAGTTTTAACACAATCCCAATCAAAACCCAAGTGACATTGTTATTTATTTTGACAAAATGATTCTAAAGTTCACACAGAAGATAATAATAAAAAGGAAAATTAAAGCAAAACAATGAAATGATCACAACATATTATAAAGCTATAACGAAGAATAGACAGAACAATGAAATAGACTAGAAAGCAAAGAGATAAATCTAAGTTTATAAGGTACAATTCTCGATAAATGAGGGATCACAAATTTGGTAGTAAAGAAAGAATTGTTCCACAATGATACTGTGATGATTGATTAGCTATAAGGACAAATATTTTTACATTTTTATTTCATACCATATATTATAATAAAAACCCAGATGTTGCAATCAGTTAAATGTAAATCACCTAACTAATTAATAAGAAAATATAAAACATACAGAAAAATAAGCCATAAAAGGAAGGAAAATATGAACATTAATCTACCTTCTGAAGGAAGGGCTTTTCTACAATTAAAAACAAGTCAAGAAAGGAAAATATAAATACATTAGACTACACAGAAATTATGGTTTATGCTTCTCAGGAAACAAAAATTATAATATCAAAAAGGAGAAACATATATCTTATAATAAAACAAAGAATGAAAATCCTGAATATGAAAAACACTAAAGATTCCAATAGAAAAATGGGCAAAGAATATAAACTCATAAATATAAACTCATATATACTCATAAAGTATAAAACACAAATATTTAAAGAAGGTAAAAGACGTGTTTAATCTCACTAGTTATCAAAGAATTACAAATTGGATATATATGCTTATTAATTTAGCAAGGTTTTTTCTAATAAAAATAGAAAGGTAAGGATGGAGTAAAAGTGGATCCACACTGTTGCTAGGAATATGAACTGAAACACCCTTCCTGTAAAGCAGTTTTTTAATATGATTTAAGACCATAATAAGGTTTATAAGTTTGACATTTGAAATCCTATTAGAAGACTATATTAAGGAAGTATGTACACTTGATTGGTCAAGGTAATAATTAACAAATCTGAAGAAATCATCAGAGATGCTAAGATTGCTTTGGCAAAGATGTACATTGGACCATTACAAATAATGGGGATACATTGTAAACAGCAAGCATATTCAAAGAAAAGAGAGTGTTCAGGTAAATTATGAAAGATTATATAATTAATAAAATGTTCACAAAGAATTCACAGTGACTTGGAAAAAGACTAGAGTAATATCTAACAGTAAGTATTGCATGCTGATGATGTACTGTACTAGGCATTTTACTATGTGCTTTAAATGCAATATTTCACTGAAGAAAAGTTTTAAATGGGGGGAGAGCTACAGAAGTATAGATTAACTTATAATCAAAAATAATAAATAGAAAAGAATTATCATATAATTTTAGTGTTTCACCGGAGAGAAGAGACTTACTTGGTTCTATTTCTGACCCTTTCTTATGCTCTTTCTCCTTCATCCTTAATTCATGTGCAACAACACCCATATAGTAAAACTGAAAAGACCAACTGATAATGTCTACCGTCACACAAAGACAATAAAGAAATTTATTTTGTATAAATGATTTTAAATGTAATACAAAATGTATTAGTTAAAGGTTATACATATAATTGACTATAAAAATCAAGTGAGTGAATGAATTCTGTTCTGGATGTTCTATCTATAAATCAATATAAACAAGCTAATATTAGGGATACTTAATTCACTTATAGTCATATTAGGAATAATTATATATATACATGCATATTTAATATTAGGAATATATAATTCAGTTATATTCATGAGGAAGCAAGTTCCCAATTAACTTCTGCCAGTTCTGAATGTACATGAAACAGCTTCTCAGTTGCTCACTTATTTTATGAAGCCCAAATTATATTATAATTTCCTTATGGATAGAAAGTTATAAGTAAGTTTTGTTGTCTTCTTTGTGGTCTGAGTTAAATATATATATATTTATGTATTTCTACTGTATATATGATTACTGAATCCACTTATATAAATCTGTCATGAGGATCTGTTGAGATTAAAAGTTGTGTTTTTACAGTTCCATCTAAAATGCCCCTTCTAATGTCTAAAAGAGCATAGACACAAAACATTATTCTCTAAATTTTTTATGTCCAGGGTCTTTTATGAATTTTATTATTAATATCTAGTAGATGTAGCAACTTTTCTATTTGTGTTCCTGTTCAATAGGTGATGGTTGGTTACTTGCTCCAAGCATACATGACTTGTTTCTCTATCTATAAAGATAATATATTTAAAAAGAGAAATCTTGGGTAATAAGCAAACCAAAGCAGATCACTGACTTTTATTTGAAAAAAAAGAGATATCTAGGTAATGACATCAGAAAAATGGTTTAATAGGAATCCCTGTACACTCCTACCCCCACAATATATACCAATTCACCAGAAACACATAGATCAGTTCCCTTTGTAATAAATCCAGAAACTAGTTGAAAAGCTCCTCTACCCTGGGCAAGTGCAAAACCAGCCACATCAAAACCAGCAAAAAACTTAGAAACACCTTCTTGACGCAATCCCCACCCTTGGCACAGTATCATAATATCGGGAGGAAACTCTCAGCCTCCAGCTTCTCCCCGAGGAGGGAAAGAGCTGGATAACACATCTACCATCCCAACTTTTCCAAGGGCTGCCCAAAGGACCATCGTCTAGCTGCTTGCCTTGGACTATGCATACTCTATACCCCAGGGGATATAGAGAACAAAGGCAATAGTTTGAACTAGTCTGAGGGTAACTACTACAACTCCTCACACCAGCTCAGCATAGATCAAGCTTCCGGGTTATCATGGGACAAGGAAAGAGCTGGACTGCACATTAAATGTTCCAACTTTTCCAGGTGCTACCCAAGGGACTAGTTTTTATCTCACCTGTCTTGGAGTACTGATGGACATGGCATATTCTATAACAGATGTCTAGAGACCCCTGATAACAAAGAAGGTGATTGCTTATCAATGGATATAAAATTTTATTTATGCAAGATTAGTAAGTTCTAGGGACCTGCTGTGCAACATTTACCTATAGTTAACACTACTGCATTGTACACTTAAAATTCTAAGAGGATAGATCTCATGCTGTATTCTTGCCATAGTACAATACAAAAATTAAAAAGATGTCTACCATTTTCAACTTTTCCCCATGTATCCTTAAACCTCTGAGTATCTTCTTGCTTTGAATTTGTAGAACCTATTTGTTTGCCTCTTGAAAATCCCTGGGTAAATGTAGGATTCTAGAGATTGAATTTTAGCACTACAGTATACATTAGCAACATACTGATTAATACTGGTACATAGTGAACTGTATCTTCTTTCTTAAAAACATACTGCTTTCTCTAATATGTTCATGAGAAATAAAATACTATTAACTTTGTCTTTTTAAATTTAAAATCAGGCTCATTCCTAAAACATTGGAAAACCGTTGAGCAATACATTTTTAAATCCATGAACCCACTTTTGCTATATCATCTCAATTCATATTTCCCCATCCTAGTTCATTTTTTTCTTTTCTTTTTATTTATTTATTTTTTTTTTGAGACAGAGTCTCACTCTGTTGTCTGGGCTAGAGTGCCATGGTGTCAGCCTAGCTCACAGCAACTTCAATCTCCTGGGCTCAAGTGATCCTACTGCCTCAGCCTCCTGAGCAGCTGGCACTACAGGCATGTGCCACCATGCCCAGTTAATTTTTTCGCTATATTTTTTGTTGGCTAATTAATTTCTTTCTATTTTTAGTAGAGACGGGGTCTTGTTCTTGCTCAGGCTGGTCTTGAACTCCTGAGCTCAAGCAGTCCTCCTGCCTCGGCCTCCCAGAGTGCTAGGATTACAGGTGTGAGCCACCACACGCCTGGCCATGTCCTAGTTCATTTTGAAGTAAAACAAAAACAAGTAATGTTGTCTAGAGGAAAACTGGCTAGAGCTGAACAAGATGTGATATTGTATTAATAGTACCATATTCTAGAATCTAAAACTCTTTTTAGAACCCAAAGATGCACACTTATTTGTGTCCAGATATAATCAGGGCCTGAAATCCTGATTTAAACTAGTCACATACATACGAGACTTGGAGAACAACAAAATACCACATTATTAACATACAATGATAAATATAGCTGTCACATAGATTAAGATAGTTGTGTTGGCATTATCAATGCATTTTCTTCTTGTAATTAAGCCACAGCATGAAACAAATCTAAATAAAAATTTATATTAATTTATTCAAAACTCTTATAGACAAATAATTTGTCTGGGGAAAGAATTTATGAAAAAGACTCCAAAAGCAATCACAGCAGCAACAAAAATAAATAAATGGACCTGATCAAATTAAAAAGTTTCTGCACATCCAAGGAAACTATCATTAGAGAGAAAAGACAACCTACAGAATGAGAGAAAATACTTGCATGCTACACATCTGATAAAAGGTTGATAAGTAGAATCTATATAGAACTTAAGAAAATTAACAAGAAAGAATCAAATAACCTCATCAAAAAGTGGGTAAAGGACAGGAACAGAAACTTTTCAAAAGAAGACAGACTAATTGCCAGCAAACACATAAAAAAATCTTCAACATCTCTAATCATTAGGGAAATGCAAATCAAAACCACAATGTGATATCATCTAACTCCTGTGAGAATGACCTTTATCAAAAAGTCCCAAAACAATAAGTGCTGGAGTGGATGCGGAGAGATTGGAACATTCTTACACTGCTGGTGGGACTGAAAATTAGTACAACTCCTGTGGAAGGTAATTTGGAGACATCTCAAAGAACTAAAAATAGAAATACCATCTGATCCAGCAATCCCACTACTAGGCACCTACCCAAAGGAAAAAAAAGACATTCTGTAATAAAGACATCTGCACTCAAATGTTTATGGCAGCACAATTCACATTTGCAAAGACATAGAAACCACCCAAGTGCCCATCAATACATAAGTGGATTAATAAAATGTGGTATATGTATACCATCAATACTACTCAACTACAAAAAACAGTGTTGAACTAGCACCTCTTATATTATCCTGGATAGAGCTTGAGCCCATTCTTTGAAGTGAAGTATCACAAGAATGAAAAAACAAGTACAACATGTACTCAACATCAAATTAGTACTAACTGATCAACACTAGGTTGCTCACATGGAAGTAATATTTATCGGGTGCTGGTCAGGTAGGAAGGGGATTGGTGAGGATGGGTAAACTCACAACTAATGGGTGTGGAGTGCACTCTATGGGGAAAGGGCAGGCTTGTAGCTCTGGCTTAGGTGAGGTATTATAAGTAACCAAAATGTTTGTACCCCCATAATATTCTGAAATTAAAATAAAAATTAAAGAAACACATCTTTTTGCAGAAACATTGGAATGTTGTTCTAGGTAGATAGTGTAGACAGTGCTTTAATGGTTTATACAAGTAGTTTCAATTATGGTGAACTCAATAAAACCTTTTGTTTTTCTGCTTGCAATTAAAAATATAATGCCTGCTTTTGAGTCCCTGTTTTTGGCACATTCTCTCTCCAGTAAGTAGCCAAATATTGGAAACTAAATCATACTAATTTGTTTTATTTGCTTTCAATCAATACAATGTGAGTTAGATGAATAAAATATTAAGTGATATCTGTTTAAGATAAACTAAGAAATCCTTCTAATGGACCTGGAAATGTTGAAAGTCTCATGGCTAAGATTCTCTGTTTCTTACACATTAACTTAATAGACTTGACCAATGTTGATCTCTGTGGAACACTATTTTATATACAGTAGTTCTAATTTGTATATGTCTATTCATATCCATTTATGTTGAGATTAGAGTTGAAGATCAGTACTTAAAGGGGTTAGGAGGCATCTCACTGTAACTAATACTTTCTCGCTATTACATCTATTTCTTGGTGTCATCAGCATTATCAGTCAGTATCTGGTCAGGAAAATAAAAACTACCTTAGATATTTCAAGAAATGGAAATTTAACTCAGAGACCTGGTAACAAGTGTTAGACAAACTAAAAACTAAAAACCACAAAGGGCTCTAGGAAACATCATTTTTCCTTTTATTCTTCTAGCCTACACATAGGATTGACTCCTTTAACCCAGAAATATTAATGTGGAGTGGGAGAATATGTCCTTATAGTTGAAATACCTCTGCTGATTTTTCTTTCAGCACATATATCCAAGGTATTAAAATGTATTTTTCAATATGACAGCCACCTATTATCCAAAGGTTAAACTGAAACACCTTTCTTATTAAAATGAATTTGAAAAAAAAATCCTGATTTTCCAATGTACTGGTCATTATATAGCGGATAAATTGACAGATAAACATTGATGGATATAATATTAGCTAGTGTAAATGACATTTTATCAAATAAAAGAAAAATTCACATAACCTTTGGTCTTTATGTCCTCATTTCATGAAAGTCATTTATTGGGAAGTTGTCATTTTCCAAAAAATAGCAAGTTGAGTAGCTGGGCAATAGGACTAAAAATATTGATATGTTAGCTCTGAGCTTTAATTTTGACTAAATGTTTTCTTCAGTGACCTATACAAGTTATTTTAAATCTAGACATGAAGCTAGATGAGATATTGGAGAGAATTTTAAAAATAGAAATCTAAAGTTATTTCTGCCTTGTCAATCCTCCTACTCACAAATACTCTGGACAAAATTAGAAATTGTCTGTAGAGATAATTTGGTTTCTGAGATTTTTTTCACTTGTAAATGATATGTATTAGGCTGAAATACAATTTAAAAGATTTGGAGGTTTGCCTTCAATTGTTTTGCAAATAGCTAAATAAATGTCTACAAAAGCTTTGTTAAAGGTATGAATTTGATCTCTTGCAGAATAACAACCTCAAGGTTTAGGGATGCCTTATTATAGGGGTTGTTATCTCTAATGCCTATAGCAATAAAGCAGGTAAACTGAATTAATGAAACTATTAGCACAACTTTATGTTTTCATACCATAAGTACAGATCTAACAATTGTTCATGAGAAATCAAAAATCCTAATCTATACATAAAATCTCCTGGCATTTAAATTCTGGCAAAATTTTTAATTTTTTTTTAAATACTGTAGAATAAGCAAAATGTATTTGGTGGTTTGGATTTGGCCCATAGGCCGCCAGATTGCAAACTGCTTAAACTATAGATGAATAGGGATGCAGTAAGTATATCTCTGGCTCATTTAGACAACTGGCCTTGCCCAGGGGCCATTATTTTGATCTGGCAGCAAGCCTGTTACATTTCATGGAACCAAAATATATCAGATATTGTGCTAAGTGTTTCACCTGCATTATCTTATTTAATACACTATTCCTACCAGTTTCTTATTATTGTCCTTTTTTACATATGAAGAAATTTTAACATTCTGCAACTTGCCTAAGTTTGAACAATAATAAAGGAGCAGAAAAATGATTCAAAATGAGTCTGACTGATTCCAAGGCCCATCTCTAAATGACTATCATTCTAGCTTTGTAGGAACCATAGGGCTGTAGTACACAAAAATTTACAGATCATGATAAAGGAATTCTGAGCTGGTTGGAAGGAAGAGGAATGAATAGAAAACTATGGTAGGAATCATGGAAAGAAAGTAAATAGAATCATGATTCCAACATCTATACTCTTGATTTTCTTCTCCCCCTCAATTTATCAGTGACCCAGAGATCCTACCAGTTACCACTTTATCCCTGTATCTTCAACTTTTTCTCTACTCACCGTGTGCCTATTCTATCTTCTTAAATGATAACAGTAACTCCCTGAATTCAATTTCCTCTTTCAGCTACTACTCCATCTCTTGTCCTTCATAGCCAAACTTTCAGGGGTTGTCTTTGCTCTTTGTCACCATCTCCTCACCTCTAGTACACTATTTAACCTACTTATTTGACTTTTGTCCCTGATATATCACCAAAATTTCTCATGCTAATTTAACCAACTACACCCATATCACTATTTGCAATCCAGTCGTTCTGGTGTTGGTCTCTAAACATTTGAAAGTATTGAAAACATTTTACTTCTTAAAGTATTCTCTTCTCCTGGATTTTATCAAATCATACTCTCCTGAACTTCTTCTTACCTTTCTTTCTGTCTCAATGTCCTTTGCCAGCTCATCCTCTTATATTAGACCTGACCCTTAACTGTTAAAGTTATTGAAGATTCTATATTAGGCCTTATTTTCTTCTTATGCTCACTACTATTCCTTAGCCATCTCATATACTCCCATGGTGTTATATATAATCTACATACCAATATATTTCAATTTTATATCTCAGCCTCAGAAATCTGTCCCAGTTAGTACGTACAACTCCCTACCTTACATGTTTCCTTGGTTAACTCATGTGGATCTCAGACAGACATAACCAAAATTCAGTTGTCCATCTACATCTTATTTTCCCCAATAATCTCCCCAATCTATAGAAATGGCACCATTATGCATCTAGTTTGCTTAAACAAGAGAGCTAAAACGTCATTCCTGATACCACCTCCCATTCTCTTATATACCTTACATCAAATTAATCAACACTCTTTTTAAGTCTATTTCCAAATTACTTCTTAACATTTTCCTATTATCTTAGGACGTCTATAACCAGGCATCCTCAAACTACGGCCCGAGGGCCACAAGCGGGTGTTTTTGCCTGTTTTTTTTTTTTTTACTTCAAAATAAGATATGTGCAGTGTGCATAGGAATTTGTTCATAGTTTTTTTTTTAAACTATAGTCTGGCCCTCCAATGGTCTGAGGGACAGTGAACTGGCCCCCTGTTTTAAAAGTTTGAGGACCCCTGGTCTATACTAACAGCAGTTTGGTCTAAAGCAACATAATCCTTTACCTACTGTTACAGGTCTGAATCAGTATTCCTAATTCACTCACCAGTGACATATACAAAGATGAGTAACAAAGGTGGCATTAGGATAGCCAATTCAAATTAGAATTCTTGCCTAATTTGTCTCCTAGTTAAAAAGAAGGCACAGAGAACCAAGTCATCAAGCAAGGGAGGCCAACTGGTATATGTTTATGGATCTCTGCATTGAGGGCAAGAGCCTAAAGAATCCTGGTATCACTCTGTGAGACCTCCATTATCTTGATCTTGGAAACCATTTGTGTGGGGGAGAAGGAAATAAAGTTAAGATGTTAGAACATTGAAACTTTAATTCCTAGGAACTTGGGGGATCATATTTCAGCAGGTAAAGGACTACATATTTGACAGTGATAAGTTGTGCATGTCATAGTCTACAGTGATAGGGGAGTGATGAAACTGGATCACATGGCATAGCAGTCTTCTCACAACTTCCTTAGAATAACTCCTTAAATTAAATGAAATTTTGGGGTCAAGAGTATTAACATTTTTAAGACTTTTGTTAATATTACTAAACTTCCATACAAAAAAGTTGTCCTACTAATTTATGCTGTCACCAGTAGTGTATAAGAGTGTCCACTTCACTTGCAATATTTCTTAAACTGAGCAATTGAATAAGAAACCATTCTTTTCTTTTATTCATGGCTATGGCCACACTGACTACACTCTTTTAGCTCCTGATGCTCTAAAAGATGTTCTTATTTTTTGTTTAGTTACATTCTCACAGTCATTTCCATATTAAGAAAGTAATTTGCATTATGAAATAATGGACAAATAAATGCTATCATTTTTCTTTAATGCTCACAATATGCCACATACTGTCCTAAAGTGCTTAATAAGTATTAACTCTTTATTAATCATCAAAAAGAGCCTGGAAAACAGAGATTGAGGTATTTGCCTATGAGCCCCTAAGTGATAAGTGGCAGAGCAAGAATAGCAACCTAGACAGTCTGGCTCCAAATCCAATGCTATGAAGCATTATGCTATACTAGTTTATCTCTTTGAATTATAAAGCATTCAATTACTGAATCAATTGAGAGCTCCATCTATATTCAAATATTTATGTATTATTATTATATTATTTCAGAACTTGGGCCTTTTATACAAATTAAATTAGCTTAATATTAGAAGTTCATTGTCACTAATAAAAATGAAATAAAATGCTAACATTCACATTATTTCCTAATAAATATATTAATCTGCATTTCTACCATATAATTTCTATATATATTCCATATCTTAAGATTTTATTTCTATCCCATATCAATTACTTATGCTGTTTTGTTTATTCTAAATTATTCCAAGTATGATCTTCACATAGAAAACTATTTGGGTATAATTATGATGGGAATAAGGAAGCAGTCTCATCAAGATTACCACACTTGAGCAAAGGAAAGGAGGTAAGAAATGTAGGAGAACTATAAGTAGTTTGATGTTATTAGACCATTAGCAGTGAGACAGCTTGGGGTGGGATGAGATTCGAGAAATAGAGAACAAAGTTTTGAACCACCTCAAATAGCATGCAAAGAATGTGACGCTTTATTTTGTAAGCAATAGAGAATGCCTGAAGTGTCCTAAAGATAGAAGTATTAATAATATGTTCTGTTCTGTATTGTATTAATCTATATTCCTGCAGATGCTCTGTGATGTGTGATTAGAGAGAAACCAGGGAAGTGGTTTGTGGGTTATTATAAATAGTCTATAGGATAAAGATCCAGATTTTTAATATTTCAGTGCAAGTAAAGGCAAAGAAGATGAGAAGAATTTGAGATACAATGAGAAGGAAAATAAATCAGACTGAATATTAATTGGATGTCAGAGAGAAGCATAAGATGAACACATGGTTTCTGATTTGGGTAACCATGTAGATGGTGATGCCATAAACAGTAGTCTAACATGGAGAAACAGGAGTAGGTTTAAGGAATAGCCTGAGAATTTCAGTTTGGATATTTGGAATTCAAGGAACCTGTGACATATATAAAAATATATATATGATGAGCAGGCAATTGGTCATATACACTTGATCTCCAGAGACAGGTTCATGCTGGAGACAGAGATTTAGGAGTTTAAATTCTCCTCATTTGAACTGTTATCTGTCCAAATTCTCATTAAAATCATGAAGTAGATAAGATTGAGAGAGAAGAGAAAGTTCCAGGGTTAAGGAATAGAGGAAAGAAACCCAGGAAGGTGAACAAGATGAAACAATTAGAAAAGTACAAGAAGAAACAGGGAAATGCAGAGTATAAAATAAAAAAGAAAAGTCTAGCAAGACAGTTACTAGAAAATTTGTACCTGGGCAATATTGCAGTCACTGGAAACTTTTGCAAGAGCAGTTTTGAGTAGGGTTGTTGAAATGGAAGTCAAATTTCTAAGGGTTGAGGACTGAATGGAAAGGGAAAATTTAAAGAGTGAGTATAGTATAGACTACTTTTTGAGAAGTTTTGACTAATAAGAGAAAGAGAAAGTGGAGAAGCATACAGGATCACAAAAGGGTTATTTAAGAAAAATTACTGAAGTGAAATTGACAAAATATAAGATAAAATTAATCACTTTAAATGAACAATTTGATGGCATTTAGTACATTCGCAATGATGTACAAACAGCACTTCTATCTAGCTCCAAAACATCTCCATCATTCCAAAGAAAAAATTCCTTAACCATTAAGCAGTTTCATCTCATTCTCCCTTCTGTAGCACCTGGAAATCACCAATCTGCATTATTTCTCTATTCACTGATTGATTCTAGATATTTAATATAAATGGAATATGTGATCTTTTGTGCCTAGTTTCTTTCATTTAACTCAATGTTTTTGAGGTTCATTCACATTGTAGCATGTATCATTGTTCCATCTTATGGCTAAATAATGTACCATTGTATGTATATAAAACAATTTGTTCATTCATCTATTGATATGCATTCAGTGTGTGTCTACATTTTGTCTATTGTGAATTGTGCTGCCATGAACATGCATGCCTTGTTTGAGTACCTGTTTTTAATTCTTTAGGGTGTATGCCTAGGTATGAAATTGTAGTCAAATGGTATTTCTACATTTAACTTTTTGAGAAACTGCCAAACTTTTCCACAATAGCTTAACCATCGTGTGATAGTTTCATTTGTCCAAATGAAACTAGTCAAAACTTGTTATATTTAGCTTTATTTTAAAAAAAATATATAGCCATCCTAGTAGATGTGAAGTAGTACCTCACTGAAATTTTGATTCACATTCCCTAAGGGCTAATGTTGATGAGAGTCTTTTCATATGTTATAGGCCATTCGTGTATCTTTTTTGGGGGGAAAAAGTCTATTCAAGCCCTTTGTTCAATTTTTGATTGGGAGGTTTAGCTTTTTGCTTGCTGGAAATAAGATGTTTAGATATGTAATTTATAAATAGTTTATTTAATTTTCAATAATATCCTTTGTTATACACAATTTTTTTTTCTGGTTATGTTCCAAAAATGTCTTTATTTACAAACAGGTGTAACTTGAGGGCTGCAGTTTGCTGACCCCTGATTGAGCATTTATTTATTTATATATTTTTATTTCATTATATTATGGGGGTACAAATATTGTTAAGATTACATATATTG
>VBSM01000568.1:15959359-15988025 GCA_008086735.1 Cheirogaleus medius | reverse complement strand
TCGGCCTCCCAGAGTGCTAGGATTACAGGCGTGAGCCACCGCGCCCGGTCGAGAGGGTTATTTTTAAATGGAAGAAACTTGTGAATATATTAAGGCTGAAGGAAAGAGTCAATGGAAAGGTAAAGGTCGAATATATATTAAAATAATAAAATATAATTGATGAAGCAAGTTCCCAGAGGAGACAAGAACTAAATGTGAAAATGTATTGGCAATAAAGAATTATAGAACTTTAGATTCATGTGTGATTTCAAATAAACGTTTTGTTAACTTAAAGGAATTAGACTGAGACATGAAGAAGTATGAAGTATTGCTGACCAGATATTACTATTAATTTTTAAGTATTCTTAGGGGAAAAGTTAAAGATTCGTGAGAATTGAGAATTCAATAAATGGAGATTCTAAAAGAGGCAAAGTTTTAACTGAAAATTGAAGCAGCAAAAATTTTATGTAAAATATTTGAAAGTTCATTGAAATATTTTATCCTGGAAAAACGAAGAAACAAACAAAAACTGGTATATTCATATTTGGGGGGCATGTAGAATAAAGGGTACATTCATATACATTTGGTGGGGTATGCATTTTTAGAAGTTAATTGAGCAATTGCAATACTAATTTAAAATCCATATTTCCTTTGACTCAGCAATTATATTTTAAGGATCTCTATTCTCACAAGGTGCAAAAGGATGTATGTATAAGGATGTTCATTCTAGACTTTGTGAAGCAACAATTCTGAGACTACTTAAATGTCCAGTAATATTTTAACAAGTGAAAAAATTGCCCATAAACCAGATGTTTAATTGGATCCTACATACTATAGTGTGTGTAACTCTGTTTATGTGTGCATATAAGCAGAAAAAGTATGGAAGGATCCATGCCAAAACTTTGTCATTCATCCTGTGGGATGAGATGGGAAAGTAGAACTTTCATTTTTTACATTAGATATCTCTACATACTTTAAATTTTTTATAATGACCATGGCTTACTTAGTAATTAAAAAATAATGGTTTATGATTATGAATATAATTATTACAATGGAGAGAACAATATCATTATGTTATCTGTTACAACTTCAAAGGGATATATGAATTGTCAACCCTATCGGGTGTCGGGTGGGTGGGAGAGGGGAGGAGGGGATGGGTATATACAAACATAATGAGTGAGATGTGCAACGTTTGGGGGATGGTCACGCTCGAAGCTCTGCCTAGAGGGGGGAGAGGGGAATGGGCAATATACGTAACCATAATATTTGTATCCTCATAATATGCTGAAATAAAAAATAAATAAAAAAGAAGTATAATATGGCAAGGTGCTTGCCAAACTTACATGCAGCAATTATGGCTAAAGAATGGACACATTTATCGGGTGTTGGGCAGTTGGGAGGGAGGAGGAAGTGATGGGTGTATACTTACATAATGAGTGCAATGCTCACCACCAGGAGGACGGACATGCTTGAAGCTCTGACTCAAGGTGGGAGGGGTGGCAAGGGCAATATATGTAACCTTAACAACATTTGTACCCACATAATATGATGAAATAAAAAAAATGGACTCATTAAAAAGCTTTATAAATTCTAATTAGTGAAAATCAAATTTATCTTTTATTTTCCTTTCTTTTTCTCTTTTCCTTTCTTTGTTTGCCCCTAAACTAGAATAAAAAGATAAAAATTGTTCGGTATGTAAAACGTTCTTTTTCGAGGCATCTCAACATTTTCTACCATTTCACAATAGCTCTCAACATTCTTGAATAAATATTCTGTTGATTAATGGGTACAAAAATACAGTTAGATAGAAGGAATGAAATACAGCGTTCAGTAGCATAATAAGGCAACTATAGTTAACAATAATTTGTTGTATACTTCAAAATAACCAAAATTGTCTAACTGGAATGTTTCTAATACAAATAAATGATAAATTATTGAAGTGATGGACACCTCAATACCCTAATTTGAGATCACAGCACCTCATAAGTATCTACAACTATTACATATCCATGATAACTAAAAATAATTTTTAAGTAAATAAATAAGTATTCTGTATGCCTGATACATGATTTTCCTTCAGCTCTATTAACACATTATCTCTAATATTGATCTTACAAACTATGTCATCTTCTATTTCTGGGAGTTTGCCCACATGAACTGTGGGAGTGTGTGCATTCATTAAGAAATAAAACATGTAATTTAAGAATCAATTATATCTGTATGATTTTGCTCCCTATATTCTGGTTAAAACCCACCACTCCTTCACTGTTCTAGAAATCATTGATTTCTATATAGATAATGACGATTCTCTGAACATTTTTCTGGTAACATCTTACTGAAGACGTCCTCCTAAATCCAACTAATCTGGCTTTCTGCAGGAATTGTGTTGAATAGAGCAGTTAAAGCAGCTTGCATCACTTTCTGCAATGAGAGACAGTTTTTTATCTTCTCTAAATTTCTTAATTATAATTTGCAGATCAAATTATTTCTCTTCCCCAGCTTTCTTGTTGCCATCCTCAGTCAGTATACATTACTCATGGTACAAATCATTCACAGTTCCCATTTCATTTGTGTAGTTTCTGGCAATCAAGGGCCAAATTGATTTCAGAGCCATTGAGAGAAGTAGCTTTAGATGTTGAAATTAGTTGAAGATTTGACTGTGCTTTGTTCCCAAGGGCTTAAATTACTCTTCAATTTTGATTAAAATCTCTAGTAGTTACAATAAAAATGAAGCAATTTAACTTAAAAATGTACCAATTATCACTCAGTCAAAAAAATGCCCAAATAACCAAAAACCTCTTTTATTTAAACATTCTTATTTTAATGTATTTGTACATATAAATGTTGCACTCATGGATAATTTCAGAAGCACATGGTATGAATAGACAAATGAGCAATTATACTGAAAAGTGTGTACAATTTATATGCAAGGAGGAAATTACTGTACAATACTTTACTTTCTTCAGGAATCTGTACTTTGAAAATAGAGCTTAGCTTCAGGCAATGTCATAGATGAATGTCCTGCAAATTATTCTACAGTAAAATTGGAAAATGTCAAAATGAGAATATGATGTTCGATGTTATAAAAATAACCACAAAATCCCTACAAATTCTATAACACCCCTATATTTCTTTGATGTAGCCATTTTGACTTATAATTTTATATATAAGCCTAGGCTTATTCTTGTCAGAGTTCAAATTTTATTATATTGTTTCAATCTGGCTTTTGCCATGCAAATTGTTAAGACAATATCATAACTAAAAATGCATAAATCCACCAGAGCACAGGGTGTTACTATTAGATAACTGTAAAAATTCACATGTACTCAGCTCAGAAGTCATTTATAACTATGCTGTTCCAGCTATTGATATGCCTTAGACACAACAATGGCTACAAAGTTTTCTTTTTTGACGAAGTTGAGTGAATAGGCAGGCATTATGAAGAACACACATTTTTAAAGAAATAAATTTTTAACATTTAGGCATTTTTTTGTCTAAGGATTATTAATGATGATCAGGTTATAAGCCCTTGATCTGTTATAAGTTCCATCAAACTACTCAATAATAGCACAGAAAAACACAAAACTAGCAAAAGCATTGAAAACCAAGGATGAGGAACAATTCAGTCATTTGCCATGGTCCAAGGATAACACCCACTAACGCTTACACCAGTGGAGCTAGACAGAGAAATATATTGGTGGCATGAAATGAGTCCATCTCTGAAGGAAAAAGCACAGGCAGCCAAAATATAGTCATGAAGAGACTTGCTGCCTCCTGTATCACCTGCCCATAGATGTGTAGCAGCCATCTATTCAGACAGATCCTGAAGTAGCCTCAACCACTTCATTCTCAAAAGCCCAAAGGTGATGCTCTCCTTCCATCCAATGGAAAGAAGAATTTCCAGTATATAACATAGAGATGAGGGTCATAAAAGCAGAGAACACTGGGTATTATAGTTTTTCTATATACTGGATATAGTAAAAAACAATTAAATATTGCCTATGATATAAATTATTCTCCTCATAGGAAAAAAAATCAAGCAAGCAAGCAAAAAATCTGCACAGTGAAAATATTTTACAAATTTTTCCCTCAGTTCAAAAGAGCCATGTCTTTTGGTAGCCTACAATTCTGCCATGCCCTAACTATGTGACCTTGAGCAAATTATTTAACCTTCCTGAGCCTAGTTTCATCTTTAAAATGGATATAACACGATTCTCAGGCTTATGTGAATAATTAGGAATATGTATATGAAAGTGCCTTGTACAGAATTTGGCACATATTAAGTGCCCAATACATCTCAATCCATATACTTGCCCTCCTTGTGACATATATTGACCATATTTGCAGCATTGCTGTGTACATAGTAAATGTTAGAACTATACTCCTGGAACTGTCATCCCATGATCCTACCTCTAGGAATCTAGTTAACAGAATAATAAGATTTTACAAACTCTTACTCCATAGGGATACTTCCTGCAATATTATTCAGAATAATGGAAATGTGAATAATTTAAATATACAAAAATAGACAAATATGATAAACTATCACAAAGCTATCAAAAGTAAAGTTATAAAAAGTTTTAAGGAGCTTGGGAAAATGCCAAATTTAAAATGTAATTTGGAAAATATAATAAACTTTTTATATAAGTAAAAAATGTATTACAACCAAATGGAAAGAAAATAGTAAAATGTTAATAATTGCCTTGAGTGGTAGGAGGTAGAGTGACTGTATTTAGATAAAACTCTCTGTTGTGACTATCACACAAATAGGTTCATTGTACCCATTAGGTAGGTTTTTGCGCACCACCTCTTCCCTCCTCTCCCTGCTGTATTTCCACTGAGTTTTACTTCCCTCTGTTCACATGTGAGCTCATTGGTTAGTTCCAATTGAATGGAGATTTCATGTATTGTTTGCTTTTCCTTTCTTTGGATACTTCATGTAGGATAATAGTCTACAGTTCCATCCAAATTGTTGCAAGAAGCATTAGTTCATCCTTTTTATGGCTGAGTAGTATTCCATGGTACACATATACCACATTTTGTTAACCCACTCAAGAATGGATGGGCTCTTGGGTTGATTCCACATCTTTGCAATTGTCAATTGTGCTGCAATAAACATTCGAGTGCAGGTGTTTTTTGTTTTTTTGTTTTGTTTTGTTTTTGTTTTTGATAAAATGACTTATTTTCTTTTTGGTAGATAACCAGTAGTGGAATTTCTAGATTGAATGGTAGGTATACTTTTAGTTCTTTGAGGAATTTCCATACTATTCTCCATAGAGGTTGTATTAATTTGCAGTCCCACCAACAGTGTATAAGCATTCCTTTCTCTCTGCATCCACATCAGCAGCTACTGTTTTGGGACTTTTTAATAAAAGGGATTCTAACAGGAGTAAGATGATATCTCATTGCAGTTTTAATTTTCATTTCCGTGATTATTAGTGATGTTGAGAATTTTTTCATCTGTTTATTGTCCATCATTCTATCTTCTTTTGAAAAGCTTCTGTTCATGTACTTTGCCCACTTTTTAATGGAATTTTTTATTTTTTTTTCTTGCTTGAGTTCTTTATAGATTCTGATTATTATTCCTTTATCATATATATAGCTTGCAAATATTGTCTCCCATTCTGTAGGTTATCTGTTTGTTCTGTTGATTATTTCTTTAGCTGTGCAGAAGCTTTTTAATTTAATCAAGTCCCATTTATTTATTTTTGTTGTTATAATTGCTACTGGGGTGTTAGTCATAAATTCTTTGCCTAGGCCAATATCTAGAAGAGTTTTCTCTACATTTTCTTCTAGAATTCTTATGGTTTCATTCCTTACATTTAAGTTGTTTATCCATTTTGAATTAACTTTTGTGACTGGTGAGAGATATGGATCCTGTTTCATTCTTGTGTATATGGCTATCCAGTCCTCCCAGCACTATTTATTGAACGGGGTTTCTTTTCCTCAGTGTATATTATCTGCTCTGTCAAAGATTAGATGACAACATGATGATGGTTTTATATATGGGTTCTCTGTTCTGTTCTATTGGTGTATATCTCTATTTTTGTGCCAATACCATGCTATGATGTTCAAGTTTTCTTAAAGAAATACTAAATATATGTATGTTTATTTATAATTTTTGTAATAAAACTATATTAAAATGTAGAGTACCAATTTTTTGTCTTAGATAGTGTGATATTTTTCAGAGTGTTCCTCTAGACAGCTGTATTATTCTATTGGGACTTTCCTAGAAAAGTACCACAGACTCTGTAGCTTCAACAACAGAAATTTACTTTCTCACAGTCCTGGAGCCTAGAAGTCTCAGTGTTGGTGTTGACAGGGTTAGCTTCATATGAGGCCTCTCTTCTTACTTGTAAATATCCTTCTTCTCCCTGAATCTTGACATGGTCTTCCCACTGTACCTATATGTCTGTGTCCCAATTTACTCTTCTTATAAGGGTACCAGTTGTATTGGATTAGGTTCCACCCTAATGACCACATTTTAACTTAATTACCTCTTTAAATATCCTATCTCCAAATAAAGTCACATTCTGATTTAATGGAGTTTAGGATTTTAACATATGAATTTGACGGAATAAAATTCAGCCCATAACACTCGACATTCTGAGCCTCCTATTCACATCCTTCTCACACACAAAACACATATGCCTCTTTTCAACAGCCCCAAAAGTCTTAACCCAATGCAGCATCAACTGTAAACCCAAAATGTCATGTAAATATCAACTAGATAAGGTATGAGTAAGACTTAAGGTATGGTTCATCCTGAGAGAAAATTCCTCTTCAGTTGTGTACCCACAAAACCAGACAAGTTATCTGTACTCAGAATACAATGATGAGACAGGTATAGGGTAAATATTCTCATTCCAATAGGGTAAAATTATAAATAACAATGGAATTATGGGTCCCGAGCAAGTTTAAAACCTAGTAGAGCAAATTCCATTAGATTTTAAGACTCAAGAATAATTCTCTTTGGCTCGATGCTCTGCTCTCTAGGCCCACCTGTGTGGCCTTGCCTTCCAAGTCCATCATGGCAACAGCCCTACCTGCTGAGTCTGTGCTCTCTTGGCCAGCACTGCCAACCTCTGAACTACATTCAGGATTATTTTTCTTTAATCTTGAGGAATAATATATGTTCATAGTTAGATATCTCCACTGACCCATCCTGCAGAATCCCATAATTCCAACAGCCTTCCTTCATTTCATAACTTGTCTATTTTCTTCAGTCTAAGCTGGTAGCATTTCTGCTGGCATAAAATTCTAAAAAACCCTGGTGACCTCTCATGGAACTCACTAGAGTCCATGCTGTCAGACAAGAGGATCCTCCACAGGTATTTCTTGATAAATGTGTCTCTATTCTTGGCTTCTGCTGAGAAAGTTAATTGAATCCATGATTCACACACATAATCTTTTTAGCAGATAGTTGTTTAACTACCTGCCTTTGTGTTCTCTCGAGAACATGCATTCCCATTTCTTTAATTATTTTTATTTTTATTTATTTATTTTTTACAATATGGGATAGGCTGTAAATTTTCCAAAACTTCACATTTGGGTTTCTTTGTGCTTAAAAATTCCTACTAAATAATGGAATATTATTCAGCCCTAAAACTGAACCAGATCTTGCCACTTGCCATAGCATAGATGAGACTGGAAGACATAATGCTAAGTGAAATAATCCAGACACAGAAGGAAAAATATTGTATTTTCTTACCTATATATAAAATTTAAAACAAAAAAATCAAACATACAGAGAGAGAAAATAAAAAGGTGGTTGCTGGGGAAAGGGGGTAGGAAATGGGGAAATGTAGATCAGAGGATACAAAGTAGTAGATAAGTAGGATGAACAAGTCCTGAGATCTAATGCACAACATGAGGACTATAGGTGATAAAATTGTAATGTATTTGACATTCTTGCTAAATGAGTAGATTTTAGGTGGTCTTACCTCTGTACATAGATGTGTGTGCCCTAATTGCCTCTTCTTACAAAGATACCAGTCATATTGGATTAGAACTCACTGCAATGATCTCATTTTAACTTATTTACCACCTTAAAGATCCTATCTCCAAATACAGTCACATTCTAAGGTACTAAGGGTTAGGACTTCAACACATGAATTTGGGAGAACACAATTCAGCTCATAACTACACCCCTAGCTAGATTATTTTTAGTCACTTACTTCCTATTTCATAAGAAGTCAATGGTAATCAACAAAGTAGAGATAACATGATTTACTGGATTTGACTAATTTGTTTTTTTTTTTATTTCAATTCTGCCACTTAGTACCTATGTGACCTTGATAAGATAAACACTCTGAGCTTTAGTTTCCTGACTTGCAAAATGGGGATGATAATATCTGTTTCACAGAATTCATATGCATATTAAAAGAAATACTATGTATAAAGAACCAGTCATAGTGTCTGATCAAAGTAAATATTAAACAAATATGACTTTCTTTTTCTTTTTTTTCTATTAGGGAGAACTGCTTTAATATGCTTATTTCAACCATGGATCTTATCCACATTCATCCTTTCTCCCTGCCTCGTTTCTCTAAAACAAAATTCTCTACCTCTATTCTCAGGCCCATACGTCCAGCCTCTTTCGGTAGTTGGTTTCATTAAGATAAACTTCAATTCATATACCAGGTCTGTCACTCACTTAGCTGTGTGACTTTCGGATTTTAAGCTAATCTTTCTGAGCTCAGTTTCTAATTTGTAGAATGAGTATAATAATACCTATCTCATAGGTCTGTTGCACCTGTCGCCAGTGCCCAGCAGCAGTAAGTATTTGTTGAAAGAATACTGATAATGACAACGATTAGCATTTATTGAACATTTACTATGTACCAGGCAGTGCGTTAAATATTGCACATAAATTATTTAATTGAATTTTCACAAGAATTAAATCAGGTGAATCAATAAGTTCTCCTTCTCTTGCCTAAGCTAACACAACATAGTCTTCTTCATCTTATAACCAAAGTCCCCTTACTAATATAATAGTTGAGTGTGATTTTTTTTAACATTCTTACAGGAATATAATTTGCAATAAAATTTGTTCTCAGGCTTGTGCAAGTACAAGGTTGGCAACTGAGAGTGAGTGCCTCCTTAAGTTTTATGTTCTAGATACCTCCCTTGACTCATCCTAGCCTCAGCCATCCCACCCTCTACCATTTAATATTGTAACCATACCCTGACACAATCTATCCCTCTCCCCTGTTTTATTCCTTCATGGCATTTGTCACCATCTGACATATATATTTATTTATATACTTGTTACTTTTTTCTTTGTCCTCAATAGAGTGCAAGCTCTATGAGGACAAGGATTTATTTAAGTTTTGTTCACTGTTGTATATCTAGAGCCTAGAATAGCACCTGGAACAAAGTTGGTACTCAAAAAATTTGATGAATGAAGACTGTACAAATCTACTTGCAACTTCCACAACCACTACACTCTCTCCATTATTTTGCATATGCTGTTCTCTCTACAAAGAATGCCCTTCTTATCTTAGTATGCCAGATTAACTCCTACTTGCTTTTATGAATTGACTCAGCAGTCACTTTTGTAGAAGCCTTACCTAACTCTCATTAGGCTTAATTAATTGGCTCTCTTTTGCAGCCTTCATATCAGTACACTATGTTATGGTTGTGTTCCTTGTCTACAATCTCAACTAGATTATGAGTTCCTTGAAGGCAATCAATTCTTGACCATGTTGGCTTGGTATAATATACAGTGATTTGAAGACACTGAGACATGAGCTACAATCCTGGTTTAGCCACTTGCTCATTAGACAAATCATTTAATCTCACTGAGCATCACTTTCCTCATCTAAAAAAAATTAAGGCAATAATACATATTTTCTATGATGGCTGTTAAGATGAAATGAGGACATGTACATAAAAGACCTAGCATTTTGCCTAACACATAGCATGCATTCAAAAAATAGATTTTATTTTCTCTGTCTCCCCTCCACAAGCACTTAACAGAACTCCAGTAACACAGAAGATGCTGAATAAATGTTTGAATAAATGAATAAATGCGTCACCCTGTCTGTGCACGTCCTCAAAATTTTTCATGCTGTGGGCCTCCTTCTCCATGATATTATAGAGTTGACTTCTATCAGCTTACAAGAACTAATTGTGCACATCTCTTTTCAATTCCATGTTCAATACTGTCTCATTGGTATTGGCCATGGTGGGAGTATTTATACTATGGAAGTCAAATGCTACAAATCGGGGCTTTCCTGTTCTTCTCCCAAATTGGTTTATCAGCACACCACTGTCTGATGGATGACTTATATACCGAAATACGACAATGAATAGGGAAGAGAGCACAGATGATAATGACAGTTATTTATATAATCCTTGGCAGATAAGGTAGACTTTGGATGTCCATTAAATCATAAGAGCCCCTAGGTATGAAAAATGTTAGCTTTCTAGTATCAGAATAGATTTTCAACAAAAATGTGTTTTATAAAAGGATATATAGTGATTTGTACTAGACATATTAACTAAATGGGGTCAGGAAAGCAGTGAATTTATTTAAAGATAAAGCATCATGGTATGATGGGTATAACTTCTTCCTAATAGGCTAGCTGTATGATCTAGATATATATGTAGAGAAATAATACGTCAGATGGATCTCAGGTATACCATCTATTAAATGGAAATACTATCTTTCTTGACTAAAGTCAGTAGTCCAGATCTGCTGTTGAAGGCTTTTCTGGTAACATAGTATAATAGAAAGTACCCTGGTCTATAAGTAAGAAGACATCACTCCTTAGTCTTAAATCTGCAACTTTCTAGTCAGATGTCAAGGCAGATCACAAATAAAATGGGATACTAATCTATATTTTGTGCCTGTAAGGGGACTATTGTGAGGATCAAATGCAATGATATATTGGAATGTTTTTGATAAACCTTAGCATGCTGTTGCAGGATTTAGCATGCTATTTAAATTATGAATATGATGATGAGGTTGTGACTGCTTGGATGATCTTTGATTCATTTTACTATAAGGTTAATTGTCTACCAAATGAATTTCACACCTCACTAGGGGGAAGCTTGGTAAAAATTAGTATTGACCATTGCATTTTTTCAATAATTATTGGCATCATAAAAGTAAAGTATACTCAATCCATGCCAATTTGTTTAATTATAATGGCCAACAGCAACATCAGGATCGCACTCTTTTTTTCTGCTGGTTGAGAGAAATCATTCTTCTTCTATGATATCTCTGATAACACCTCAGAATAGTAGTTCTGAAAAGATAAGTGCAAAGGCCATTATTTGTTGGAAGAAAGCAACAGTTTTCCCTAATATTGTGATTTTCTGACCACATTTATTATAAATTTTTCCAGATTATAAAAGAACCATCAACCTATTGGAAAGCTGACCTTCAATTCATTTGTCTTGATTGTATAAATACAGTTTCATAGTTTCTCATCTAAAATAAGCATCAGTTATTTATATAGCCATATAAACACTGAAACCAGATCATAAAGGTAAGGAGTATAGTTGAAGTATTAGTATAAAGAGAAACAGGATAAGCAACAGACCCAGGAACAACAAAAGGACTTTCTTTTTCATTGAGGTTTTACATTGCCCAGGAGCCTGATTTCTGGTTCAATTCCCCGTTCTGTTACTTGTACAACACACTGCCTTGGGCAAATCACTTAACCTCCTTGTGTGCCTGACTCTCTGTGAAGAAAACGAAGCAAAGACACAGCTTAATGTTTATGCAGTACTTAGGGTTCCTGGAAGCATAATGTCATTTTGTATTGGTGATAGCTATAAGAAAACATACTCTTAAAATTTTAGCTGCAAGTTTTAGAGTCACATTTTTCACATGACAACATCATATTTAAAGTTTGATACATGTCTTGCCCTCTAACGGCAAACATTCAAATTGATATAATGCTGTACATGCTAAATAAGTCACCTGTTTCCCTTAAAGGATGCTGACATTTGCCTTCTGTCAGTGTTTCTTTCAATAGCATGAAAAAGCCTTATCCGATCATGTATAGAAAAAGGTCTGAAAGTCCTTCCAGGGTCCTGATACAGCATAAATGAGCCTACCCACTACCAGGCTGAATTAACCTGATTGATGCTGGCTAGTACAGAATATAATAAATATCGGGCATTTAGGAAAATACATCAATAGTCAATAAAAACAATGTCATTTATTGAGTATGGAAGCTCATTATATAGATAGATTCTTATATAATTCTCACAACTACTCTACAAAGTTAGTATTATCTTCATTTGCAGATGAAAACCCTAATGATCAGAGAGGTAAAGAAACTTGATTGAGGCCAAATAACTAGTAAATAACAGACTAAAATCCATATTCAACCTCAATCCAAAACCCAGACTTCTAACCGGTATATCACATACTACTTCCTCTTCTGGGTTCTGCTCAGCTGAGGATGGACTTCATCTCTAGGTATGTCTAAGCACTCTTAAATTACTTATACAGAGGGGTTTATAATCACATCTTAGAATATTCTGTCTAACCCATTAATAGACACATTTATGAAGTCCTGCTAGAAGTAACACCAGAATTTTGTACTACACTTCTTTGATATGTTAGGAAATTATAGTAAGACCCATGGCCAAGTCTTGGCAAAATAGAGAATTTGGAGGGAATTATTTCCTCCTTACTTTGGACAAATTTTCTTTAACTAAAATTTTGTAATGATGAGGAGAATAATATAGTCCCTAGATCTCCCTTCATGGAAGTGACTGTATTTGTTTATAAGAAATTCATTGACAAATTTACTTGAGGTATAAGTTGAAACAAAGCTGTATATTATATACTTTGTTCACTATAAGAATGAACATCTGGGTTATGGAGCAATGGAAACTGGAATCTAGTGCACACTTGGCTTGTCCTACTCTATGTTCTGGTGTATGGTAACTGCAGCCTGAAAAAAGGAGTGACCTTGGCTTTGCACAAAGGCACTGGCCAGTTGCCAAGCCTGCACTCTCAAGGTTATATCTACCCAGAAAGGATATACTTTTCTGATTTATGCAGGGATACTCTATAGGTTAGAGAAAAGCAGTGACTCCTTCAATCTGGCTACATTTTTATTCTTTGTGCTCTACCTTTTTTTCTAATATCTATTTCATGCATTAGGCTAAATGCTTTGTAAACATTGTCACATTGGATCTTTACAACAACCTAAGATTATCTCCATTTTACAGTAATGTATTCAAACCAACACAGTTCTTAGTGGCAGAGTCTGTATTTGAACGCAGCTTTGTTTGATTCCAAAGATCATGCTCTTAACTCGAAGGCTATACTGCACCTTAACAACATAACATTGGCTGTTGTCCACAGAGTAAATATCTCTATGTATTGATAAAATAAAAGGTTAAAATATTTAAAAATGTATCACCTGGATATTTTATATACTTTGAGGTATACAGATAATTTTGTGATTTCCATATTTGCCCATTTTAACTGAATCAATTTTGTTTTGACCCTTCTATGAGCCAAATCACTAAATAAAATTTTCTTACTTGTCAGTATAAGATCATTCCTGTCCATATTTTCCTAAGTATCCTTTATTACTAAACATACAAAATTGTTATAAGCCAAAGCTGTTCTGGGATACAGTGTACATCTAAAGAATATTATATGATGAGTTAAATTTTTATCAAAATGCCTTAAAACATTTATTTAAATGCAACAGCATTTTTTTGCCTAATATCCTCTTGATTTTGTCAAAATTAAGATGTTTTCAAATTATCTAAGATAGTAATTATCTTTGACAATATTTCTTATCCAGAGTCCCCAATGGTCTTTATCAAAAATTTTTTTAAATCAAGGAAAGAGAAATTGATTAAAATTCAGAAAGTCTTCCAAGTGACATAAAAAAAACTCCTGCTTTGTAAATGGGAAAGTGATTAAGATCTGAATATTAACAAAAGACTCAAAAGTAATGAGATTTTTTGTCAAAATTTTCATGCATATTTTCTACAAAGACTTAGAAAAAATATTAGATAGAAGTACATGGGTGAGTAATATTAGTAAATGTAATATTACTTGAAATTATTGTTAAAATTTTCAGATTGCTAAGGTACTTTTCAGTTAATTAGTCACTATGACAGTGTTGTCTAGTATCCTAAAACTGAACACAAATCAGAGCATTTAGGTTGTGTGGGAAAAACCACCATAAGCTTCCCACTGTATTTTTGTGTTTTCAGGAAAAAACTCCACATAATCTAAGTCATGAGTTAACAGCTACGGTTTTAATTCTTACATACTATGGCATATAAACCATGTGTAGTGGATAGGAATCTAATTTCACTGCTGCTTATGAGTTGGACTCAATGGATGCATATACTTTGCTTTATTGGTGAAACTTCATGCTAATTTTCCCCTAAGCTTTAATATTTAACCCATTCTAAAAGACAGATTCAAAGATTTTAAAAAGAAGCAACAAGTAAAAATGAGATATAACACATTTAATACAGTATAAAAGAAAGCCACATGGTCAACCTCTGAGGTTGCAATGACTATATTTTGTTTTCTGCCCATCTGTAAAATGTTTCAGTGCTAGGCCTCTTAACAACTTGAAATGTATTATCAAATAATGTCTGAATTCTGAATCTATTAAATAAAAAGATATCTGAAAAACACACTGACACACATGAGAAATTATCTTTTACTTCATTTTGAAGTGAAAAGCCATCTAGGGTCATTTGGAAAAGTACATAGATAGTTCCATGTTTCTCACCTATAATGCTTTTGTCATTTTACTTAAACTTACTGTGTTGCATTGTATCATATGAGGAATATCTGTTGAATTTGCCTGCTGAGCCTCCCTTCTTTCTTCTCTAAGTAATAGCACCCAATTTTCCCTTGAAGAAGCACCCTCCTATCAACCATCAGAATTCAATCAGATTGGGTAGGTTGACAACATTCATGTCAGAGTTTTGACCCTCACTTAAAACCAAACTTGTGCGCCTAAGATACAGTCAAGGCTTGTGCAATTTGGTAGCAACTCCTCTTTTCCACAGTGATTGTTTCAGTGATAGGCACATGAAGTAAGCTAGGTCAGTGCAAGTCATCACTAGGATTTTGCTGGAATTATTAGGAAAGAGGAATTTTCTTACATTTGAATTTCTAGTAGTGGAGATGACATACACTTAGATTTGCATGTTATTATCTTTGCTTACATCACAGACAGAGCCTGGCTAAAGATAAAGCTGGTATTTGAAGAAAATAAAAAAGGATAGATTCTTTCTGACATTGGTTAAAATCCTGAATCTCGTCATGCCTAACATCAGTAAACTCCTTGAACTGCCCAGTTATGAGCCCATGCATTCCCTTTTCTGTTTTTTTTCTACTTTGAGCTATCACACACCACCAAATACACCTTGACAAATACACAGCATTCTCTTTCTTTATGAGTCTTCTGTTCCTTCTCTATTTTAGTAAGTGACCTTTAGTAAAATTTTGTATTTCTATTTTATGAGGAATGAATCATATGATATGATTGTCACTCTCATAATCACAAAATCATGTTAATTTATAAAGGTTCCTAAAAGAGATTATATAGTCCTTTAAGCTGCCACAAGAAAGCAACACACTCTTACAATCCCAGAAAGACAATGCTTAATCCTTATCATCAGGGTCCCCAGAGAAGAAGAAATTACAACTTCTCTTTAAGCTCTCTTCAATTGATAATGCTTACGGCTGTGGTCTTTGGGGCTGAATGTAGGCAGACTAAGCGTGGTAGTTTGAAATTTCTAGTCTCATTCAAAGCCAAACTAATAGGCCTAAAACTTGACAATGAAAAAACATCTGTCTCCAGTGACAAGATGAATTTACTTCATGAATTCCCATATAACATACCTACACATAAAATAGCAAATTCCTGTATTCCGTAATCTGGTTAATTTAGTGGAAGCAAAACTATAAACCACATATGATAGAAGCCTAATTTAGAGGATTATCCTAACAGTGTAAAGCAAAGAAAAATCACAATTGGTTTTCCCAGATGCATTAGAAATAACAGTTCTTCAAATACTTCAAAGTTTCTTTTATATCCACAGAACAAAAAATAACACAGAGTAAATGACACATGCATGTCAAGATTCAGATTTTACCAATATGACTGATACTTATTTCCTTTAGTCTAGGCCAAGTATTCTAAAAAAATTCTCCCTTGGGAATAAATGCTAGATTGGCATAAGTGATAACTTGGGAGTACTTCCATGTACAAAATGTGTTCATTCCTTTCTCTACCATTTTACTGATTTGAAACAATTTTGAATCAGTCTGGACTTTTATTATATTTAGAACTTGAAGTTATTGCCATGTTTATAATTTTCTCCTTTTTCATTTCACGTAGACATCTTTGTCCTTTGCCCAATCTACTGTTACTCTTAACCCACACTCTTTTTCTAAACCCTTAGTTGTCCACTTTATCATCATTAGGGAGGGAATTGCCCCAATATCTAATAACTGTCCCAACTATTATAATTATATTGTTTATGTTAATCTCACCACTTGTGATAGTATCATAAAGTGGCTTTTGTAAATGGGCTTTGTAAAGTGGCTTTTGTAAATCATATATCTTAACTTCCTAGGGAGATTCAAAGACTTCCCCTAATCTATACATACATGAAAATTACAAACAAATTCTCTCTCTCTCTCTTTTTCTTTCTCTCTTTCCTTTATTTCCACCTTTCTCACCTATCTCTTTCTCTTTCCCCAAGAAGAAAGAATCCTCTTCTAGGTTGCATTGGTAAGAATTACTTTCAACAGATACTAATAAAAAAACCTGACAAATTATTAAATATGTAAAAAATTATTTTTCTTACATAAAAAGAAATCCATAAGTAAACAGTTCAAGGCTAGTAATATGGCCCTACTATGCCAAGTTCCTTCTTTTTTTCTACTTTGTCAGCTATAGGCAGGAGGAAACGGGAAGGGCAAAGGGAAAAATACTCATTGCAGCCGAATCTCTCTCTTTTTATTAGAAAAACAATAGCTGTCCTGGAAGCCTCATAGTAAAATTCTACTTACATCTCATTGGCCAGAACAACGTGATATAGCATACCCAGTGGCTAGGAAGTCTGGTCAATGTAGTTTCCACTCCTCCAGGCACCTTGTCACTTGCCCCTCCCCTCAAAATTAGGGCTGAATTAGTAAGGAAGTAAAGGTAAACAAGTATTGGGTAGGTAATTAGCAGCATTGTCCACAAAGATCAAATTAGAAAGAAAAAAATACTTGGACTGCCAAAACACACAAGAAGTTCATCAAAGAAAAGAATATCATTTTTACTGGGAAAAAAATGTGTATTGTCAACAGGTTGGACAAGTGAAGTTTTCCTTTCCTGATTCTCTATTCTCTTTTTAATCATTTTCTTTCTCTCCCTTCTTTGTCCCCATATGGCTTATGAAGTCAGATAATGCTTAGGAGACAAGATAGCCTTGCTCTTGATTAAATTAGGAGGTCAAATTTAAACCCAGTGAAGGGAAGCATGAAATGAGCAGTTTATCCTAGTTATTAGGGAAAAAAGGTATTTCTTACTTGATTTTTAAGTTCTACCTCCAGAAAGTCAAGTGAGATTCAAGGAGGGAGCCTGGGAGATGGGAGGCAAGTCTCAAATTAGGTTGTGTGGTAAATGGACAGGCAAGAGAGGCCGTAAGGTTTATATATACTCTAGTCCATTAATCCAGAGAATAAAAGGTTAATATTTTGAGCTCTAATGTTGGCCTACATTACTCTGGTGTACAATACTATGAACAACTTAGTGTATTAAATAGTGAACATGCATGCAACCATTAAGAAGTTGAAAATTTGGATCTTTCATCTAAGCCACTTTTAACAAAACTAACAGTGGGAACTAAAGAGGAGATGCACCACCCACTTCTCAATATAATTATCTATTATGTTGCTTATTTCAAGTTATAGCAAATTTGTAAATAATACAAACAGTCTCTAATTTGTTCACAACTGTACATTAGCAACATAGAAAAGTAGGACCTTGAATTGGACTTCAAAGATGAGTAGGACTATGGTATGAAGAAAACAGGGCATTACAAGTGTAGGAAACAGTTTTAGAAAGGGTCCACACTTTAGAAAGGCTTGGATTTTTTGGTTTCATATATTTTCATATCTGACCTCATCCATGAAATATGAGAAATATTATAATATTTAATTAGCCAGACATTTTCTTATATCAATATGCATGGAATTCTAAGCATTCTTCCCAAAATGATGCTATGACTTTAATCAAAAGTGATGTGATATGAAAGAAAGAAAATAGAAATGTCACTCATCAATCCAGAATCCAAGGCACCATTACTTGTCTGCAGTAGAATAATATCTATAATAGCTCCAATGCTACCTCAGGCAGTCCACAAATCTGCAGGCACTACATGAAATCAAAAGAGGTTACATCCCTGCCAATTTTTGTTCTCATTAAAGTGACTGAGGATGAATTTTTTCTTGATAACTAGTGCTCTCTGTTTATGACGATTTATGGCCTGGCATTAATTGACTGTTTTTATAGTTGACCTTTAAAATATTTTGCATTTAGAATGACCAGCCATTTCACCTGCTCCCCATAGGTTATTTAGTGTAGGCATTCAGGAAGAATTGGAATGGATGTGCTATATCAGAACATTGAAAAGGTCAATGTTTTAGTTGTTGATATTTTCTACAGGATATAATTCTCACATATTTTTAGTGGGTGATAGAACATTTAGAATGATTAATGCTAAAGACCTAATAATAATGATTATGACCACTGTGTTAAAATATGAACAATTCATTTCTCTGACAAAAGCATACCGAGAGCACAATGCAAAACAATGACAGGGGTGTTTTAATGGTGTTTTAATGGCCTATAATGGTCTCCAGTATTTCATACCTGTGGGAGAAAAGTAAGGTTGTGTGGTGGATTTATAGAATACTAAGTCTTGGGGAAACATTTTTTATTGATATTAATTCATTCCAAATTCTCCAAAGTGAAATGGCGATATGGCAGATTTAAGTGTTTTGACAAATTTCATTGATAGAATAATCAGTAGGATTGATAAATTAATTCATTTATTAAACAAACATTTGAGTGCTATTATGTGTAAGACATTGTGCTCTCTAATGTGGGGTAGTGATTGTGACATAATGATGATATCCCTGGGTAGTGAAGATGGGGATAGTGATGAGATGGCAGATGACTGCATGCAGAGGGTTGTTAACAGTGTTACACAGAATGTGCTGTGGCACAACTCAGACCCCAATCAGCATAAGTCACCTCACTCCTTCAGCCCAAGTTTGTTTAAGCTACTACTTCCTATCATCACAGTACCAAAATACTGATGAAATAAAGACTGCACACACAATGCAAAGTGATTACATAGAGCCACAGCAGAATTGCCATTGCAAGGTGAATGAATAAAATGAAAGCTTATGTTAGGCATAACATGTTTGATGGAAAGCACAACCTCTGGTCAAAGTAAAATAATAAATATTTTATTTAAAGAAAGCTTTATGCAAATTAATAAGTAGAAACTGAGATTAAAGACCTCAATGCAAGGACATAACAATCCCAACATAATAAGAATTGCATGAAAGCCAGTAAAAATCAGTGGTGTCTTCAAAAAGAAGAACCCAGACACAATCAGACTAAAAGCTATTGCATTCCTCATATGCCTAAGATATTATAAAATATACTTAGTGTGGAGAACTATATAATATGCATAGGGACAGCCAAACTCAAGTAAACAATTCTTTTGTTTGCAAATATATATATATATAATTGATATAGTATTCATAGTGACAGTCAAACTCAACTAAACCATTATTTTCTGTTTAAAAATATCATATGTTTTTGTTGTATACAGAATCACAGGCTAAGTTGACATCCCTAACTATTACAGACAAGATTCCTGTTCCCAGATTAGGCTCACAGGGTAACAAGTACCCCTTACAGACTCTGTCAATATTTGTCTGAGTGTGTTAGATATCAGAAAAGGTTCTATGAAAAAATTCTTAGGAAACTTTTTTGTGCCTACCATTTGATCCAGCAGTATACTACTAGCAGTATACTACTGGGAATCTGTCCTACAAAAAAGCCAGCATGCATGCACAATGATGTATACATACATATTTGCATGTTTTTTTCCTAATATTGTTTGTAATGGGGATAGATTAGAAATAATTTGAATGTATATTAATAAAATAATGGTTAAAAATAAAATCAGTATGTCAAAGAAGTATCTGCACTCTCATGTTCATTGCAGCATTATTCACAATAGCCAAGATATGAAAAAAACTTTAATGTCTATTCACAGATAAATGGATAAAGAAAATAAAGAAAATGTGTTTTATATACACAATGGAATGCTTATCAGCTCTAAAAATGAAGGAAATCCTCTCATTTTCTGTGACGTGGAGGAACCCGAAGGACATTATGTTAAGCAAAATAAGCCAGGCACAGAAAGACAAATACCACATCTCACATATATGTGCAATTTTAAATAGTTGAACTTATAGAAATAGGGTAGAATGGTGATTACCAGGGGCTGGTGGGGGCAGGGATTGAGGAGATGTCAATTAAAGAATACAAACTTTTCCCAGGACCATTTATTGAATAGGGATTCTTTTCCCCAGTGTATATTGTTGTCTGCTTTGTCAAAGATCAGTTGGCTGCATGTGGATGATATTATATCTGGGTTTCTTGTCCTGTTTCATTGGTCTAGGTCTCTATTTTTGTGCCAATAACATGCTGATTTGGTTACTATAGCCTTGTAGTAGAGTTTGAAGTCAGGTCATGTGATGCCTCCCCATTTGTTCCTTTTCCTTAAGATTGCTTTGGCTATTTGTGCTCTTTTCTGGTTACTCACAAAGCTTAGCATTATTTTTTCTAGATCTGTGAAATATGATGTTGATATTTTGGTGGGAATTGCATTGAGTCTGTAAATAACTTTGGGTAGTATGGATATGTTAACAATGTTGTTTCTACCGATCCATGAGCACAATATATTTTTCAATATGTTTGGATTATCTGCAGTTTCTTTCCTCAGTGTTTCATAGTTCTCTTTGTTGACATCTTTCACCTCCTTGATTAAGTATATTCCTAGGTACTTTATTTTCTTTGTAGCAATTGTGATAACCACATGCAGAAGAATGAAACAGGATCCATATCTCTCACTGCTTACAAAAAATAATTTAAAATGGATAAAAGACTTAAATACATGGCATGAAACCATAAGAATTCTAGAAGAAAATATTGGAAAAACTCTTTCAGATAGCAGCCTAGAGAAAAAAATGATGAAGAAGAACCCAAAGGCAATCACAGCAACAACAAAAATAAATAAATGGGACCTGATTAAATAAAAAATTTTCTGCACAGCCAAGGAAATAATTAACAAAGGATATAGACAACCTACAGAATGGGAAAACATATTCATGGGCTATACATCTGATAAAGGACTATTAACCAGAATCTACAAAGAATTCAAACAAATCAGCAAGAGGAAAACAAACAACCCCATTAAAAAGTGGGCAAAAAACATGAACAGAAGCTTTTCAAAGGAAGATAGACTAATGGCCAATAAACATAGGAAAAAAAATGCTCAATGTCACTAATCATCAGGGAAATGCAAATTAAAACCACAATGAGATATCACCTTACTCCAGTCAAATGGCCTTTATTAAAAAGTTCAGAAACAATAGATGCTGGTGTGGATGCAGAGAGAAAGGAACGCTTATACACTGCAGGTTTGACAGCAAATTAGTACAACCTCTATGGAAAATAGTATGGAGATTTCTCAATGAACTAAAAGTAGACCTACCATTCAATCCAGCAATCACACTACTAGGTATTTACCCAAAGGAAAATAAGTCATTTTATCAAAAAGACAACTGCCCCTGAATGTTTATTGCAGCACAATTCATGATTGCAAAGACATGCAATCAACCCAAGTGCCCATCCATTCATGAGTGGATTAACAAAACGTGGCATATATGTACACAAAGTACCACTCAGCCATAAAAACATATGAATTAATGCCTTTTGAAGCAATTTGGATGGAAATGGAGACCATTATCCTAAGTGAAGTATCTAAAGAATGGAAAAGCACACATTATCCATACTCACTACTAAATGGGAACTAACCGATGAGCTCACATGTGCACGGAGGGAAGTAAAACTCAAAAGAAATCAACCTGGGGGTAGGCTGGGGAGGAGGGGGTGGACAAAAACCTACCTAACAGGTACAATGAACAATACCTGGGTGACAGGCACTCTTACAAGCATGAGTCAAGCATTATAAAAGCAATTCATGTAACCAAAATTATTTGTACCCCCTAATACTTTGAAATAAAAGAAAGAGTACAGAATGTCACTTAAATAGAAATAAGTTCTGGAGATCTATTGTACAACATGCTGACTACAGTAAATAATGTATTATATACTTGGAAATTGAAAGAGAGCAGATTTTAAATGTTCTCTTCACAAAATATAAGTATGTATGATGATGGATAATTAATTACCTTGACTTAATTATTCCACAGTGTATACATATATGAAAACATCATTTTGTACATCTTAACTATATAAAATTTTATTTGTAATGAAAAATATTGAAAATGAAATAGTCTATTTATATTTGGGGATATTATGCAGGTTTTAAAAATAATTTAGTAGATCTATTATATATGTACCAAAATAATTAGGTGCCCATGGTAAATTACTAACTGAAAAACCAAATTATCGAGTAGCAGAATATATATTCTCCCCCTATTTCTCTTTCTATATGTATCTCTCTATTTCACAAACACACACACATCCATAATCTAATACATGAGAGAGAGAGAGTGAGCAAGAGAGAGATCTGGAGGTATATACACCTAACCATAAACAGCAATTACTTCTGGAAAGGATGTTAGAATAGGGGATATGATGACAGATGACTTTGCACATTTTTTATTTCATTAATGTGTCATTTGAATTATTTTAAAAGAATCATGCACTATTTTGGAATTAAATTTTTTAACCAATGAAAGTTATTCATAAATATCACTATAAATGATTTCTTTTTCTGTGGTTTTTCACGAGTCTCCAAGAGAGTGTATGTCCCTATGGGTATATGTGGATGTAAGTGTTATATATGTGATATATATATATATATTTGCACATTTTACACATAGCCTAAGCTTAATGAACCTATGAAAAGTATGAATAGACACATAAGAAAATCACTCAGACTAAGAAAAGAATCTTCAGAATTGTTATCCTCATTTAATGAGTTAAAACAGAGAATCCATTCTATTATTTTTTCAAATAGCATATTAACCTGCAATACCCCAATATTATATCAGACAATAAAGAACAAAATCAAATGGCAGGTCAATTTTTAGTTCCTTGAGGTATCTCCATACTCCCACTACTAGGTATTTACCCAAAGGAAAAAAAGACATTTTATAAAAAAGACACTTACACTCGAATGTTTATAGCAGCACAATTCACAATCACAAAGATGTGGAATCAACCCAAGTGCCCATCAATATATGAGTGGATTAAGAAAATGTGGTATATGTATACCATGGAGTACTACTCAGCCATAACAAATAATGATGATCTAGTATCTTTTATAACAACCTTAATGGAACTGGAGGCCATTCTTCTTAGTGAAGGATCGCAAGAATGAAAAAAAAAAAAAAACACCACATGTACACATGTACTCAGTACTATAATAAATTGAAACTAATTGAGCAACACTTTAGTGTACATATGGTGTACATATGGAAGTAAAATTCAAGGAAAATCAAGTAGGTGGGGGTTGGAGAAGCGGATGGTAAATTCACACCTATGGGTACAATGCACACTGACTGAAGAACACACTTATAACTTCGACTCAAAATGTACAAAAGCAAATTATGTAACCAAAACCTATGTACCCCTGTAAAATTTTGAAATAAATAAAGAACAAAATCAAAACCTGTCTTTTCCCAGGAAGTGTTTCCTTGAATTTTCGATTGAGCACTTAGAGTTATTGATGAAGACATGCTTATATATCTATTTTGCTTCTGAACCTTAGAGAGTGTCTATTTACTCCTTTAAGCAAAACAGCACATAAAAATTATTTTTTAAATATATGTTTTACTCTCTTCAGGGGAAAAATCCTCTTACAATTCTGACTGTTTCACATAGTTATAAATTCTTTGGACAAATGACTTTGGGATTCTTAGTTCTCTTTTCCTAGGTTCTGGATATAGTAAATTGTATAATAATAGTAATGTCCCTAACCAAGATTAAAATGAATCATTTGCCTAGCACATTTCATCATTAGGCCCGTAACATCATTTGTTATTATCCATTCTCTGTGGTTGTAGCATCCGGCTCTAATTAAAACAAAATGTTCAGGGATTTCATTTTTTAGGATTTCATTTTTTCTCCTAGTTTTTGCCTCAGAAACTTATCTAACCATATTCCTAAAATTCATGTTTTTTAAACACCATTATTTCAATTTACTCATATTCAAAGGCTTCTAATCATCTGTTCTGATATTTATGAGTTTCCTTCTCCTACTGCAAAATTGCTGCCATTCTGGGCTCTCCCATCTATTCAGCATTTCTTCCTTTTTGTATCTCACTTCTGCTTATCTGTAGAAACCATTATACCTAAAAATAAAGACTTATTTAAACCCAATCGGTGAACAATATAAATGAAGCAAATGTTACTTTGAGGGAATAAAATTATTTACTATATCTCACAGTATAGAAACAGTATTTGTCATTTAAATATAGAGAGCATCGCTATTTTTTGTATTTATTTTCTTCAAGGTTAAAATAAGAGTTAGGAATAAAATATGACAGTTCAATTCTGAGCAAAATTTTGGCATACCAATTTGTTTATCTGCATGTGAATATTTTATCATAACCTTTTCTTAGTACAATCATGATGCAAACATCAGAAGAGTTTACTGCTCTGAATTGCTACAATATATCCTAAGATATTATGTGAAAGATCCATATAACAAGTACAGTAGGAGGAACAGTGTGTCTGGTCTGAAAGCCATTTGCCTGCATACTGTTTCATTTTATTCAGAAGCTCTAAAACAGGGATAATGGTGTAAAAGATCAAGAATTTTTCTAGTTACATTTACATATTTATTGGAGACAGTGCAGATTTTTCAATTCATATAAGATTTCTATAGTATGTTTATTTCTGAGAAGAGTATTTATAGGAAAATCTTTCACTCGATGAATTTACTTGTTGAAACAAATCTTTCAGAAAAGGCAAATAACTAGACAGCCAAAAGTATGGCTTTAAATATAAATCATAGTGTCCAAAAGGGCTGATCTGGGGGAGAAGGAGTGGCAAAAATAGGGAAGGAGGAGTTTGTTCTTCAAATTCCAAATACAACCAAGGAATGATGAGGCCATCAGAAATAGCTTGCTGCTAGCTCTACAAATTTTCACTTCTTTGGAGCATATTCAGCATGCGTACATGCACAAAGCAGATTTTCTTATATTTTATTCACAGTAAGAAACAAGCAAGGAGGATACAGAAAGAGAAGGAAATTAGCACAAAGACCAATTTGTAAAAAAAGAAAAGAAAAGAAAAGAAAAGAAAAGAAAAGAAAAGAAAAGAAAAGAAATCATACTATTCACTTAAATCTAAGTAGAAAAGGACCGGTGATTTCCTTTGTTTTACTCTCATGATACCTCCCTCAGAAACAAAAGGTGGATTTTGTTAAAAGTATGGGCTTTTAGTTTCTATACCCATGCTCAGAAATGATTTAAATATGTTTTAAAATGGCTAAATTTTAAAAAATTTAATACATTCTGACTTGGTCTATCATTTATTTGCCTGAACTTTTTCTTCCTTTAAAATGGATGCTAGTACAATCAACAACATTTTGAAAATGTAGAAACTGTTTACACACATTCACTTTGGCCTCTGATAGTTTGTTATTTGTTTGTTTGTTTGTTTTAAGTAATTTAAAAATGTAAATGATTGAAAAGTGGCCAAATATTGGACTGGATGACCCTTAAAATTCCATTCGGTTCTATTCAAGCTTCATTTTCCTTTTATTATTAGAAGACAGTTCATAGATTTCTCAGAAATCCAACAGATGGCAGCAAAGACTTGCAGAATGGCATAGAAATTTTGTGCAAGTAATTATTCCCAAGCAGCAATTAAATATCTAAAGGCAGAGCTGTCATTTTTAAGCCTAGCAACCCTAGAAAATCTTTAAATTTTTTTTTCAGGCAAAAATTAATAATAAAAAAATCTCTTTGCTCTATAAGCATTAAGCCCAGCTTTGGTTTTATAGTTATAATTTCCTACTTGGGTATTTATGTAAGATTTACCAAAATTTATGAACATATCCATAGACTTTTTTTCCTCTTTCCCCATTGAAAAAACAACCAAAATATTCAAGATTTCAGTAATCCTTACATTTCCATTTAAGTTAAAACTTCAAAGAGTGCTGTGGTAATGGGAATTAGTTTTCAGTTAGTTTTCCTAAAGCTAAGTAGTACTACATTTGCCAGGAGGTTCACATTAGACTGTAATGCCAGAAAAGCTGACTTCAGGCACAAAACGATTACTAATATTTTGAATATACTCAAAGATGAACTCCATGGAATAAAAATTAGGAAAAAAATAATTTCCACTATACATTTTAAATTTTTTATCTCAGTTCATTGTATTCAATGAGACTCAGCTGAAATACATTTGTAAAGGGAAAAAAATCACCTCCCAAAGACCCTGATATATATATTTCAAGTCAGCTCTGATTGGTGAGCCTTGTCATTGGTCTCAAGTACTACTTCATCTCAGAAAATATAGGAGGCTTTCAATTATATGGATATGTATTATATAAGGCCTTTTTCCTGGCCTTCTTTATGATCATACTGCCTATCAAATGAATATTTTACTTTTCTTACCTACTAGAATATCAAGAGGTATTTGAGTCTCATCTTTCTACTTCTCGATGAGTGTTCACTACTTGCTATGAGTTAACTCTGTGCCTTGTACTTCTTTTATGTCCTTTAGCAAGTTCATTGGATTTCTTTACAATCTGTCTCCCACTCTCAAACTGTGAGTTCCATTAAGAACTGTGTCTTATCTCCATATTGCCAATGTCCATGCATGTGATTAAAACTCAGAAATGATGGAGTGAAACTAAGAACAAGTGATTTGACTACTTTTTACCACCATTATTAGTCATTCATTATATTTAGAACACATTACAAGGAGCCTTAGATGCAATGGAAGTGGAAAACTGTCTTTGCTCTAGAGATTATCATGGTCTTTAAAATGCAGGCTCAGTTAAGGAAAGGTTCAAAAATTAACACAAGTACAAACTAATATGATGACAATAAATATGCCCTGTTGAAGTGCTGCAAAATATTGAGAGTAAGCCAGCTATCTGGGACAAGAATAAATGATCATGGCCAAAGTTTAGATTTTGGTTGACAGGTGGTAGTTTAAAGCTTTTTGAGAGATGAAATCTCTGAAGTGTTAAAAGATCAAAGATTAAACCCTGAAGGATGTCCAGAATTAAAGGATAGAAGAAAGAAAAGAGGCTGGCAGACATCAAGAATGCACTAGACTGAGAAACAGAAGAACAAGACAACAGTGTCGTAGAAGTAAATAATGGCAAGATTTTTACATAATGAATGTATCGCTTTTATTTATTAATATGTTTGTTTGGTACCTGCCTTATTCTCAAGAGAGCTTGAGGTGATCCCTCCCACAATTGATGGATAGGTATACACAAAATAAACTCATATACAGAAATAACCTTTTTCATAAATATATGCACACACACAGAATCACTGACGCAACAAATAACCGTACACATAACCTGACTGGACATGACAGGTAGCATCTATTTGAGTGCTCACCTGTGTCAGACATTGTCATATCTTCATGGACACATACTTTACATAGACTGCTCTGTTTTATTACTGGAGTGTGTCTTTAAATTTTTAATTGACAAATAATATTTGTGTATATTTATGGGGTACAATAAGATGTTTTGATCTATGCATACATTATAGAAAGATTCACTCAAGCTAATTAATATATGCATCATCTCCCCAACTTTTTTGTTGTGATAAAATTAAAAATCTATTCTTTAATGAAAGCAAGAATTTTTAAAGAAGTTGTGGTAACAGATCAAGAAGGATTGACGCTGAGAAGAAAGAAAGAAAAAAGCACAGTTGTCTAGGATAAAGATCCTTTGTGGATTTGGAGCAGCTTTGGGAGACTTGTGAAGAGAACATAGTCACTTAGCAGGAAGCTGACATAATGATTTTTTTAAAAAACTGGTTTCTGTTTCTGTTGCTGAGCGTATTTCGTTTGCTAGTTTTCCTCTTTTACTTCATTTTGGAGGAATTTAATTTAGACAACTAAAAAAAATTAGTTGTTCTGAAACAGTGTACATTGAAAGAGAAATCAAACCAGTTACTTTATCATGTGTGCCTTTCTTTACAAGGAAAGCAAAGAATGGGCTTTCTAATTTAACGAAAAGGTCAGAAAAGTGGGCCATTATGCTTTTTTCTCCTTAATGTCATAAACAGCTAGGAGAATTCTAATTGAAATAAGAGAAATTGGATGTTGTCTTGTGCATATTCATTCACAACTACAGTAGGCCATTGTACTAAAAGACCAAAACTCCATCAGCTTCTTGGGTATCTTCTTTTTTTTTT
>VBSM01000568.1:15935057-15959259 GCA_008086735.1 Cheirogaleus medius | reverse complement strand
TGGCGAGTACATGTGGAGCCTATTATTCTGATCTTGTGTCACCTCACTTTGGATTGGGTACTCTTAAGTTTTCATTTATAGACACTGAGGTTGTTCTACTGCCCATATTTATGTCTGTGTGATCATCTGTGTGTTTGTGTGTGTGTATTATTTGTATGTTTTGTAGAAATTTCAGTTTGTGGTTAAAACGTGTGTTGGTGTTTTCTATTAATGTTCTTTATCCATAATCCAAATCTGGTCTATACAAAACTAATTTAAGTATGTACATGGCTTTTAATATACTTTTGTAAGACATAGAAAGGAACAAGCAAAACTATTTCTTTTCAGTTTTTTGGCAAGATCCAATAAAAATAACAATTTGTATTCTGGCCTGATTTTCATCTTTTGTTAAAGCTCTAAGTTTTTCAGGTTCTTCTCAGCTAAATCTTGAAGTCCTCAAAACGTGTCTCATATGCATTTATGTAATATCCTCTTATATACCAGTTGTTGCTACCCACTTACTTCCTCTCCTTCTGTGGCTGCCAACTTTCAATGCTACCACCACAACCACTGCAGTACAATGATCTGTCCTACATCTTCTCTAGTTCAACTCTCTACTCAGTTAATGGAGCTACCCTGTGCATCCAAGTGCACAGCCACTCCAAGAGAGAACTCTACCCTTAGCTCCCACATACGTGTGCTTCACTCAAAGTTGTATACTATAGCTTGTGTGCTCACTTCCTACAAATATTTCAGTAAAGCAAATCCTTTAGAATTTACTCCCTTTTTATAGCAGGCCCTCTCCATGAGAATTGGGTATGAATTTGCGGGAGTTGGGCTGAAGGATAATCTGAATGCAGATACCATGCTTCACTTAAGATCCTCTTATTTATTGCTATTCACAATGGACAACTCTCCTTGAACACATGGTGAAGTCTTCAAGGTTTTGTTTTTTGAGGGGATGACTTCTTTCTTAGGAAGTCCCTGTTCTCATACTTTATGTAAATGAGGCCCTACTGATCATATCGTTGGCTCTAAAGGACCTAGATATGTCTTTATCCTGGACTGAACACTACTAAGCCTATCAATCTGGGATAACAAATATAGTATTAACTACAGTTAGCAGGCTTCACTTTCATTCCTCTAATTTCCCTTTCACTGGTTTTGCATAGAACTTTCATGTGTAAAATAGGTCCAAAACGTGGTATGGAGATTTACAGCACAAACAAAAGAGAATTTTGCCAATGCAACACTATGGGTCCCCTAGAAAATTATACATAAGTAAATTTGTCATTATATATTAGTTAAATTGCCAAAGTGGGAGTCTTGAATAGGAAAATCAAGACTCACTTGCTAGAATAAAGTCGATTTGTTCAAAATGTTACTGTATAACTTGTACAAGAGGAAATAGAAAGTAGAATGATGGTTACCAGAGGCTGAGAAGGGTAGTGGGGAGCGGGACATAAAGAAGAGATGGTTAATAGGTGCAAAAACACCATTAGATAGAAGGAATAAGATCTAGTATTTGGTAGCATAATGGGGCAACTATAGCTAACATTAATTTATCACATATTTAACAGTAACTAGAAAAGTGCAATTGGAATGTTCCTAACATAAAGAAATAATAAATGTTTAAGGTGATGGAGATATTTCAAGTACTCTGATTTGATCCTTACACACTGTATACTTATATTAAAATATCACATGTAGCAAATAAATATGTATGATTATTATATATCCACAAAAATTAAAATTTTTAAATTTTAAAAATAAAATAAAACAAATCTAAAAAAGAAATAGAGAAGAAAACTCTAAAAGATATTTTTAAAAGAAAATGTTTTATTAGACCCGGAAATATTAAATGAGCCACAGCTTGCCCATCCAATGAAGGGGCTTACTAAGTTTATAAAGAACAAGAACAAGAAATGTGTTAAGTGGTGCTTTGAAATTATATCTCCTCCAGCTACTCAATCAATATGAATACATTTATTTATGTATGAATTAATTAATTAACAAAAGTATAGTAGCAAATATTGCAGTTGAAATGTTGATCTTGAAATGTATAATGGATACATTTTTGTTGTTGTTACTTACTCCCTCCTTTCTGCAAAAGAACTTCTCTTTATGCAAGGGGAATGGTCTTCCCCAATTCTATGTGGTTCTGCTGGGTGTGCAAATAATTAATCTACTCTACTTTTTTTGAAGCTTGAGTGTGTGAGAACAGGATGGTAAAGGTGGGGCATATATGTAAACCTGGAGCTGAGGAGAAAAAGCTAGGCAGAAGACATTTATCACTGCACAAATGTTAGTTGAAGCCATGGGCGTGGATGTGATTACCCAGGCAGAATGACTAGGAGAAAAGAAAAGGACTAAGAGTGTAGAGCTTCAATATTAAGAAGGTATGAATACAAATCTTGCTGAGCTTGTTGTTAAAACTTGCCTGCATACTTTCAAGTAGCCATGAATTTGGGGAATAAAAGCAAGTTCTTCAAGCATCTTTTATAAAATATAAAAATACAAGTTATTTATTTCATGGGGTACTCTTCAACACAAAGACATTATAACATAGTGATTAAGAACGTAGACTGTGAAGCCAGATTGCCTGCTTCCACACCTCAGCTCTACAGCTTAATGGCTGTGTAACCTTGAGCAAATTACTTAACCATTCCGTGCATCATTCTCCTCATCTGTAAAATTGGGATGGTAGCATTATCTACCTCATTAAGGTGGTCATGAAAGTTAAATAATGAATATTTATCAAGTACTCAGAGCAGTGCCTGCCACATGTACTAAATGTGTTAGCAGTACTAAGCATGAAATACATAGTTATAAATTAATACATTACTAAAGAAAAGGTAAATTAAAATAAAAATAACCACATTTCCAACTTGTTTATTTTATTTTTTCTCTGGAATATAAAGTTTTATTACATTAAACATTTTTTCAGGAAGACCTAAGTCATCAGCACTCTATATATAATCCAAATATAATTAATTAACTTTAAATACATGGTTTCAGTTAGATGTCAAATGAAGCAACATATATTACTTAAACAATTTCTGCCATAGTAGAATATTCTGCGATGCCAAATTTTTCAACATAGTTGCGTTTTGTTGATATTTCCAAATAAGAATCTGTACACCTTTTTATAACATTCTTCCAGTAAATACAATTGATTGTTTCTACTCATGGCTCATCATTTTTTTCATGCAGTGAATGTTGCAATTGAAAAGAATGGGCTATAGTAAGTTGCTGCAAAGTAAAACAAGCACAAAGGTAATTTAGAGAAGGAAATAGCTAAATCCATATATTAAAAGACACCCGCTTTGAAATGTAATAATGTTCTTTTCTGAAAATGCATATTATTTCTCTTCAACCCTCCCATCTATTTTTTCCTGTTATAAGCAAGAGGCTTCACCTGACATTTCATTTATGTGAAAGTCCAGGAACTTTAGAATTCATTTATTGGTTGGACTCATTTTATTAAGAACAAATATTATGAAGGAAGACATTTTAAATTTTTTTTGAGTAGCTTGAGAAACATTATGGGTGAACGTATAATGCATGACAAGAAAGTTATTAAAACAGCTTTTCAAATAAAAGAGTCTTAGGAAGAAAGCATCAAATATCTGAGAAGGAGAAAGGAGGATTACTGAAATTCTGTCACTGGGGTTCTAATGGGAGTAAAACATGCAAAATAAATTGATTTGGCTGAAAAATTGTCATCTTAAATCCTATGTTCACTTTCTTATGTCATTAAAATTATTATTTGAAACATTCTTCATATAAATTTTAGAACATTTCTTTTTCATGAAAAGCATAGCCTATAGAGTATCAACAGTATTCTTTTTTTATGCTATGGTAAATTTTATGTAATAAGTATCATTTAGTGAAAGACACATGAACATTTCAAATATAGTGAACTAGTGAACTTCAAATTCAGTCCCATTTAATCACTTTAAGATAAAGGAGCCTTATGTGAAAATATTGAAAAAAATCTGTGCTTTCAAAAAATTATCAGCAACAAAAGCAAATTAAAAGTTACCAAAATGTGAAACAACTTGCCATATAGGAATCCATAGCTTCTATGTTTTCTTAACAAAAATTTTATAAATTATATCAATGACTTTTAGAAAATAATTTTTAAAATTAAGTTGTTCTTGTCCCCTAGTATTAATACAAAAAGAAGATATAATAGTGTTTGTGCTAATGTCATTATACCTATACCTCATGTAATTTTTTTCTCTCTATACCTCCTATGCTTTCTCAGTTCACTGAAAACCTTATCTCCTTCCCTGTCACAGTGGACAATATCCTCCTGCCCTACCAAGACAAACTCCTCCACCTTACTCCTCATCTCATTCTTTCCTACACACTACAAAATTTATTTTCTCTTTCTTTTCCTCTTTTCTGTCTTTTTTTCTCTCTCCATCCAAACATGTTCAAGTATTCCTTAAGAAAAACAAAATAATCAACAATAACAACAACAAAGTCTTCCCTCAACTCTACTTTTCTGTCACAGTTCTGCCTACCATAACACTAAACTTTTTGAAAGAGAAGGCTACCTACTTCTCACTCACTCTTCAACCTACATTAATCTGACTGCCATCTTCACAATTCTACTGAAACCATTGATCTGATGTTCCAATTAAATGGTCTCTTTTTAGTTCTCTCTCTACATGATCCCTGTGATAGGCATTTGATCTTGTTTGCTTTCTTAGAACAACTTTCTTTCCTTGGCTTCCCTGGAAAACCACTCTATCATGGCTTTCCTCATATATTTGCAATAGATTCATTGTTCTCCTTCATTTCTTCTTCTTTTTCTTCCTGGCCCTTAAGTGCTATAGCTCCCCAAGGTTCCACCCTCAAACCACCACTCTCCTCCTAATTCTACACAATCTCTCTGGACACTCTCACCCATGTCTATTAACTGAAGCTATCATGCATATACCAATGGCTTCTAAATATCTAGCTTCTACATCTCTATGCTAAACTAAATTTTTTTTTTTTTTTTGAGACAGAGTCTCACTTTGTTGCCCAGGCTAGAGTGAGTGCCGTGGCATCAGCCTAGCTCACAGCAACCTCAAACTCCTGGGCTCAAGCGATCCTACTGCCTCAGCCTCCCGAGTAGCTGGGACTACAGGCATGTGCCACCATGCCCTGCTAATTTTTTCTGTATATATTTTTAGTTGGTCAATTAATTTCTATTTTTAGTAGAGACGGGGTCTCACTCAGGCTGGTTTCGAACTCTTGACCTTGAGCGATCCGCCTGCCTCAGCCTCCCAGAGTGCTAGAATTACAGGCGTGAGCCACCACGCCCGGCTTAAACTAAAAATTTGACCCATATCCACTAATAACAACTAGACAGACAATTATGCCTGTCTTATAGGCACCTCAGAGTAACAAAGTCTGAAACCATAGTGTCTTCTGTTAATGAAACTCCTCTTTACGCCATATCTTAATGTCATCTCTATCTGCCCAGTAACTCAATTTAGAAACCTCAAAATTAGCCTTGTTTTCATTCCTTGCTTCACAACACATTATTGTTGTATGGCTGTTTGTTTATGTGAGTTCCCTAAAGAACAAAGACCATGCTTTATTGATGTACTTTTTTCCTCCAGGTTAGTCAGTAGATCATAGTAAGCACTTACTAAACATTTTTGGACTAAATTGTTGAAATGTTAATTATCACTCAAAGGACTCTGCTCAAAATAATGAGAATAGATTACCTAAGGCTTGGGCAAGATTTGAAAATGTACCCATACCTCAGTGACATATAGTACAGAAGCAGAAATTTTTGCCTTAAAATTTAGGGACTATTTTAATGAATAACAGAATTAAGATGGTTCCTCAAACCCAGAGATAGAACAAAACTCGGGCTGACTCAAGGGAAATCAAGTATTGACCTTCTAATAAGAAATGAACTTACCTTTTAAGCTGAGCATGGTGGTGTGTGCATGTATTCCCAGCTACTCTGGAGGCTGGGTCCTGAGGCAGAGCTTGGAGGATCTCTTGAGCCTGGGAGTTCAAGTCCAGCCTGGGAAATATAGTGAGAAATTGTCTCTAAAAACAAATAAACAAATTACGAAAAAACCTTTCCTTTTAAATTCCTTTTCTTGGGCACCTGCAAAAATGTGTGTGTGTGTCTTCTAGGAGAAAGAAGATAGGGGTGTGAAGGAGGAGAGATGAGGTACAGCGTGAAATGGGTAGGGAATGATAAGTCCTACCAGGAAAATTAAATTACAACTCACTTTAGTCCATGTTTTACCCTTGTTCCCATCACCACTGGCGTTTGCAAATAATAAAACCAACTTTTCTGAGTTTTACCTTCCCCTTCTTCTTTGACTTGGTCACTCTGAATATCCTTATTTCTTCTATTTACTCAACTATTCCCAGATATGTAAATGCAAGGTTTAATAAATAAATGTCACTCTCTACTTTTTGTTCTCTGTTCATTTTGTTTTTCTTTGAAACAAGATGCCTTGTTTCATTTGTCTCAGTACCCTACTCTTCTTCCTTGGAATAATTTCCAAAAATAAACTATCTGTACAAAAGTCCATGACTCATGCTTTGCTTTGGGGGATAGAGTAGGCTAAGGCAGGTCTCAAATCATAGCAACAAACTTTTGAAAAGATTGAAACATTAAGCTGAAGCTAAACTTTAAATTTCTGTCATTCTTCTTTCCTAGTCTCAAATTCATAGTTCTGAAGCTTCTAAAGAAAGGAATTTGAGATTTCTAGATGTAGATCTAGATATCTCTACCTGCACTCCGCCATTTAATAACAACCTCTTTTGCTATATGCCTTTTCCCAGGAAATACACACAGCTTTCAGAGCCTCACTATAATCTTTGTGCTTGAGATACACATTTCAGAAACATAAAAAATTCATTCAACATATTTATTAATTGCCTATTATATGTCACGCATTATGCCAATGCTGGCAAAACAGCATTGAGCAAGAATTACAGGGTGCCCATTCTTGAGGATCTTATTAAGAAGGAAGCCAGATTACTGAACCTAAATCCTGATAACCTTTGTCCTTATTATTCAGCAAGTGGTGATGATAATCTCCGAGGTAAATGAAAGTTGCTGTGGGTGGCAGTACACCATTAAGCAGCTGCTCACATGACAGGATCAATTCTGTTCAGGAGTAAAAACACATTATCCCAGGGGAAACACAGAGTGTGTATTAATAAGCACCAAAACTCTTACAAAGCAGACAATAGGAGGAAAAAAGAGGAACATGAACACATAGTAATTATTAATGGCAGGTTAAGGTGGCAAGATAGCAATGTCTGATATGTCCTCTCTGATTTTCCCACTAAAATATTTATGTAAAATCAGAAAAAAAAACTAAGTAAAATTATAGTAATGTCATCAGACTCACAGAGGGATTTCTACTTACAGCTGTGCCTATAGACCTGGATGAAGAAGCTACATTGATTGCCTACACATGCCCTACTTTCTGTCCTAGAACAAAATGGCTACTCTAGAAACGTCAGGGGGAGGTTTTAGCTTGCCCCCACAGGAAGCAAATCTGGGAAAGCAAACAAGGAAAGTCAACCCTAGAAAGCCACGCCAATTGGAAAACTTGGCTGTCATTTCCTTATTGAAGAGGAGCTACTTCAAAAGTGACTGGGGCCTGTCTCTCTTTTTTATACCACGTAGTGCCTTTCTCTTCAAGTCCAGCACCTCCATCACCTATACTCCATCACTGACCTACAGATGGCATGTCCTTATGAAAATGATATTTCTACAGGCCACATTTCCCCCGCTCTCCCCTCATAGAAAGAAGCTTATCAGAAACAATACAGTTTTCAAAAAATTGGCCATAGAAGGAAACAAGAAGTTACTGGAGAAAGATGCCAGAGGCAAAATGCCCAGAAGGAACAAGAAATACCATTATATAGGAAGGGGCGGATGACACCTGTCAGAAAGATACCTGCCAATGCACACCAACAATGGCAGAATGGAGATGGGCTTCAATTGCACTCGGTTTTGAAGTGCCAACCCTTAGCTCAAATGATAGGCAGAATCCAGGAAATTGACAGCAGACATCAAATGTTACTTGTTTCAAAAACACGTACGTGTTTCTGTATTTGTCTAGCTAAACAACCAATCCTCCTATATAACACATTTTAATTTCATGCAAGTTCTGTTTCCTGGGTAAAACAGTGTGATTTCTATATCTTTAAAAGGTGGGCTATAGTAATCATGTCACTTGGGAAATCGTTTTTTTGGTCAAGAACAGAAAAAAAAAAGAAAAAACAGACAATGTGTAGCATAAGGAAACTGCCTGGAGGCACTTTGTGTGTGGCACAAGCTCATAGTAGTACAGTTTAAGCTCAAAGGTGTCAAGGTAATGGAAAATAAAACTCATGTGGTGCAGTCACCCTGAAAAGAGGGCAAACTGCCAGTGGCACCTAATCCTGATTCTTCCCTCCACTGTTCAAATTCGTTTTTGCCACACATCAAATGCAGACACTGCTTTTCACACACATTAGTTCCACAGGAAAAGCTGCATGTGTTTTTTTCCATATCTTTTATCTCTGGTATTTAGACTCACAGAAGAGAAAGGCCAGAAAATCTAATTTATTGTTCTAATAGCCTCTTTCTCAGGGGAATCTGGAAGCTAGAATTGAGTTTTGTAAATAGTGGCGAACAAAATTCTCAAATATCAGTATTTTAGTACCTGAAATAGTCTAATTCCAAATGTATTTATAGTTTTCTTTATTGCATTGACATGCCAAATTATGTATTTTTAAATTTTTTATTCATGTTGCCGGTTTTCCTCAAGATTGTGTACTTTATTAACAATAATTCTAACACTGTTTTACATTCTCAAGGTGTTTTCCCAAACACCTCATTTGTTCTTAGGTAGGTAGGGCAAGGACAATTTTTTTATTTTTTGTAAGTGAAGGAACAATCTCAGAGATGCTATGTGACTTGCAAAAATTGTATGACTAATAAGTAACAGATCTAGGGCCAGAACGCAGGTTTTTTCTTTTTCTTTTTTTTTTTTTTTTGACTCATAGTCCAATACTATTTTCTATTTTTAAAAAACTAGTGTATCTTTCTTTTTTAACAGTTGTAGCATCTACATAGATAGAGAATCATGTATCCTACTAAAGTGAAATAATCACTAAGATCATGTGAAAGCTGATAGCTGCAATATAAATTTAGGAAGTTATTTCCTAAAAAAGAGTTTCTGAATGCACCATATATGACAAACTCCCAGCCATCATCATACTGAATGGGGACAAGTTGAAAGCATTCCCACTCAGAACTGGTGCAAGACAAGGATGCCCACTGTGACCATATCTATTCAACATAGTGCTGGAAGTCCAAGCCAGATCAATCAGGCAAGAGAAGGAAATTAAGGGTATCCAAATGGGAAAAGAGGAGGTAAAATTACTGCTCTTTGCTGATAATACCATCTTATATCTAGAAAACCTCAAAGATTCTTCCAAGAGACTCCTGGAATTGGTAAATAAATTCAGCAAAGTCTCAAGTTACAAAATCAATGTACAAATCAGTAGCATTCCTATACACCAACAATAGTAAAGATGAGAATCAAATCAAAGACCCAATACCTTTCATGATAGCTACAAAGAAAAGGAAATACCTACGAATAAATTTAAGCAATGAGGTGAAAGTTTATCCTTTTCTTCATGGAAAGAGGCTATTGAAAATATTATCGTTCACAGTGTTTGGTCAAACAGAGAAATGCCAAAAGACATGGTAAACTTGTGGCCCAAACTGAAGTTTATTTGTCCCTTTCAAGTCACTTTCCCTTGAGGGTGTCCTCACGTCTAAGTACTCATTGTCCTTATTTATCCAGATGTCTTGATTGTCCAGAGGCAACCAAATTTTTTCTTCTCTCTGACTTCTCTCCACAATAAGTGATCCAGAATACCTTAGTATATTTGTCTGCACTTTTCTTCACCTCGATCCATCCCACCCTAACCATCAGAATTTCCTTTTTTCAGTACCAGGTTAAGAAAATGGTACTAGGGAGAAAACCTAATTCACAATAAATTGTGTATGACTAATAAATTCTTAATGCTATTATTCCCTTGAATATTTATACTTTTAAAGAAGCACTCAGTATCTCTTAACCAAAAAAATAAAATAAATAATAAATAAACTTTGAATGTTAAAATTGCTGAGCTGTGGCTGGTGCATGCATTGATACTTAAATGGCTTTCTGGAATTTCTCTAGTAACATTAAGTGTCTATGCTGAAGGAGTAAGAAATGCAGCTTGGTTCATGACAGTCTTCCCAAATCTAACAAACATGAGTGTTTAAAATTAAATTAAAAATGAACATTAATACTTTAATTAGTATTTTCAGACTATAGGCTTATGAGAGTGTGATTTCTAAGAACTTCTTTGGCCTCAGTTGTCTCATCTTTAAAATGGAAGCTCCCTGGTGTATGAGTACCAATTTTTCTCTTTAACATCAAGTCTTGTTGCAGAATCAGATGAGCTTTGCCAGATTCTTTCTTACTTTTTCTTCCTTCATCAAATATTTATTGAATATTTACCATATGTCAGACATTCTTCTAGGAGCTGAGAATGTATCAGTAAATAAAACGAAAATGTGTGCCTCACAGTGTTCAGTGAGCAGAGACAGGCAATGAAGACAAAAATAATAAATAAGTTAATTATTAATATTTTAAAAGATAATAAGTGTTATGGAAAAAATAGAGCAGAGAAAGGGATCTGGGAATGATGAATGTAGGGTGGATATATTTCCATTTTAAATAAAATGGTCAGGGTAGACTTCAATAAGAAGGTGGTATTTGAGTAAATCCCTAAATGAAGTGAGAAAGGAAGCCACATTGATATCTGGGTACCCAAGGAAGAGTATTCCAAATTAAAGAGGTAGCCATTGTTTTGGGACTTTTTGATAAAAGCCATTCTCACTGGAGTTAGGTGATACCTCATTGTGGTTTTGATTTACATTTCTTTAATGATTAGGGACCGTGAGCAGTTTTTCATGTGTTTATCAGTCATTAGTCTATTTTTTTTTTTGAAAAGTTTCTGTTCATGTCCTTTGCCCACTATTAAATGGGGCTGTTTGATTTTTTTTTTCTTGCTGATTTGCTTGAGTTCCTGGTAGATTTGGGGTATCAGCCCTTTATCAAATGTACAGCATGCAAGTATTTTCTCCCATTTTGTAGGTTGTCTGTTTGCTCTTTTGATTGTATCTTTGGCTGTGCAGAAGCTTTTTAATTTGTATAGGTCCTACTTGTTTATTTTTCTTGTTGCTGTGATTGCTATGGGGTCTTTTTTATTTCAGAATATTATAGGGGTACATTTTGGGTACATATAATGCCTTCGCCTCGCCTGAGCCAGAGCTACAAGCGTGCCCTTCCCCCATACAGTACATTTCGCATCCATTAGTTGTGAGTTTACCCACAATCACAGCAGCATTTGGGGTCTTCTTCATAAATTCTTTGCCTAGGCCAATGTCTATAAGAGTTTTTCCAACATTTTCTTCTAGAATTCTTATATTTTCATGCCTTAGGTTTAAGTCCATTGTGAATTAATTTTTATGAGAGGTGCATATCTGGTTTCAGCATCTACTTGTGGCTATCCAATTTTCCCAGCAACACTTATTGGATAGGGATTCTTTTTCCCAGTGTATGTTTTGGTCTGCTTTGTCAAACATAAAATGGCAATATGAAGATGGATTCATACTTGTGTTCTCTGTTCTGATCTATAGATTTATGGTGAGGATGTGGCGAGAAAAGTACACTTATGCACTGTTGGTGGGACCACAAACTAGTATAACCCCATCAAAAGTAGTATGTCAATATAAAAGGAAAAACAAAAAGTAGTATGTCATTGACAAAGAACTAAAAGTAGATCTACCATTTTATCTAGCAATCTCACTACTAGGTATTTACTCGAAGGAAAAAAAAAGACATTTTATAAAAAGGAGACATGCTCTTGAATGTTTATAGCAGCAAAATTCACAATTCCAAAGATGTGGAAACAACCCAAGTGCCCATCAATACATGAGTGGATTAATAAAATATGGTATATGTATACCATGGAGCACTACTCAGCCATCTAGTATCTTTTGTAAAAACCTGGATGGAACTGGAGGCCATTCTTCTTATTGAAGGATCGCAAGAATTAAAAAACAAACACCACATGTACTCAGCACTATAATAAATCGGAACTAATCGATCAACACTTATGTGTAGATATGGAAATGTAATTCAAGGGAAATCTAGTTGGTGGGAAGGAGGTGGAAGGGATGGGTAAATTCACATCCAACAGATACAATGCATGCTTACTCACTGAAGGGCACACTTATAACTTGTACTCAAACTCTACAAAGGCAAATCATATAACCAAAATGTATGTACCCCTGTAAAATTCTGAAATAAAAAAATAAAAATTAATAAATAAATATTTTTAAAAAGAGGTAGCCATGTCAAGGGCCCTGAGCAAGAACATTAGAGGAACTACCAATATTGCTAGAGCCAAGTGAGCCAGTGAGAGAATATCTAGTCCAAGGGTCATCAAATATTTTCTGTAGAGGGCTAGATAGCAAATTTTTAGGCTGGTGGCCATATAATCTGTGTCACTACTCAACTTTGCTGTTGTAGTGTGAAAGCAGCCATAGACAATATGGAAATGAATAAATCGCTGTGTTCTAATAAAACTTTATTTCTGGATGCTAAAATTTTAATTTTGCATAATTTCGTGTCATTAAATATTATTTTGTGTTTGAATTTTTTGTAACCAATTAAAAATATAGTAATAAAAAACATTTTTTGCTAATGGGCTGTACTAAAGCAGGCTATGGACCGGACTTGGCCTGAAGGCAATGCTTTACTAACCCTAGATGAAGGGGATGAGTGCAGAGATATAGTGGCATAAAAGGCAGGGGAGGTGGGAGAGATGGAGGGTGACAGATTTCATAGGGCCCTGAAAATCCATTTTTAGGACTATGACCTTTACTCTGAGTGAAATTAGAAGACACTGGATTATTATGAGCATAGGAATAACATCATCTGACTAACTTCTCTTGAAGCAACCTGGTCTGTATCACCTACATCCCCAGGCTCTGTGCTCAATACCAACAAAAAGGCAGTGAAATCGAACAACACTTATGAGCATATATGGAAATAAAACTCATCAGAAATGAAGCAGGTGGGAGAGGGAGGAGGGGATAAGTAAATTCACACCTAATAGGTACAGTGCACACTATCTGGATGATGGGTCCGCTTATAACTTTGGTTCAAACTGTACAAAAGCAATTTATGTAACTAAAACATTTGTACCTTTGTAATATTCTGAAATAAAAAAAAGAACTTGTGATTTTCAGACAATGAAACTGTATTTAAATCTTGACGTTGCCCTTTTATTATGGTGTGACCTTGGAAAAGTCATGTTCCCTCTTTGATGTGTCATTTCCTCATGTGGGATTGACAATACCTAATACCTCTCCTTAGTTTATTTTCTCCTTGCTTAATTTCATCTCTCATCCCTCCTTTTCTCTCATTTCTTCCCTTTTATCTCAAATTTTCTCCCTCTCTTTCTGTCCTTACCAATCCTAACTAAAACATAAAATATATAACAATGGAAGTGTCAGTAAGTCTGTCACATTAAACAAAAGTTGGAATATGAATTGGTTATACTTCTTGATTTATTTTTCTCTCGTGTTTGCACACACATTTAGTCCATTTTGTTTGGGACAGTTCAAAATTATTACTAATTATCTTATCAAATATATGTAACCTATTCCTTAAATATGAACTCCTGCCAACATCTTTCTCAGTGAATTTAATTTGTGAATCTTTTAAATTTTTCTATACTTAGGTATCCATCTTTGTAAACCAATAGCTCTATATTTTGCTATTATTTGAATTGCCATTAAGTTTAGCATCAATCTTTTCTGATTTTTGCTGTAGCCTACCATTAATATCCAAATGCTATCTTTTCAATCTCCACTATACTTAATAAATAGTTGTATTTAATTAATTTGCTATTTTCTTTAGTGGTTAGTACCTTGGGATAGCCAGTCCACAAGATGGCCTCTAGTGATTCTCATCTCCCTGCATTCACCCCTCTGTGTAATCTCTTTCCCCTATGAATAGAGCTGACTTGTAGGTGGCAGCCATGATTAATATACCTTGCAGATTTTCTACTGTAGGGAGCATAATTGTCCAAAGGCCATAGCTGCTGCACTCTGAAATTCAGATTTTGCTGAAACCACAGCTGCCACAGGATGCTCCCAACCACATGACTGAGCATCATGGGGATCCTATGGCAGATCCATTCCTGGGAGGTATTAAGCCCCTCTGATGGGTTACTTTGGATCAAGGACACGTGAATGGCCTTGTCAAACTTTTCTTAGAACTGAACTCCAGTCTAAGATGCTTCCACTTAACTTCCTTCCATCCCTTTCTTCTTCACTTGGAGGTCAGATGCACATCATGGTTTGATGGTTTTCCAAGCCTCCTCCTGCTCCTTCTCTATTTCCCACACACGCACTTATCCTGATAAAATTGTTTGCACATACAAACTTTTCTGGGGGCATTTTCTTCTCAAAGAAACCAAATTAGCACAAATGGGACCAAGAGTGGTCCAAGAAAGCAGGTGATAAGATAGGAATTTGGAACTGGCTTTTCCACCATCTTGGGAGCTATGAAAACACCAGGTTTGTAGGCAGGTCACGTATAATCACTGGCACAAGTTGGTGTCTCAATTGCTAAATATATTACCAAGGCTGACCTTAGAAAATGTCCCTGTAGAAAAGAATGCTATGACAGGTACAGTTACACAGGCATTTGAAAACTTTGGAGCAAACAATGTCTACAGAGACAGCAGTACTGGCTGGCTAAAGTTAATTTGTATTGACACTCTGCAAAAGGATAATAAGAGATTAAAGGCCATCAATAAGTAGTTCACAGCTAAGTGTTAGAGCCACAGATCCTCTGTGGTCTGCTTTCAAAGAAGCTCTAATGTCTTGCAGTATAAGGGAAGGCATAGCTGAATGGCATATTGAAAATCTAATTGTTATGATCACAGAACTGCAGAACTGTTTGAATGTTCAAGGCAGGCCAGTTATATAAAGGCCAAGAACCTGTCGGGGAAACTCTGAAATCTCTGAAGCTTTGAATGGAGATATCTGGATGGATGCCTCTGAGTATGTTGACTCTGCAGTCACTCTCTAACAGATCTTATGGGACTGCAGACATGGAACACCCTTCCTCAGTAAGACCTAGCACTTCCTCTGTGCTAGAAGATGCTGATGAGAATTATTTCCCACGAAGAAAGAAGTGGCCCTTCTCAGAAATTGCACACACCTCTCGTCCTGGCTGCCAGGCTAATAGGAATTGAATCCTAGCATAATCAGCTGAGAACATGTTGGGCCTTCAAAGAATGATAATAGACTATAAAACAGAATTGTAAAATTTAGCTGTCATATACTGGCAAGAGCCAGTAAGCACTCCTGATATTGAATTTTAAGAACATTTTATGCAAAGAGGCCAGTAAGACTGGAAAAACAGGAATTAATTAACTTGTGGACACTTCCTTGGGACATGGGTTATAACACTGTAGCAAATATCCCAGGGAATAAGGCAAAGACTCTTTTAGGTGTGGTTCTTAGAGAAAGCCATAGCCCATTCTGGATGAGGTGCTAATGCCTGAGCTACTCTGTCATACAATAGAGGAAGAAATACAAAGTCTCAGCAAGGTGGTCAGACTGGAATGACTATGTTATGGAAGGCCAAAAGACCCAGCCAAGGATAGTGTTCCCTGAGGAGGGTTCAAAAAACACACCATTCATCAAGGCCATCAAGAATGTGCCCCTGTGCCCTGACAGGGGCAACAGCATCATTAGGAAGTGGCGATGGCTCCATTCTGCAGACCAGGGATGATGGTAGGAGAGGTGGTCTCAGACCTGGGTTCGTTAATTTCCATGAGGATGACAAGTCTCTGAGGTAACAGAGGAAAAGGAGCAGAGCTTAACTTCCAGAAGCTAGAAGACCACAATTACCATGACAACCAGCAATGTTAGATGAGCATCCAAGGAGGATTTACAGAGAGTTGTGAATTTGATTAACAGAGGCATATGGATGAACATGTAGGTGAGGACACAGAGAATGAAGATTTCTGTATCACACATTAATGCTTACCAGACAGGCACTGAAAAATGAAGTACTCAAAAGGACTTGACCAGTTAATATCATCAGCCAGCCCAGAACTGACACAATGGGCACATACACACAGAGGCCCTAGTGGTAGAGACTGTATGTGCACCCAACTGCATAGATTCCCACTTATCAAAGCTAATCTAACTACTGATGCCTCTGAATGTCCAATGTGTCAGCAACAGGAACCAACACCAAGCTCCCTAAATGGAATTATTCCTCAAGGAAACCTAGTTGAATACATAAGGTCTCTTCTATCTTGGAAGGACCAGCAGTTTGTCTTCAAAGGAATATAAAGCTATTCTAGGTATGGGTATCCCTTTCCAGCTCACAGAGCCTCAGCCTACACCACTATTGAAGGATTTACAGAATACCTACTCCAGAGGCAAGAAATCCCATATACCACTGTGTCTGACGAGAGGACCCACTCCACAATGAAAGAGGTGCAGCAGTGTGATCAACATGCCATACCATCTAGAACTAGCTAACTTCACAGAATTCTCGACTGGGTTTCTAAAAGTGTAAATGAAGCATGAAATCAAAGGCAGCATTCTGAAAGGATGGGGTACCATCTTTCAAGTTGCAGTGTATTCATTAAATCAAACACCCCTATATGGTGCTATGTCCCCAATAGGAAGGACACATGAGTTCTAGAACTAAAAGATGGAATATGGAGTGACCTCACTTACCATCACTCCCAACAACTCACTTGGGGACTTTGTGATTCTTGTTCCCACTGAGCCAACTCTGGGATCTATAGTGTTGTAGACTCTGATGCCCAAAGGGGGCACCCTCTTGCCAGAGAACACAGCAAATATTCCATTGAGCTACATATTTTAGCTGCCAACAGGGCACATTTACTTGTGCCCAGGGACCAGCAGGGAAGACAAGGAGTCACCGTACTGGCAGGCATAATTGAGCCTAAACAGCAGCGCTTCCTTTACACAATGGAGAGAAGGAGAGAAACGTGAGGAACCCAGATGACCCGCTCAGTGCCTCCTTTCACATCCTTGACCCATTGTAATTGTAAACAGACAAGTGCAAAAATTGCAGACTGAGAAGAAAGAGCATGATTATCAAGGACTCAGACTGCCCCCCACAAGAATGAAGGTTTGGATCCCATCACCTGCCAAAGTGATTGCTGAAGTTGAGGGGGATTTAGAATTAACAGTGGAGAAAGGTGGGGATAAATTCTAATTGTGGTCCCAAGATCAACTGCAGAGTTGGGTACTGTAGTTTGTCTCACTAACCTTCCTGTTCTAACTTTCTCCTCAGAAAGAGAGGCCCACAGGAACCACAGACTAGCTACTTTTCAAAATTGTGTGGAGAAATAAAGCTGTGTGGAGCAAAAGGTTGACTGTGGCGACTATGGGAATGTATGTTGTAGACCTCCTACTACAAGTTACATTATTGATTGAGAGACCTGTCTACTGTGCTCTGAAATCTATCACCATATTTATACCAAAGTTACACTTCCTGCATGCTTATCTCAGCCTGACACAGTACAGCTGAGATACTAAAGCAGGCCTGTTCCTGGAAATGTGCTTTGTCAAACCTTCCTAAGAACTACACTGCAAACTAAGATGCTTCCACCCCTATCCTTCTCTCTTTCCTTCACTCAGATTCAGACTTGCATAGTCTGTCAGTGTTCTCAGGGACTGTCAGTTCTCCTAGCGTCTACTAGCTCCTTCCCCATTTTCGCTAAAAGGAGTTTCGCCCGATGAAGTTCATGCATGTTTAATTCCATCTTAATGTCTGTTTCTCAGAGGTTCTGGAGTATCATACTGTAACCAATAGAATATTGCAGAAATAATGGACTGTGATATCTGAGGTCAGGTCGTAAAAAGCAGCCCGGCTTCCTCCTTGATCTCGCTTGGATCATTCATTCTAAAGAAGCTGGTTGCCATACCATGAGGACACCCTAGTAGCCCTAAAAGAGATCTATTAATAGGTTGAGAGGAACTAAAGCCTCCCACCTACAGCTGTCATAGGGTTTGCTAGTAATGTGAGTCTTGGAAGAGGATTCTCTAGTCCTAGTCAAGCCTTCAAATGAATGTGGCTCATGTCAACATCTTGACCATGACTGCATGAGAGATCCTGAGCCAAAACCACTCAGCTAAACCACTCCAAAATTCCTGATCTGTAGAAACCATGTAGGACATTAACTATTTTCATTATATTATGCTGCTAAATTTAAAGGCAATTTGTCATGCATCTAATAGATAATTAGGACATACCTTGAAGTGAGATATTCTTTTAAAAAGTTATATAAATCAATGATCACATCCCAAAACAAATGGCTATGGATGTATTTTTCTTTTTAGTGAATAAGAAGAGAAGGCAAGCTCAAGGTTACAGTGTGGTATGAGTTAAAGTCCACAAGCAAATTCCAAATTCAGTATCTCATTAATGAGTGAGTTCTTTGAGTGCTGTTAAAATAGTCTCAGGTAAAATATCAAATATTAGAATCACAGGTTTTTTAAAAAAAATCTTAATGATAGATAATGTTATAAGCATTCCTATATGTGATTTTCCATCAAGCCTCAGGCCTTCTTACCTCACAATTATTCAAAGCGTGTACTCTGGATTTCCAGTAATGATCATACATTATTGATTTCTTAGGAACCAATGCCCTATCAGTAAAACATGTCAGTAAGAAATTATGGCTTAACGAAGAAAGTATATTATATAGTATTAGGATGGAAAAGTGAGAGAAAGTGAAACTAATGACTTTGTATTCCTTGGACAGCCAGAGGTAAACTGGGAAATGGATTTCAACCAAATTTACTATTTATCTTTGGTTGGGATACTTTAGTGTCATTTCCATCTAATGGTCACACAAAACAATTTACATGTCCATGAGAAAAAAAGTCACAATTCACACTCAGAATTGATTGTTGCTATCCAGAAAGAACAGTGAAAGTATAAGCAATACTGCAAAACTTCTAAATTTAAAAATCACAATTTTAGTATAATTGAAATATAAATTACTGACATCTTAATGACTGTTTTAAAATAGTTCTTAATGTTTAACAGCTATTACCAGTTTACGGAAGCTCTGCTCATTTTATTCTTAAGTTATTCATTTCACCTTAAGCAGTGGTTTTCAGTGAGGAGGGGAAATTTTGCTCCCAAGAGACATTTGTCAATGTCTGGATATATTTTTTGGTTGTCCTAGCTTGAGGGAGAGGGGAGGCACGGGTAAAGGGACATGCTACTGACATCTAGTGGGTAGAGGCCAGGGATGCTAATCAACATCATACAATGAACAAGACAGTCCCCCACAACAAAAAATTACCTAGCCCAAAATATCAGTAGTACCCAGGTGGAGACACTCTGATTTAGAGATTCTAAATAATTTCTTTAAGCTGTTTTTGCAAAGTGTAAGTTCAAAACCAAAGCTTCTTCTCAATTAAGCTTTAGTAGTTTGGCTCACAAATACTCTATATACTAAAAGGGCAAACAAAAGTCACCACTACTAAAATCAATTCTAGATAAAAATATTCACCTCCATGGCAAAAGTTGGAAGACATGTTTGAACTAATGAAAAACTAAAATAGAAAGGAAATATCAGCTGTTTTTGTTGTTTTCACAACATATCTGTATTTGTTTACCACAAGCTTAGTGCCTTAAAACAACAAAAACTTATTTCATACAGTTCAATAGATCAGAAGTCTGACATGGGTCTTGATGTGCTAAACTCAAGGGGCTGATAGGGCTATATTTCTTTCTGGAGGCTCTAGAGGACTATCTATCTTTGCCTTTTCAAGATTCTAGAGACCTCCCGAATTCCTTGACTCTGGGCTTCCTTCCTCCATCTTCAAAGATAGGGATGTCAGGTTGCATCCTTCTCACACAGCATCTCTTTGACCACCTCTTTTGCCTTCCTCTTCCACTTATAATTACACTGGTCCCACACAATGACCCAAGATAACCTCCCTATTTTAAGGTCAGCTGATTAGCAAACTGAATTTCACATGCAACCTTAATTCCCTTTGCCATGTAAGGTCACACATTCATAGGTTCGGGGAATTAGAACATGGATTTATTTGGAGGGGAAATTACTCTGCCTACCACAATATCTCATAAAAGTAAAATATTAGAAGGTTCAGCATTCACCAATGAGTACGAAGAGAAAAGCAGTCTGCATTCAACAGCATGAACTTAATTCGCTGTTTTATATTATATTCAAACATTAATGTATAATCCTTGATCTGATTAAATCCTTGGTTATAAATTCAATCAACTCTTTTTTACAGGGAGGTACACATTGTAACATATTCACTAAGTCCCAGTGGACAAATGGATACTGTAGATACAGTCTTTATAGCATGTTGTAATTAGAGACTAAACTCAAATTCTGAACTTGATCCTCTACTTTGCTCTAAAATTTGCTACTGCTGTTACAATTTTTTTTCTATCTCTCTCATATCAGCTTGTCTAAGATCGTCACATTAAGGAGGTGATACCACTTAAGAATTCCTCTGGGCTGCCTTATATTTTTAGAAATAACCCATGTAACATCTCTTTCTGTTATATTAGTCTCTGTGGACCTGAAAATATTACCAAGGTGTTTTTACTGGGGAAAAAAGTCATCTGTCACTGACTGACTTCTGTAATCATGTTAAAAATATCAGAGAGGCACAGAAATGTCTACAGTGTATAATGACTATAACTTCTACCAGGTTCCAAGTCTATATGCAATTTCCTTCTTCTTACACATCAGATAATCCAACACCAAGTGCCACAGGATAGTCATTATTGGTAAGTTATTGAGTGATCTCAATAGAAAAATTTCCAGACTGAAAGCAAATTGTCTAGGTCCAGGAGAAAGATTCTTACAAGTTAACAGCCCTGTTACTCAGAGTCACTGTAAAATGGATAAAGTGACAGTTCTTACCATTTAACCATTTGTCTGTCTGAAAGGATGATTCAGACTTTTAAGCATGACTTCTTGACTTTAAATACCATAAGAAAGAGTCATTAAGAAGAGTTTTCATGTGTTCTTCTGTAACTAAATTTGAGTTTTATGGAATAAAAATGGTCTGTTTAAGAAAGGAACAGATACTGTCATAAATTCAAACCAAAATATTCTTACCTTATCATCAGCAGAGAAATAAATAAAACATAGCTATGATATTAGTGTTATAAGTTTATTTGGCATGCATCATGAAAAATCTGTTAATTCACCCATATTATCAAAGAGACATATTTTTCATAAAGGTTTATAACATAATTTATATTCATATATGGGGTATTTAGTGATTAGACATTTTTTAATAACAAAGAATACTTGAAAGCATATAAATGCTACTACTGATAGATACTTTTATAACATATACTTCTGTGTACATACACTGAATCCAGTGATGAGAAACATGTTGCAAGAAAACATGCACACTTCATTATCTAATATAATTGGTGTGTGGAATAAAACCTAAGCTAGTTTTTGTCATACTGTCAGAGTCAATGAATATCTAAGGCAGTTTCAAACTGAAGTAAATGCACCTCAGCAATAACTGCTTCAGGAGACTGTGACCTTATGTAATTCAATATTTCTATCTTAGAACAATTATATTAACAGTAAGTTTTTCTTACCTTGGCTAGACAGCATGACATTGGTGTCATTTATTCTGTTAGAGTGACCTTCTAGAGATATTAGTAGGTTTGTCAAGGCCATTTGAGTGATCAACTTTTGACCTCTCTGGAAGAAGTCTTCACTGAACCAAATCATTTCTATAATCATCAGTGTTAGCTCAGAGAAAGGTTTAAGGTTAAGGGCCAAAAATTTATGAGGTGGTCTTCATCATAGGAAATAAATCTGTAACTCCCAAATGGCACTGTTTGCCAACTTACTTCAGCAGCAATTGGCCAATTACCAGTTACCTTCTCATTAGAACCTTTAAAAAAAAAAAAGAAGAACAGAGGACTGATACCATTGTATGAATAAGTCTGATAAGTCTGATTTTGACATAGTTTCTATATGATACATCCATTAGAAAAACAAGTTGAAGCTCATTATTCTCTCCTTATTTGATATTTGCTGCTTTATCACAATGATAAACTGTACTAGGAAAAATATATTCACTTTTTAAATTTAAGGATTTCCATTTAGTCATCTGTGGTTTCTCCATTAAGTATTTGAGTTTATTTACTTTTCTCCTTTGTAACAACAGATATGAGATAAGATTATATTGGAAAATAGAATTAGTAGTGAGTATTCCTGCATTCTTAAAAAGAGACTTTGAAAGATTCAATCAGAATGGATGATTGAAATTTTGCTTTTACTAACTAAACTATTTTTACATGTAGGCCAGTATCAACTTTTGTCTCATATTGGCATACTTATTTCACGTCTCCTCATTATGTTGCCCATTTTGCTCATTGAAATTAAAACATAAAGTTCCCACTATAGTGCCTGACACATGGTAGGTAGTCGACATATTTTACCTATTTTTGTTTTTATACACCTATATACAGATATGTTAGTCACATGTCTTACTGGATGTTTCATATAGAGAGTAAATGACTTGGAACATTACCATATTGTTTACCCTCAAACACTCCATCCATATCATTTCCCTACATATATTTCGAAACAGTGTTTTTGAGTTGGAGCAGGAAAAAAAATAAAATACTACCATTTATTTAGTGCTTACTATGACAGTCATCATGATAAGCCCTCCATATATTACTATGGACTGAATGTTTATGAACCCCCCAAATTCATATGTTGAAATCCTAATTCTAAATGAGCTGGTATTCAGAGTTGTATTCTTTGGGGGGTAATTAGGTCATGAGAGTGTCCTCTCATGAACACATTAATGCCCTTTCAAGAAGAGACAGGAGATAGCTTTATTTCTCTCTCTCTCTCTCTCTCTCTCTCTCTTTTTCTCTCTCTCCTCCCATATAATGATACAACAAGAGAACAGCCATCTGTAAACTGTAAACTAGGAAGAGTGCCCTCACCAGACACGGGATGTGCTGGTGCTGTAATCCTGGACTTCCCAGCCTTCAGAACTGTGAGAAATAAATGTCTGCTGTTTGTCATTCAGCCTATAGTAGTCTGTTAGAGTAGACTAAACTAAGAAACATGCATTATATCATTTACTAATAATATGCACAACAAAACTCAATAAGTTTTGTTATTATTAAAGCTATTTAACAGACAAAGAAACTGAAGTACAAAGAACTTTAATAGCATACACAGTATCACACAATTTGATCCTCAGGCTGAACACGTAACATGAGCTCCTGCCTATATGACCTCTGAATCAAGCCAATCCAAGAAGAAAGTCTAACATCCATAGCCACATTTTTCAAATCATGTCTGGTAAGTTCTGTTACAACCTAAAGTGACAACCACTCTTAACTCCCTCACTAAGTTAGTAGGATAACATTAAAGTTTAAATAAAAAGACAAGTCAGAGCATGTCTTCCATTTTTTATATACCCCTAGTTGTCCCCAGTGTGGTGTTTTTATACACACACAGAGGTTTCAATAAGTTTGTGTATCTGATATCTTTGAGGGCAGAAGTTGGTCTTATCAGGCAGAAAAAACAATGTATTGACTACTCTATTCAGAGCACTGTAATTAATCCTATGGGAAGGGATAAGGAAAGCAGTAGACATAGTTTGTATCTCTTTCTATAAATTCAACCAATTTGATTGCATGAAAACCGTTGGAAACATTTTCTAGTTATCTGTTTACTTTTAAAGTCATTAAAGCTGTGATGTGCAATAAGGTAGCCACTAAGAACATATGGCTATTAAGAACTTTAAATGTGACAAGTGCCACAGGTGAAAACATAATATTTTGAATATATTGATTTAAATAAAGTACATTATTAAAATTAATTTCACCAATTTATTTTTACACTTTTGGATTGACTACTAGAAAGTGGAAAATTAGATATGTAACCCATGTTATATTTCTCTTGTACAGTGCTATGACAAAAACATGATATATAGAGTGCAGAATTTTATTTTTGGTTGTCGCGCGCCCCTCGCCAGCAAGGACCACGCAACACTTGGAGTTCTTCT
>VBSM01000568.1:15903322-15934957 GCA_008086735.1 Cheirogaleus medius | reverse complement strand
CCCGGAACTAGGCGCCATCTTGTAATGGCGGAACACCGCGCCCCACATTTGGTAGTGATGGGGTGATAATTTTATGATCAGACGTTTCATATGTTTTCTTGCTCACTCTAAGCCTGTGTGGGTATGAATTGGATGGTAGATGTGGAATATTCATTGGTATCGCTTGTGCACTTTGTAATAACTTTATATTTTTCATCAAATACTGTTTCCTGTAAAATTAGATTTTCCTTCTATTTGTGAAACGTACAATTACCACTAATTAGGAAAGGCAAGGCAGGGAATCAAGTATCTTAACTAATTCAATTGAGTAATTTAGATTTTTAACAGTTCCTACTAGGGTAGGATGGAATCTTACATTCACTTCACTACAGAATAGTCCTGATCTTTAACCCATCCTTGATTTTGCTGGTTTATGACAGAGAATTAATTGTTCTTTAAGTTATACCATAATCATGTAATGCTGTTTTGCCTAATTATAAATAGAATGCAGTGATTATGAAAGGGAGGTAACAATTATTTCTGATTGAATACTACTCTCTTGCTTTCTCATTGAAGATACAACATATAATATAACTGGATAGTTTAATCTTCTTCATGTTATTTTTAATTCTGTTACCCTTGGTAAAATAATCAACCATATTTATTATATTGAAGGATATTATATCGAAGGACATGAGTTTACTAAAAATCTCAGAATAAGGGGGCACCATATCATCAGAATGTACTAAGGCCAAACAACTGAAAGGGTCACACCAGGATGATTGACATTTGGAGTGTATATGTAACTTTGGTAAAGACAGAAATCACATGGAAAATGCAGTCAACCCCATGAAATATTCTAGGATAGTAGTTAATAACAAATTTAGAAGTCAAAATATCTTCATTTTAATGCAGGCTCAACATTCTAGCTATTTGACCTTTGGCAAGTTACTTACCTGTAAAATGTGCTTGAAGTTCTTTATCTGCACAAAATGATGTAAATAATACTACCCACTTCCAGAGTTTATTGAATGATTAAATGAGCAAATGTAGGTAATGGGGTTGGCACAGCACCTGGAAAAAATGTATTGCTTAATCAGTGTAAGCTATTATTATTATTACATGAAGGGGAATATGGATATAGTACATTGTAAACTATATATAATGTGATCATATCAAAAATGTAACTGATTAGCAGGATATAGCTTCACTTTGACATAAATATATCTAAAACAATTTTCTGAATTCCTATATCTTAGAGATCCTGAACCATACAACCCAAGGCCAGATTATTCACTGACTTGTATTGTTCTCAATTTGTTTAGTTTATATATACATATCTTTTCAGGTTGACAAGAAGCATCTTAAAAAATGCCTCGTGGCCAGGTGTGGTGGCTCATGCCTATAATCTCAGCACTTTGGAAGTCTGAGGCAGTAAGACTCCTTGAGGCCGGGAGTTCGAGACGAGCTTGAGCAAAATAGTGAAATCCCATGTCTACAAAAAATAGAAAAATTAGCCAAGCATGGTGGCACACACCCGTAGTCCTTGCTACTCAGGAGACTGAAGCAGGAGGATCGCTTGAGCCCAATAGTTTGACGTTGCAGTAAACTATGATGATGCCAAAGCACTCTAGCCTGGGCAACAGAGTGAGACCTTGACTCAAACCAAAAACAAAAACAAACAAAAAAACAAAACAAAACAAATAAACAGAGCTTCTACATCCTTCCCGTTCTTCACTGAACCTCAGTCCATGCTGGGAACATAATAGAGGCATAACCAGTTTTTAGTTTACTGTGATAACCTCTGGAATTCAATTGGAAAGAATAAAACGTTTCAGCTCAATCCTTAACCTCCTAAGTATATCTTTCCCACTTAGGATCTCCTGCCATATGCATCTATGCCCATCTTATTGTAAATATCTCCAATGTGAGGGATCTAAAAACCTTGCTTACAAGCTTACAAGCTTGTTCAGTGTTTGAGCTCCCTGACAGACAAGATGACCTTTCTGTTTTGTTAAATTCTATGCTTGAAGATAGAAATGTATCATTTAGTCTTCTATCTTCCCATCTAAGCATATTAAGTGTTTTCCCTACACTTTTCTCCTTGTTGCTTCTTTTGTTTAATTTTTTATTAGTTTTAACTGACACATAATAATTGTACATATTTATGGGCTATAGTGTGATATTTTGATACATGTATACAATGTTTAATTATCAAATTGGGGTAATTAGTTTATCATTTTTTTGTGTTAGGAACATTAAAAATCCACTCTTGCTATTTGTGAATATACAATAAATTATTTTTAATTATAGTCAATATACAGTACTATAAAACACTAGAACTTATTTCTTTTATCTAGCTGTAATTTTATTTCCAGTAACCAACCTCTGGCAATCCCCCTCCATCCTACTTTTCCCAGCCTCTGGTAACCACTATTCTACTCTCTACTTCTATGAGATCAATGTTTTAGCTTCCACATATGAGTGAGAACATTCTATACCTGTCTTTCTGTGCCTGGATTATTTCACTTAATAAGCTTCTCACTATCTTCATTATGCTTTGCTTTCTGATCTTCTATTACCTCAAACTTCTTCTTATTCAGTTGCATTCATTATTTTTTATTTCAGAATATTATGAAAGTACAAACATTTTGGTTACATTTTATGTCTTTGCCTCGCTCTATAGAGGATTAGAGGCATGCCCTTCCCCTCTAGAATGCTCACTGCATCCATCAGTTGTGACATTACCTCCCGACCTCAAACCCCCCCAATCCCTGGAGAATATTACTACCCTGTGAGCACAATAGTGCTGATCAGTCAGTGCCAATTTGATGGCGAGTACATGTGGAGCCCATTCTTCTGATCTTGTGATACCTCACTTCGAATAATGGGCTCAAGCTCTATCCAGGAAAATATAAGAGGTGCTAGATCACTGTCGTTCTTATAATTGGGTAATAATCTATTATATACATATATACCAAATTTTAATAATCCACTCATGAATTGACGGGCACTTGGGTTGTTTCCACATCCTTGCTATAGTGAATTGTGCTGCCATAAACATTCGGATGCAGATGTCTTTATAATAGAATGTCTTATGCTCTTTTGGGTAGATGCCTAATAGTGCTATTGCTGGATAGAATGGTATTTCTATTTTTAGCTCTTTGAGATATCTCTAAATTCTTTTCCATAGAGGTTGCACTAATTTGCAGTCCCACCAGCAGTGTAAGAGTGTTCCTGTCTCTCCACGTTCTCACTAGCATTTGTTGTTTTGGGATTTTTTGATAGAGGCCAATCTCACTGGGGTTAGGTGATATCTCATTGTGGTTTTGATTTGCATTTCTCTAATGATTAGAGATGTTGAGCATTTTTTATATGTTTGTTAGCCACTATTATGTCTTCTTTAGAAAAGGTTCTGTTCATTTCCTTTGCCCATTTATTGATGGGGTTGTTTGATCTTATTCTTGTTGATTTTTTTATCTTGTTATCAGCTTCTTGTTATCAGCCCTTTTTTCAGATGTATAGAGAGCAAATATTTTCTCCCATTCTGTAGACTGTCTGTTCACTCTAATGATAGTTTCCTGGCTGTGTAAAAGCTTTTTAATTTGATCTGGTACCATTTATTTATTTTTGTTGCTGCTGTGATTGCTTTGGGGGTCTTATTCAAAATTCATTGCCTAGGCCGATGTCTAAAAGGGTCTTCCCAACATCTTCTTCTAGAATTATTAAGTTTTCTTGCCTTAGGTTTAAGTCTGTTATCCATCATGAATTGATTTTTGTGAGAGGTGAGAGGTGGGAATCCAGTTTCAGTCTTCTGCATGTAGCTATCCAGTTTTCTCAGCACCATTTATTGAAAATAGATTCTTTCCCCCAGTGTATATTTTTATCTGTTTTGACAGAGATTAGATTACCATATGCGGATGGTTTCATCTATGGATTCTCAGTCCTGTCCCAAAGGTCTGAGTTCTGAGTTGTTCTGAATTCTATGTCTCTGTTCTTGTGCCAATTCAATGCTGTTTTAATTACTATAGCCTTGTAGTACAGCTTGAAGTCTGTTAGACTGATACCTCCCAGTTTGTTCCTTTTACTTAAGATTGCTTTGGCTATACAAAGTCTTCTCTGGTCCCATACAAAGCATAGAATTATATTTTTTTTATCTGTAAAGAATGGTGATGGTACTTTGATAGGGATTGCATTAATTCTGTAGATCACTTTGGGTAGTATGGACATTATGATGATGTTGATTTTACCAATCCATGAGCAAGGTAGATTTTTCCATCTCTTTACATGTTCTACAGTTTCTTTTCTTAGTGTTTCATAGTTCTTCCTGTATATGTCTCTCACATCTTTTGTTAAATATATTCCTAGATATTTAATTTTCTTTGAGGTTATTGTAAAATATATTGCATTTTTCATTTGAATTTTAGCTTGACTGTTATTGGCGTATATGAATGCCTCTGATTTTTGTGTATTGATTCTATATCCTTAGAATTTACTGAATTGAAAACAATAGAACTATAGGGAAGATCAACAAAACCAAAATCTGGTTTTTTGAAAAGAAAATTTACACCCCTCTTATGAGACTGACAAGAATTCAAAGGGAGAGGACTCTAATAAACTCAATTAGAAATAAAAAATGAGAGTTCATAACAGACACCCTGGAAATACAAAACTTTATTTTTGATTAATATAAAAACCTATATACCCAAAAACTACATAATGAGGAGGAAATGGACAAATTTCTGGAAGCATACAACCTCCCTAAGTTCACCAAAGAGGTAATAGAATTTCTGAATAGACCAATCTGAAGCTCAGAAATTGGAGCAGCAATTAAAAACCTCCCAAAATGGAAAAGTCCAGAACCAGATGGGTATACTTCAGAGTTTTACCAAACATATAAAGAAGAAGTCATACCTATACTACAGAAATTATTCCACAACATTGAGAAATATGGTATCCTTTCTAACTCACTCTACAAAGCCAATATCACCTTGATACCAAAGCCAGGAAAGGACAGAACACAAAAAGAAAACTACAGACCAATATACCTCATGAATATAGATGCAAAAATCTTCAATGAAATATTAGCAAATCAAATTCAGCAGCATATCAAAAAAATAATTCATCATGACCAGGTGGGCTTTATTCCAGAGATGCAAGGCTGTTTCAACATACACAGATCTATAAATGCAATTCGCCTCATAAATAAAAGCAAGAACAAAGACCGTATGATTTTCTCAATAGATACAGAAAAAGCATTTGACAAAGTCCAGCACACCTTTATGATGAAAACTCTTAACAAAATAGCATAGATGGGCCATACCTTAAAATTATCAAGTCCATTTATGATAAACCCATGGCTAATATCATACTGAATGGGGAAAAATTGAAACCATTCCCACTTAGAACCAGAACCAGACAAGGTTGCCCATTATCTTCACTTCTATTCAACATAGTGCTGGAAGTCCTTGCTTTGGCAATTAGACAAGAGAGTCCCGGGAATTAAGGGCATCCAAATGGGGGCAGAAGAGATCAAATTCTCACTCTTTGCCAATGATATGATATAATATCTAGAAAACCCCAAGGATTCAACCAAGAGACTCCTAGAATCGATAAGTGAATTCAGTAAAGTCTCAGGATGCGTTCATTTTTTATTTGTCTTCCACAGAACGAAAATATTTTTGAGGATTATTTGATATTCAGATTTTGGGCTAACTGGCAAATTTGACAGCAGCTATACACTTAATATTTTTTCTTTTATTCATTTCTTCTACTTTATTTTACACAAGATACACATGTGCAAAAACTTACATTACTAAAGCAAGGTCTTATATTTTAGTGTACATGTAAGCTACATGGAAGTCTTGTTAAAATGCAGATTCATGATCGCAATCCACAAGTATTTTGACTTCAAGAGTAGGCTGGGTCCAAGAAATTTGCATTGTATAGGTACTGTCAACTAATTTTTATGCAATTAATACAAATAAGACACCATACATTTAAAAAAGTAATTGTTATAATAATGAGTTTTAAACTATGTCTTTTATTGTGACTGGGAAAATGTGAAATGTTTTTTATTAAATTCAGACGAAATCAGAAATGTTAATCTATGGGCTTTAAATTCAGATAAATAAATGACTATATTTAAACATACAGTGAAAATTTTATTTCCATCAGTTTTACATATTTTGATGAAATAAATAACAATAAAACAACTAATATTAATTTAACATAAATACCACATCTCTATTCCCTCATATGTAATTTGTCTTGCAATTATAATCCATAATTTTAGTCTAGTGGAATAGTAATTCTTCAAAGCCCTGAATTTATCTCAGCAGCCCCATCAGGTTGAATCTTCATTATCAGTTAATCATCAATGGCAATTTTCCACTGAAAAAATAGTCCAGTTCTAGTATTTTCATTATCTACAAAAATGATGAATAATCTGTTCCATAATTATCGAGGGGACATCTGGTTTCTTTACTCACCATTCCTTTCTTTGATATATTTTACTGTTACCAAGTTGAGTACTCAGAGTATATCAGAGTGTGTCATGACTTTCACACATGATTATTTTAACCATAAATATTTCTCAATTTAATAAAAATGTTTCTAGGTTATTAGCAGCATTTGATGTTTTTTTAAAAATAGAAGATGTTGTAATTTGTTGTATGTGTTTAGTGGTTATTCATTATGGAAAGCTAATAAATATAAAAATTATCATGAAATACATCTGTATTTTGTCGGTTGTATTAAAACAAGTCATTCATTGCCAATTTTATTAAAGAAGAAGGAACTAATTATTTTTTGATCTTCATTGATTACCAGTAAGTAATACAGAGCAGGATAACATTGTCAAGTGCAATACATTATGACACTACCAACACATTGTCAGTGCCTGGGCTTAAGAGTTCAAGTATCACCAAATCTCATCCCCATAATATATTTGTTTTTCCTATTTTTTCTAATAATAAAAGAATAACAATAATAATAACAATAATAACTATTGTCCTATTATGCTATAACATTAGGAGAATGTGCTTATGTTGCAAGAGAGTAACTGAATTCTAAGCCTAAAATTTTGTATTTTAAGCAGAGATATCTGCAACATTACTTTAAAAAAGCAGTAAACTGTAGTGTTGGATACTCTGTAACATTTGCCAGGACAAAAAAATCAAGATGAGGGCATACTAAACTAAAATGAAAGTATCAATATCACAACATTTTTAGTGGTTACTGGAAACATCTGGGAAAATCAAGTGTCAAAATCAAGGGCTCTAGAGCCAGCCTTATCTTAAGGAGTGTTTAATACTCAGTAGAGCTCTGATGGGAAAGAATTGCCCTTTCAGAGAATCTGGTGGTTATTATCAGTTACTGTAATTAAACTTATTTTAATTTGTGAAATTTAATTAAACCAATATTTTCCTGTGGAGGAAAAAGTAGTCAAATATATTCATTAGAATAACTTTATTATTCAGTTTTGACACTGCATGCTGGTGGAAGGAAAAGCCTTTTTGAGGCGACCAACCTGGATATATGATTAGATAAAACACTTAAAGAGAAAATTTTAAACTCAAATCACTTCTGCAAAGGGGTGGAGAAAATAATTTTCTGTTATTTAATGAGCTCTTTATTGCAATTTTTTGTAGTAATGTTACTCTTCTTACATGTTCACCAAACCTGTCATATAAAGTCAGAATTCTTTGTTAAGTACATCCCTTTGTGTATTGTTTCCTTTTAAGAATCTGTTTACACATCCACCTGCTTGGGTATCTTTAAAATTACATATACAAAGGTATTTAGATATATAAGAGACACTAAAGCAAACTTTGGGGTGAATATAACAGAGAATTAAAAGAGGTATCCCAATATTCTCCTTCCCTCTTTCACTTACATTATACTCCCCTAAAATTCACTAGCACATGCTTCAGTTTGTGAAGGCATGCATGCTTCATGAAAGGAAAAACAATGAAAAGAAAATACAAAACAGGGGTGCTTAAAGTTTTTGTTTGTTTCTTTGTTGTTTATTAGCTTTGGTTTTGGTTTAGGTTTTGGGATTTGGGGGCTAAAATTTAATGATTATTTCTTACTTAGAAGGAACCATGGTAGGTCCTTGACTATATAAGTTATTATATATAAGCTTCACAACTATCCCATGAGTTATGTCCTATTATAAGCCCCATTTTATAGATGAGAACTGTGTTTAAGCTTTCCTTATCCTTTCTGAACATTCCAAAGGCCTCAAATTTAAAATTATCCAGAAATGTGTCTTTTACCTCAAACATCATGAATCCCAGTATTCCTTAATCCTAACTCCATGGAAAGTACATTTCCAGTACATTTTAGAATTTCACTATAGCATGTGCTCTTGTTTTCTTCCAGCCCTCTGTGTTTTCAAGATTCACTGGACAAATATAATTATAATTGTAGCCTTGAAATTAGCAAGCAAGCAAAACAATGTGAAAACATTACTATTCATATGACTCAGAGAAGTGGTATGAGTTAAGGTGGACCTTCTTTGTTTGGTTTTCATCTTTATGATTATTAAAGGCAAAGAAAACTTTTGAATTTAACTTTAGCCATCTTTAGTATCCAGGACTGAAATAGACCTTCCTAATGTATATCAAATGCTAAGAGTGGTAATTACCAAGATCTTCTCCCTTGATGCTTAGCTCAGGTCAGTCTTCAGATTGTGATGTTGTATCAAACTTGAGGCAATATGTGTTCACCAAAGTCATTGGCATTGCTATCACTGTTGCCACCTGGTCCAATCCCCAGTCACCTTCACCCTCCCAGATGGGAACCCACAAAGCATGTTGCACACCTTTCTAGTGTCCATAACCTATAGACTGGATGACCTTGGGAAAATTACTTAAGTCTTCTGTACCTCATTCTCCTTATCTGTCAAGCGACCATAATAATAGTTCCTACTTCACAGAGTTGTGAGAAATTAGATAAATATGAAAGCACCCTGCATGCTGCCTAGAAAACAATTATAGTCAAGTCTGGAAATAGTAGAGAAAAATCTTTTCTACAATTTGTACAACAATCAAAACAGAAACTCCAAAAGAATAATCTGCCAAGGCTAAACCATAACACATTATATTCATAATATTAGTCTTCCTCTCCATCTCCTCACCCTTAATAAACATGCTCATTTAACTAGCAAGAGCATACCCATAAAATTCTCTCTTTATGCTCAGGAGAGCAAGAACATTAGGTAACTCTTCTCCTATAATTGCTGTGGTCTGTGAAAAACTACTCTTTGTTTCATACTTCCCAGAGAAGATGGAGCCAAGTAATAAGCATCAGTTAGTTCTAGGGCAATATTTTCCTAAGTATCATCATTGGGCTACCTTTTTTATAGTCACCTGAAGTGGTTGTATTAATAAAAACACATAGATTCCTGGGCCTCCCCCCAGCTTTACTGAACCACCTTTTGGAGTGGGGTCCAGAAATACATATGTTTTACAAACCCTCAGGTGATTCTTATGTATGACATCATTTGGAACCATTTCTCTAGAAAATATTATTTACCAAAGGTTAAAACCAAGATCACTGAGGGCAAGTTTTGATTCAGCAGGGGAAAATTCAAACTTAGATTAGCTCTCCATGAAAAGCATCTAATGAACTTAGGATGTCAAATCACATCATAAAAAATTACTTCCCATGGGTCCATTTTTACTCTGGTCTTTGTAAATCAGAGGTATCATGATTTCAATTATGTCACACTTTAGAGAAATCTAAAAGTTGTGGTTTAAGAAATAAGAAAAAAATATCAAAGTATACAAAGCAGTGTCTAAAATGCATTATTGATTGTATTGTTCAGCTCAATTAGAGGTTGGATGGAAATGAGGTAGGCAAGTCTTGAGACATTTCCACTTTAATAATTCAACAAAACTGATTCCCATCATTTAAAATTGGAATGATGTACTCACCTCTGGGAAATACAGCAAGTGTTATTTAACAATATACTCCTAAACCTTGCCTCAAGGCATCCTTAAGAGAATGAACCACTTTTAGTGTAGTTGTTGAGGGCAATACAGCTCAATGGTAAGAACTTAAATAGCATCTCTAGGCACAAATATTTTAAAAACAACAGAGATAACGGAGTCACACTATCAGAAACAAAGATATCTGCAATCTATGCTCTGAGCTACTGTGAAATTGTACTTGTAGCAGAATTCTGATATAGAATTACAAGTATTTTGAACTATTTTAAGCAAGCTACCAAAATCCATAAATTCCTCTCTGGAAATTGTTCTACAAAATCAGTATGAATTGCTAATTTTAGCAACCTTTAGTTGTATTGGCTCTCCAGCACTGATTCATTCTCATTCCAGTAAATGTAGCCCAGCTTCACTCTATGTAACAACCCTCTTGTCCTAAGTATCCACACTTGCACTTAAAATGACTCCTTCCTTGGCTTTTGGGCTTGCATATGATTTGGTTGTAACAAGATTTTCTCATATTCCTGGTCAGAGTTATTGGTTCAGATATGGCCTTCCAATTCCGTCAAAGTCAACGAGAATTTGTCAGCACTTTTAAGACAAATGTAGGCTCTTTGCCCACTAGATTTAAAGCAAGGATAATATATAATGGGTCCTAGAACATTTGGCAGTATCTTGACACCACAGGAAACCTGAAACTGATGCCAACAAAGCCAAAGCTGTATTGGAAAATAATTGAATGTCATTACAATATTTAAGCCCTAAACTCATCCTTTCCTTCCTGAGCCAACAAAACCCTGAAATTCTAGCTACATTAGTCAATATTTCCATTTTTATCTAAAGCACTCATGGATTCTATGAAGTTTCACATTATTATTAATATTTCTAATAGTAACGCTATCTGTGAGTACAAGATGAAGGTTTAATGGTTGTGAAAAAACAATTAACTCAATAAACATCTATTGAATGCTTGCTCTGTACTGAAGGACTCATTATACCATATTTGAGTATATGACTTTCAAACTAGATACTACAGTACAGGTACTGTAAATATTTTATTCTAACACTCCTTTTAAAAATAATATTTTGGGGGAAGGCCAGGATGGAGGACTAGAAGCAGCCCGCACACACTACTGTCAAGGAGAAGATCAAAATTTGCAAGTAGATGCCAAACTACAGATGGGCTTTGTAGAGGAGAGCATTGAGAACATCAGAGAAGTGATGGGGGACAATCAAAGTGAGGGAGAAAGAGATAGAGTGACCCACTCAGCAAGATAGAAAGGTACCCAGGGAATGTATCCACATATGGAGAAGAGTCGGAGGAGAGAACCCCAGGCCTCCATGCTCCCCTTTAGGACACTGTGACCTGAGCTGCCAGGAGTCCCCCACCACCACCACTACTACAGCCCTCTCAACTGATCAGGGAGCAGCTTGGATACTGCACAGTGACATTGCACCAGAGAACATACTGAGCAGAGACATGCTGGCTTGTGTTCCCAGGTCTCTGTAACTGATGACATTCTGAGCTCTCTGGTTCAGAGTGCCTGGTCTACACAGGGATTGGATTCACTGCAACTGTCTCCACATTGCCTCTGCTAGGCCAGGGAGGGAGCAAGGAGAACAGATGTTTTCACACATCACATGACCCTTCCACCCCCACTATGGGAAATTTAAACAAAGCAGGCACCAATGCCACCTGAGAAGTCCCACCACAATTGCCTCAGCAGGACCTATGCAGAGAGAACGAGCCCCAGCCACCTAGTGATCACACCCCCATGATCCCATGTGCCACCCAGCAGTGCTGACCCCTGGTTACAGCACAACATAACAGACCTGAACCCACAGTCCAGTGCTCCACCACGGACCTGCTAGACATGAACCACCTTCCACCACATACTGTCATTGCCCTAGGACCTGGGCATACCCATACAATTCTTTGTTATGCTCAGGAGAGCAAGAACAGTAGGTAACTCCTCTCCTGTAATTGCTGTGGTCAGTGAAAAACTACTGCTTGGTTCACATTTCTCAGAGAAGATGGAGCCAAGTAATAAGCATCAGATAGTTCTAGGACAATATTTTCCTGAGTATCATCATTAGGAAATGGAGCAAATGATGGCATAATTATAATCTTAGATGAAGTAGATGTGCTGAAAGACATCATTTAGACAGCTTCTTGGCCTCATGAATTGCCAGGAGAACAGCAGGCCAAAAGTCTGAGTTAACTAATGCTGTATCTTGCCATTAAAATTCAGTTTGGTGGTTTCATTCTATGTTTTCCATGTTTCCTTCCAATTCTTTTGTTTCACTTTGAAGACATATTTTCTTTCATTTAAATTCCAAAGAGTTAAAAATTTATTTAACATTTAGTTCACCAAAGATAGACATTAATAACTATCCTAGCATGTCTATAAACAAACATTCAGAGATTTTCAAGCAATAGCCTAAATGATGAAATGTTTGCACAAATATAGTATTCACCATTTGGTATTTATTTCTGTAAATATCAGAGATTGAATCAATATTTTGGCTTTCTACTTTGTTTTAAAAAATTTTCCCTCAAGTGAGGAAATACAGTATGCTATGGATACAAAAGTTAATTATTTATCTCTCTTCTATATGCTTGGAAACTTCAATAAAGTAATGCACATTGTTTAAACACATCTGCTTTAATTTTAGTAACATGTCAACTGTAAACAACTTACAAAATGCATAGGATTAAAAGAAGGAAATCACCCAATCCCACCATTGAAGATAAATATTATACATATTTTGGCAAAATTTCCTCTAATATTTATTCCTATGAATTAGGTATCTTTTTTAATTTAGTGTTTTGCTTACAGATTCAGGAACTTAAGATTTTTAAGCATTTGTATGTGACTATTCCTGTATTCTTCAAATAAACCCACAATGCTCAATAAGTACATATAATTCCATAATTTATACTCCAAGGGAAAAAAGCATAGGATTCATAATCTATAATGGTTCAAAGATAATAGAAGCTTATTTTTTCATTCACAAAATAGTATAGTCAGTGTATAGATCTTCTTTATGTATGATTTCAGGGACCCAGTCCTCTACCACCTTGTGGCTCTGCCATTCTTCAATATACTGCTTCCAAGTTTACCCTAGATGTTGCCATCCCAATTAGACAGAAGGGAAAATAATTATGGAGGAAAATGTGTCCATGACTAAAGAAACTTTAAACAAAATAAAATATGTGCAAATAAACGGGATGTTGACACTAATAAAAGACTGCTACTGTTCCCCATGGGTTTGGACGTAAAGGGACAAACATCATTTCTGTTCTCATTCCATAGAAGAGAACTTAGTCACATGGTCATATTTAACTTCAGAGAATTCTGGGAATGTATTCTAGCTTTGTGCTCAAAAAAAAAAAAAAAGAGGAAAACAGATGGTAAACAGTTAGCAATATCTTTCATAAATAATGAAATAAAGAATTTTCCTGTTTGTTACTCATTTAGATGTCTTCTTTTGTCCATAATTTTTGTCTCATGTGTTCTAACGATGTATTCATCTTTTACTTAAAGATTGGTAAGATCTCTCTTAATAATTAAGGAAATTAACTATTTATCAGATTTAAAAGTAGAAAATCTTTCCATTTTTAACACCATTTAGTTATTCTCACACATAATGGTTTTAGGTGTTTAAATTACAATTCTAACAATATTTCCCCTTCGGTTTTATGCTTAAAAATTCCTTTTCTATCTCAAGATCTGATAAATATTCACCTATGTATTATCTTTTTTATTTCAGCATATTATGGGGGTACAAATATTAAGGTTACATATATTGCCCAAGCCCCTCTCCCCCCTCGAGTCAGAGCTTCAAGCATGACCATACCCCAAACGTTGCACATCTCACTCATTATGTTTGTATATACCCATCCCCTCCTCCCCCCTCCCACCTGCCCAACACCCGACAAATGTTATTCCTATATGTCCACTTAGGTGTTGATCCGTTAATACCAATTAAGAGATCACATTATGATCTTTTGCTTTAAGAAAATAGGAAAAAAAACCAGGGTTTGCTATTTTATGAAATCCTTTGGTTTGCACATGAGAAAGAAGTCAAAGGATTTGTAATTTGTTGCCCGCAAACTTCTGAAATACATTGAATTCAACAGTTCTTACCCAACCACAGTAGGCTGTCAATAAACACATTTGTATGTTTATTTGCTGCAAAAGAAACACACTTGCTCCAGAAATTGCTGAAAATCATGTACTGTACTTTCGAAAATGAAAGGAAATGTAACCTCCAGTAAATGCCCTACAAGATTCTCTCTAACTCTCCTTCTAACATATTGTCTGATATACAAACCTCTATCCTGTATGTACAACAGAAAATTAGTTTGGCAGTCACAAAATTCACCTCCTAGGAACTGGCTGGTTTTCATATTATGAATGATTCAGATTAATTTCCTTATTGAGAAAGTCCTCCTTATATCCACAAGTATCAGTCTAATTATATTTCTTGTAGAAATAAACTAGGGACACTGTTTATGTCTTTCTCTAACACAGTATCCCAAACTCTCTCTACGTAATTTTCTTTATCTCCAGCTTGAACTATCTCTGTTTCAATATCTCTGATCCAGTTGCTCTGTGCACATACATACATACACACACACACACACACACATACACACACACGGGGTGGGGGTGGTTGGAGTACAAAAGGTAATTATCAAATGGGGCTCACAAATCTGTTAGTTTAAACAAGAAATACCCCCTTAGGACATGTGTTAACCTGAAGAGTTTTATAAAACATACAGATTTCTTGGTCCCATCCCCAGAGATATCAATTCAGTACATTTGGAAATATAAGAGGTGCCAGGAATCTTACCTTTCAAGTTTTACACATGATTTTCATGGTCAATTAGGATTGGAATTCACTTCTTGTTGGCAGAAAGAGGCCATTCATGTCCTTTGGTACACCTTTAATATATCAGCTCCCTCAGATATTTCTCTCTTTGGCTGTATGCCTACTAAGAGAAGACATCAACAAGTAAAGACTATAGATTTTCTTACTCTTTCGGAGAACCTGCCTTTTGAGAAAACAAAGCCCATTCCACAGATATACCCTTGAAAAATGGAACAGAAAGTCAGTTTCTCTGTGCATCAGCAAACACTTGCCTACTCCTTCCTTTCAACACAAAACAGAAAAAGAAAACCAAAAAGAAAAAGGAACCAACATTTACTGAGCACCCAAAAATTTGCCAAAGGTGGGGGAACAGGTGAGAAGCATTTATATAACTAATTTGATTTTTTTACAACAAGCCTACATATTAAATGTATCAACCCCAATGTATGGATAAGGAAACCAGTACTCAAAGAGGATAAGCAATCCATTCAATGACAGCACAACTAACACGGAGAAGAACAAGTATTGAAAGAATTTTGTCAGAATAATGCCCTGATATTCATAGCCTCTGAACTATGTGCACATGCATACACACACATACAGGTGGCTAAATATGCATTTCATTATTTTCTAAACATTGTATGTTGTCATGCAAAGAACATTGAAATAAGAGTACTGAACTCAGTTTTCCAGCTCTAGCTCTTTCTCTAATAAGCTTTTGTAATCTTTGTCAACATTCATAAATTTTGTGAACCACTTATTTCTCGTCCATTAAAAAGGGTAGGGTATGATGTTATTTCTAAGGTCTTTTGTCACCCTAACATATATTCACTTACTCTTTTCCCCTGAATCATTGCAAGTCCAACATTGATTATATCATATACACTACCTAACATTTTTAGAGCATGTTCTTCCTAAATACAGAATAATGCTGAGACAGTGAATGTTCATCTCCCCTCATACTTGAATTTTTTTGGTCTTACATCCTGTTGTCCTTTATACATGATTTAGTACTGGTCAACAACCGTCAAAATTCCCAACCCTAAAATATCTCAGCCCACTCATCTGTTACAAAATGTATTCCAATTCTAATATCTATTGCTTACTCTGTGTTTGTAATGCATTTGAGAGGCACATTACGGTCGGGTTTCTGCTTACAGAGCTGATCCTTGGAGAAGGATTTCTGTTTTTTCCGAGACTGCCCATACTTCAGAGAAGTACATTGGGAGCAGGCCTCCTACACATCAAAAGATACATTATAAGCAGAAGTTTGAGCATTTGGAAAAGTAATAATACCACACTGAACATACATGTGAAATACACAGAAATGTTAGATCAGAAAGAGCACTGGAATAAGAGTCAAGGGACTTGAATTTGAGTTCAAATCCAGCTACTAACTAGCTGTTTAATCTTCAGTAAGGCATTTGACTTTCCAGACTCCTTTTACCTCTGTAAAATGATCCTCCAAAGACAATGAAGTCTTTGAGCACAAGATAGGTGCACTTGACCAGTCCTGCAATCTTCTAGATTTCCCCAGACTATTTCCACTTTCTTCTTTCCTCAAAGCTCCAAAACCTCCTTTTTGCTTCCTATTTTACCAAAAAAATAAGAGGAAATATCCACAAGCTTCCCACACCACATCTACCAATCTGCCTGCATCTGTACTTATATAGTCTGATTTCTTGTCTGTTACAGTGAGGGAATATTTTGCCCAAAATAAGAACAACTGTTCCACATGTGCACTGGATTTGAGCCACTGGTATTTATTCAAGTACTCTGGTCTTTGCACCTATCCTTCTCTCTTGTGTAATGTATTTCTCACTCCTGCTGCACCATTCCCATCAACATACAAACTTATTCTCTTGTTTTAGGATCTTCTTTTTAATCAATTTTACTGTCTATACTTAAGGATGTCATAGGATGCATGCATATAGTAAAATGGTGACTATAGTAAATCAAATTAACATATTTATCAACTCACAAAGTTACCCACTTTTTTGCATGTGTTTTTGTGGCAAGAGCAGCTAAAATCTACTCACTTAATAGGAATCCCAAATACAGTACACTTTTTTTAGCTATAGTCCTAATGTTAAACATTAGATCTCAGGACTTGTTCACCCTACATATTTGCTACTTTGCTACTTTGTAAGCTCTGACCTACATCTTCTCATTTCCTCCCCCCCCATCCCATTCCTGGTAACCACTGTTTTATTCTGTCTGTATATTTTACTTTTTAATGATTCTATATACAAATGAGATCACGTAATATTTTCTTCTTTCTGTGTGTGGTTTATTTCACTTAGCATAATATCCTCCAGGTACTTCCATGTTGCGGCAAATGGCAGAGTCACCTTTTTAAAAGCTGAATAATATTTCATTGTATATATATATATATATATATTTATATATATCACAGTTCCTTTATCCGTTTGTCTATCGATGAACACTTAGGTTTTTTCCATATCTGGACCTTAGTGAATAATGTTGTGAAGAACACGGGAATGCAGATATTAATATCTTTATGAGGTGGTGATTTCATTTCTTCTGGGTATATGCCCAGGAGAAGGATTGCTGGGTCATATGGTAGTTCTATTTTTAATTTCTTTAGGAACTTACACATTATTTTCCATAATGGCTGTACAAATATACATTCGCACCAACAGCGTAAAAGGGCTCCCTTTTCTTCACATATTCTCTACCATTGTCATTTCTTGCCTTTTTGACAGTAGCCATCCTCAACGGGTATGAGGCAGTATCTCATATTGGTTTTGATTTACATTTCCCTTATGAATAATGATGTTGAGTACCATTTTGTATACCTATTGATCATTTCTGTCCTCTTTGGAGAAATGTCTATTCAGATCCTCTGCCCATTTTTAAATAAGGTTATTTGTTTTTCTACTTTTGAGTTGTATGAGTTCTTCATAAATTTTGGATATTAACTCTTTATGAAATATATGGATTGCAAATATTGCAAACATTGTCTAATAAATTCCTCTTACGGAAGATGAGGATTCAGCTTTCCTTCATCAACCCTGCACCACATCCTTACATATATGTATATTTTTCCTTATCCCCCAAATTAGCTGCATGCATCATTGTTGTATCATAAATCAGTTCAATATTTAGGATATTTTGATTGTGTTAAAAGCTAGTCTCAGTACATACAATCTTATAGTCTATTCTTTAGTTATGTTCCTTCCCTGACTAGAATGCTGTTCTGGTTTTTTGTTTGTTTGTTTTTTTGTTTGTTTTGGAATTAATGATTCTCTTGATTTTTATGTATTGTACTTTTTCCAACTCAACCAATACTTTCCCTTCACTATATAAATATCTGCTCAATACATTCCAACACATTTTGTATCTTATTATTATCACTGCTCCCAACACCTATCTCCCAGAGTCTTATGACCTTCTCTAATAATTCTGCTTGTTCCCGAGGCCTGCTATATACTGGTTGTCTGAGGAATTTCTACCACAAGTCCCCGTCATCCTGGAGATTTTCTTATCCCCCTTGTTGTGTGTTGGATCTCCTATTTACATTTACTTTTAAACAGACCCATTTCTAATGCAGAATACAGTATCTGATAAAGTGCCCATTAATGTCATAAGTTTTAAGCTAAATGAAATGAAGATGAATTATGTAAAGATTTCAGAAGAAGTAATGGGAAAATTAAGGCAGGCAAAACAAAGTAACAAAATGACAGATGATTATTCCCTAAGCCCCTATGACTGGACATCTTCAATGTCCAGGGCACAGAAGCTTGAATAACAGGAGGAGGAATTTGCCAGGTGCTCAAATACTAGAGGAGTCATTTCTAATAAACTCAAATGCCCACTTGAATTATATACTGAGTTTATGTTCAGAGCATTAATACCATTATTTAATAAGAAATGTTTCTAATTTTGCTTCATTATCTTGAATCTACAACTGTAATTGACCAGAAACATGCACTTGTATGTAACTGCTTTTGTTTGGAAATTGAGATATTGTCCATCACTATGCAACAAAAGTAATTGGAACAGGAAATGTTTGCCACTTTAATAACTGAACTACCTTGTCCCAATTGATTCTGAAACTCATTTTAAAAGAGGTTCATGTAGAAGTACATCCCAGAGTCAAAGCAAAAAGAAAACAAAACAAGCAATATGGGTGGGGGAGCACAGGCAAAAATGCTAAGGAGAAAGATATAATATAAAGTTCAATTCACCCAAAAATAGCATTATGTCATGCAACACAAAGAAAAACACAAATTAATTGCTTCTGATTAATTACAACAAAAGTTTGATTGGTTTGGCTCTTAATGCAGAAAGAAAAGGAAAGAACCATGAGCTGTTTTGAACAGGAGAGAGGAATTATATTCAGTTTGCTTTCTTTATCCACAGGTTCCAAATCTGCAGATTCAACCAACCCAAATAAAAATATTTGGGAAAAGAATTAAAAATAACAATACAACAGTAAAAAATAATACAAATAAAAATACAGTATAGCAACTACTTGCATAACATTTATATTACAATGTAATGTAGTGTATTGGGTATTATAGTTAATCTACAAATGACTAAATGTATAAGGGAGGATGTGCTTAGCCTATATGCAAATATTACACCATTTTATATTAGAGACTTGAGCATCTACGGATTTTAGTATCCGCGGGGATCCTGGAACCAATCCTTATGGATACCAGGGGACAACTGTACTTTAAACCAGTAATCTGAGTTTCTGATTTAATCATGCTGAAATAAAAAGGAAGCTTAAATGACAATGTCAACTAGAAAGTGCTATTAAGATTTAAAAGTTTTTTTACATTAATTTTTAAATTTTATTTTTAATTGACAAACAATAATTATACATATTCATGGTTTACATAGTGATGTTTCCATATATACAATGTATGGTTATCAGATCAGGGTAAGCAACATATCCATCATCTCAAACATTTATCATTTCTTTTTGTTGGGAACATTCAATATCCACCTTCTAGTCATTTGAAACTATAAAATATTAACATATTCTTGTTAACTATAGTCATCTTACAGTGGTATAGAACACTAGACCTTATTCCTCCAATATATCTGTAATTTTATATCCTTTAACAAATTTCTCTCTATCCCTCTCTTCTTCCTACCCTTTCCAGCCTCCAGCATTTTCTGATCTACCTTTTACTTACTTGAGATCTACTTTCTTTTTTTCAGCTTCCACATATGACTGAGAACATGCTGTATTTAAAAATTAGTCTTTTAAAACTAAACATTCTTCTGCAAAAATTATTTAGATTAGCTGCACCACATTCCATTGTTATTAAAGAAGCTACCACGAGAGGGCAATATCTCCAGGCCACACTGAGACTTCCCTTCTATTCAAAGCCTCAGACACTCAAGGTTTTTTCAGGCAACCGCGGGGAGGTAGCTCTGATTTTTCCGCAGATCAAGTGAGTCTGCGCGGCCTTACAGCCCACAATTCAGCAGTAGCCACGGACGTCCAAAAATTACATAATGCTTTATGCGCGTTATTGCAGTGGTTCTCAACCCTAACTGTGCATTAGCGTTATCTGGGGTGATCTTAAAATTTATATTTCTATATCTATATATAGATACATATTTATGTGTGTATGTATCTGTATGTGTGTATATATATAGAGAGAGAGAGAGAGAGAAAGAGAGGGGGGGGGAGAGAGAGAGAGACCAACAGCTGCAGCATGTCTCTGGGTGGGATTAGTTTCAGTATACTTAAAAACCTTCCTTGAGGAGGCTGTCATAGATGAAAACACTGCAACTCAGTCTCAGGATATTAAAAAACGGTAGTGAGGATTTCACATTTCTGTGTCATTTCCTTGTTTTATAGTCTATAATACAGTCATTTTAGGGCTCTTATAACGAGGGAGATATTTCAATCATCTTTCTATGACTAATATTTAAGGTTAAGATGCCTATATCTGCCTAACTTTTATTTAATATTACATTTATTCTCATCTGGGAACTTGAATTTCTTTAAAAGGGAACTATGCCATTTTATTATTGTCTCTAATGAATTATTGCTAGGCAACCTTTCGCAGAGTACACGTTGCAAGCTGTCATTTCAACTCAGTGTCACAGACATTGCTTTACTGCAAGAAGCAGAGATGCAGATCCTCATATGAACAATGATTAACAAGCGGGTTCTTGCTCTGATTAACTCAGATCTAATCACCTCAATTTTCCTTCATGGATGCCACAAAAATAAAATGCTTTGGAACTCAAAGAGAGTCAAAGTCTTTGTGAAAATTAAAGGTTTGTCTTCAAAGCCATTAAAAAAATCTGAATACCAGATTTCTACAGCTAGGAAAATGAGAGAGAAACCAAAGTGCTATTCCTATAGTTTTGGCAAAAAATGACAGTATGGTTTACCTAGGTTATCTATTGTACTACTAGTACATACTATATGGTAGAAAGAGGCTTTATATTAATAGTTAGACAAATGTGGTTTTAAATCTGATTTTATAACTCACCTACTGTGCAGTGGAGACAAAATACTTAACCTCTCTGAGCCTCTGTGTTCTCATGTCTAATAATGGGGATAATCACTATATCACAGAGTTGTATGAATAAAATGGAGAAATGAATGTAGAGACAATGCCATGTTGATAGGTTATTCAACAAGAGGCATCTAGTACTAGAGACTCTTCTAGTAACTGACATTTCAAAGTCTGGGATGTTCTATAGCTGTTACACCTGCAACTGCCACTGTCCATGGCTCCCTCCCTAGGCAAGTCCAGGGTGGTTAATGCCTAATCACAAGCCTCATCCTCACTATCTGGCATTTCTCACTTAGCTGCTATTCACAGTCCCCCCACAAACCACCCTTCACAGGGTTTAATAACTATGCATCAGGGAAACCACAATTCAAGAACTCAAAAAACCTGTGAAACAAAGTCATGTTGAAATGTTAATGGGGTCATGTTCAGCATTTGCAAATCTCGTGGAATTTTTTAGCAAATGGATTTTTAATTAACATTTCACTGTCAGATTGGGATGGGTCTGTTTAATAGTACCCTTGTCCCCTTCTCATTCAGAAGCAAGGAGAATAGCAGTACAAAGTAGGAAGTATATATTATATTATATTGACATTATATATTTATCTTAACATTTACTAACTTGCACCCAAGTTATCTGGGTAAGCTCCTCAAGAGCAGAGAACAATATCCAATTTGTCTTTGCACTCTTACCAAGTTCAAGAACTAGTACTGAAGAAATGCAAATTAAAACAAGATTATCCATCCATCAAATTGTCAAAGTATGAAAAGTATGAAAATACCCACAGCTGGTTCAAATCCAAACCTTTCTGGACTACAGTTTAACAATATGTTCAAGAAGCCTTAAAAATATTCATGACCTTTGGTGCAGCAATTCCATTCCTAGGAATTTGTCCTTTGGGGAGATTTAAGGAACGCTGAAAGTTATGTTAATAGTTTCAACAATGTTCACATAGTGTTGTTTATAACACATAAAAATAAAATGGAAATAGCTATAGGACTAGCAATAGGGGATTAGTTAAATAAGGCATAGTACAACCATGTGATGAAATACTATATATCTATTTAAAATGATGTGAAGGCACTATTTACTGGCTTCAGAAAGATATTTTCACAATATATTAAGTGACAAAAGCAGACCACAAATAGTATGGTGTCATTTTTGTCAAAAATAATATATACTTGAAACTATTCTGGAAGACTGGGAATATAATCTAAAATATTAACAACTATATCTTTGAGTGATGAAATTACAAGGGTTTTTCTGTTTATACATTTCTGCATTATTTTTATAGTGTATATTACTTTTTATTCAATGAAAATTTAAGTATTGAAAGTTTCAAATATATATAAAACTACAAAAAGTAGTGAAACAGACACCTTAGTAAGCTCTATAAACAATAGATGATGACATTTTCCATGTCTGTTCCATCTCTTTCTTTCCCTTAAAGAAAAAAAAATGACACTGCTAAAATCCCACTACCCATTCTCCCTTGCATTCTTCTTCCCCAGAGATAAGTACTATCCTCAAAGTCAATGTGCATCATTCCTGTGGAGGAAATAATTTTGTGTATAGGTATAGATCAACTAAAATTGATATTATTTTGTTATTTTAAATTTCCACACATATGACATCATTATCATCATCATAATCACTATCATCACCTTAGCGAGGATTTATCAAGCACTTTCACCTGTATGAAGTCATTCCATTATCCTGTACTATCCAACTACAATGCTATTTTGCAACTTGATTTTTTTATTTTACATGCATACACAGTAAAATAAACTATTTCTATTTTTGGTAATGAAATATTATCATTCTAAGTCTCCTTAAAAGGCTTAGAAAGATAGAAAGATTAAGTTTGTTTCTTTTATTCTTTTGGATTATTTCCAGACTGACTTCCTCAGAGGGGAATGGGCAGCTCAAAAAGTATGGGTGGCTCAGCAATTGACAGTGTTCCCAGCAAAGTACCAATGAGATCAGGTCTTTACAGCTTGGTTGGTCAAAATTAACTTCTATAAATTTTATATTTCTTGGTGGCTTAATAGATATGTAAAGCTACCTTAAAGTGATTCTAATTTGCACTTACTTAATTGCTGCTGAGGCAAAGAATTTATATTTTTGTTAATTTATCATTTTCGCTTCATATTTGTAAATTATCTGCTCACTTTTTTGATTACACATTCTGTGGTATTTTATTTATGATTTTAGACATGTTTTCAACCCCAGAATGTATTATTAAAAGTCTAGAATTGAAAACATCCTGATACATATGTATATATTCTTATGTCAACACAATATTTAGATATTTAACATTCTTTTCTTAGAATATGTGGCATTATGTAGCTATAGATATAAGGTCCTTACATTTCAGGTTGTATGGAATAGTATTTTTCCTCTGGGGGAAAAACTCTTACTGATATTCAAGAGTAAAATATTCATACAGAAGAATGCTTTTACACTGCAGTGAAATTTTTTTATATATTATATATCCCCAAATCAACCTTAAGTCAAGACATATTTCATAGTTCTAATGTGAGAATCTAGGTTTGATTCATAATGCCTTTCCTATTCTAAATGGTAGGAATCTATGTAATAAGCTAATAACAAAAGCCAAATGAAAGATGCTCTTCTACCTCTACTTTGAATTCAACCCCAATGTCACCCTATCCTTAGTAATGTTTCAAGGCTCAATGTCACATTCAATTTTTGTTGAGTTTCTTCTTTTTGTTTTTTCTCACATATGGAATCACCTCTTCCACCCTACCTATTTCTACTTGGCCTCTCACATGTAGTCACCATGTGCCACTTAAACATTTAAAGAAGGAGGATGGGTATTAATAAATAAAGAGGGAAATGAAAGGGAATGGATAAATGATTGATCAAGCCAATCATTTCCACGGAGGGAGCCTTAGGATTGTTGGGTTCATACAAAATAATAACTTTCCAAAAAAAGCCATAAAAATGTGAAGATATTTAAACAAGAGGGTATTAATTCCTTATACATCATATTTAAAGAAACCAAGCTTTAGAGTCACACACAAAAAAAAAATGGAAAAAAGAATGCATTTATCCTACAGCTCAGGCACCCTGGGGTTTAAGATCCTTCTCTTTCTTTTTATAGTTTTGTTTTTTCAAGTTATCATCTCTTTATTTTTATTTATTTCAGCATATTATGAGGGTACAAATGTTTAGGTTATGTATATTGCCCTTGCCCCTCTCCCCCAATCAGCGCTTCAAGCATGTCAATACCCCAGACAGTGCACATCACATTCATAATGTATGTATATACCCATCCCCTCCTCCCCCCACCCATCTGCCCAACTCCTGATGAATGTTATTCCTATATGTGCACTTGGGTGTTGATCCGTTAATACCAATTTGATGGTGAGTACATGTGGTGCTTGTTTTTCCATTCTTGGGATACTTCACTTAGTAGAATGGGCTCCAGCTCTATCCAGGATAATACAAGAAGTGCTATATCACCACTGTTTTTTGTGGCTGAGTAGAACTCCATGGTATACATATACCACATTTTATTAATCTGCTCATGTATTGATGGGCACTTGGGTTGTTTCCACATCTTTGCAATTGTGAATTGTGCTGCTGTAAACATTCGAGTGCAGGTGTCGTTTTATAGAATGTCTTTTTTTGTCACTTTGGTAAATACCCAGCAAGTGGGATTGCTGGATCGAATGGTAGTTCTACTTTAGTTCTTTGAGGTATCTCCATGTTAATTTCCATAGAAGTTGTACTAGTTTGCTGTCCCACCACCAGCTTAAGAGTGTTCTCATCTCTCCATATCCACAACATTTGTTGTTTTGAGACTTTTTGATAAAATCCATTTGCACTGGAGATAAGTTACATCTCATTGTGGTTTTTATTTGCATTTCCCTGCTGATTAGGGATGATGAGCATTTTTCCTGTTTGTTGGCCATTAGTCTGTCTTATTTGAAAAGTTTCTGTTAATGTTCTTTGCACACTTTTTAATTGGGTTATTTGATTTTTTGTTGATTTCTCTGAGTTGTATATATATTCTCATTATCAGCCATTTATTGGATGCGTAGCATGTGAATATTTGCTCCCATACTGTAGGTTGTCTATTTGGTCTGATGATACTATCCTTGGCTGCATAGAAGCTTTTTAATTTGATGAGGTTCCATTTATTTATTTTTGTTGTTGCTGCGATTGTCTTTGGGTCTTCTTCATAAATTCTTTCCCTAGGCTGATATCTATAAGATGTTTTCTAACATTTTCTTCTAGAATTCTTATGGTTTCATGCCTTAGGTTAACTCTGTTATGCATCATGAGTTGAATTCTGTGAGTTGTGGGAGGTGCAGATCTTGTTTCAGTCTTCTACATGTGACTGTCTGATTTTCCCAGCACCATTTATTGAATAAGGATTCTTTTTCCCAAGGTATGTTTTTGTCAGCTTTGTCAAAGAATGGCTATATGAGGATGGTTTTATATCTGGGTTCTCAGTCCTGTTCCATTGCTCTATGTCTCTGTTCTGTGCCAGTCCCATGCCGTTTTGGTTACTATACTCTTGTAGCATACCTTGTAATATGGTAAATTGATGCCTCCCAATTTGTTCTTTGTGCTTAAGGTTGCTTTTGCTATATAGGGTATTCTCTGGTTCCATATGAAGCATAGAATTATTTTTTTCTAGGTATGCAAAAAATGAGACTGGTATTTTAATAGGAATTACATTGAATCTTTAGATCCTTTGGGTAGTATAGACATTTTAACAATGTTGATCCTGCCAATCCATGAGTATGGCATGATTTTCCATCTGTTTATGTCCTCTGCTATAATATTTCCTTTGTCAGTGTTTTGTAGTTCTCCTTGTAGAGGTCTTTCATCTTCTTAGTTAAATAAATTCCTAGGTATTTTATTATTTTGTTGCTATTGTGAAAGGTACTGAGTCTTTCATTTGGTTCTCAGTTTGACTGTTGTTGGCATATTTTATGTTCTAGTCAATTAGGGTAATCTTATAAAGAAATAAAGTTTGGTTTTCTGCTGCTAGCCTAGAGTACCAAAACATTTAGTCCTATTTCATCAACAGCTATCATGTTAGATAATTAGGAGTGATGAGTTTTTCTATCACTCAGCTGTTATGCAGCAAGTTTAACATTTATACCTGTGTGGCCTAAAAATCTTGAATGTTAAAATAATTAATTTGTGGAAAGGGATGTTTAAAGTTTTTTATATCACAGACTTTTCATTGTTCCAAGGAGTATTATAAACTATATTCTCAAAATGTGTGCTTCATGTTTTTGCTTTAGAGAGATATATGTTTATGACAGTAAAATTTTGAGCTTTCGAAATGTAATAAAACTTCAAATGTGGAAATATGCCAACCAAACACATTTATATATACCATTTTCTTGTTCTCTTCATTCCTGTACTCTTCAGTATCTTTTTAGTTTTTATTTGTTTAATTTTATTTGTAGTTGACAATTAAATTTTGCATATATTTATGGATAGAGTACAATGTAGCATTTTGATATTTATATACATTTTGGCATAACTAAATCAAATCAATTTACATATTCATTACCTCACATACTCAGTATGGTTTTATAGTTCATTGAATCTGAAATTATGAAAACTATATGCTTTTTCAATTGACTAAAGAGTCATCATCTTATGTAGCTTTGGTTGCCTGAAACTGAATGCCAAGTTTGCATTTTAGCTGTGTGATCTCGAAGAAGTTATTTAACCTCTCCTTGCCTCAGTATGCCCAACTCTAAGTGGAGCTAATAGCAGTACCTACTTCTAGGGTCATTAAATGAGGATTAAATTAGTTAATAACCATAATGATTTTTTAACAGAATGTGGCACAGAATAAATGCTGCCTAATTGTTAGCACTAGGTGAACTCACCACATTACCATCTTGATTTCTGAAATTTCTTTAAAGTAAATCCTTAATTCTCAAATCTGGTAGTATCTAGAACAGAATCATTTTAGATGTTGCTTTTCTATAGTTTCAATAGACTTTATTTGTGTTTTTGTTTTTCTTGTTTTTGTAATTTGTTTTCCTTGTATGTCAGCATGATCAACAAAGGCTGGAAGTTTCTTCTTTAATCCATTTTTATTTGGGGAATAAAATTTGCATAAATTTTCTGCTGTGAGAACAGTGTTACTAGTTGAATTTGTTAACAAGAATGTTAGCCACTAAATTTCCATTTGAATTGCTTATTTTCTCACCCAAGATTTTGGATTGTTTCCATTGCTATGCCTATTTTCTTAGCCATGAATTTGCCATTTTTCCAACACCCACGACTTTGTCTTGACATTTAGCTCCTCTGGGATTCACTCATTAACAGCTGTCAGAATTTATTCTCACTGTCAAAAATACAAAGAAACCTTAATCTGCATGGCAGAACATTCAGAAATATAAGATATTTAGAAACAGCAGTGAAGTTTCTAACAATGTCTAAGTTTCATGCTCTTTTACTTGAATTGTGAATTCTCTTCTAAGATGGAGGTAGGGCCAAAACAAGATACCTGAAATATTAGAGGAAGATGTGCAGAGCTTGATCCTTCATTTTTTTCTTTTCATTGAAGGCCATTTTCCTACTACATATCAAATCTGTGCATACTGAGGCAAACCTTTTTGAAAAATGAGAAAGGTCTCTTTTACTTGTCCCCTTTTGATCTCTGAATATCTCCTGTTTTTGAGATTGAACTAAAATCACATTAGTATTATTTGCTATTTTATTATGTACATACAGCAAGACAAACACTGTGCTAGATAGATGCTTTGTGTATTTAAATAATTCCCATTTTAAAGAATTCCCTCAGGTCAAAACTGAAACTTTATAGGTTAAATAATTTGCCCAAAATCATGCACCTTCATGAAGAATAGCACCATAATTAAATGACTAGCTGTGCTCTTTCCATTCCATCGAGTAATGCTGACATAGAGAAATTTAGAAAATATGACTAAGGTCTCAGAGTTACATACCCATTAACATTTAGGTCAGTTTTTCATACACATGCACACACATACACACACACAAACACACAAGAAACAATACCATTTACTTCAAATAAGTTGACTAGTACTATTTTCCTACAAATATAGCTTTCATTTTAAGCTTCAATGCATTATTTGTTTTTTTCAAAATATAGTGATATCTCCAATAAGACAGAGTATATAGAGACTGTGTGTGTGTCTGTGTATGTATGTATAGTCCACTACCCGCTCCCACCCCTGAAGACACAGAACATTAAGCACTCACTTAAACTTTATCTTTTCCCTAGAAGAGAAGTGTGATTTTCTTGCTTTGTTTTGAGTTGAGAAAATTGAAACAAAACAAAGTTCCATAATTTTCAAAGGCCGGTATATGGTCAAACTAAATCTAAGAATCACAATCATGATGATTAATCCATTGCAAAGCTTTGCATTATCTACTTTTCCTACTCTGAGCATATGATGTACTTATTCCTTTTTTCTTAAAAAAGAATTATATCTATAATATAGCTAGAATGTAATAAAAATGGTAATATCGTGAGGAAAGCATATATACAACTGAGTTAATATTGAATGAAGAAATGGTTTTAAGTGACTACGTAAAATAATTTCTTTAACAGATTAATTTAATAGAAGAATAAAGTAATATCAAAATGTTAATCATATATAAATGAAAAATATAAATTTAAACAGAAAAAAATTAAATCTCTAAAACTAAAATGAGATCACAATAATAACTAGTCAAGTGTGACAATGAAATTATTGCATCTAACAACACAAGTAATTTGTGCTCCTGACATTAATTTAAATTAACATATAATCTAGGTATAATGAGAGAGAGAGAGAGAGAGAGAGAAAGAGAGAGAGGTTGTGTTTGTTCTGTCTGTTGCAAGGGCAGGTGAGTGGGAGAGAAGAGGTCAGGAAATAGAGATTGCTCCAGAAGCCTAAAGGTAGACAGCCATTTCAGGCTACCCACATACACATCTGGTAAAGTAAACAGATCTGGCAACAGTACCCAGCAGATATCATTAGTGATTTTGAAGGGGATTAAATATTAATCATAACCCTATCAGCTTCCTGCAAAACAGTCTGCATGAGACAATCTTCATGATTCATAAGCATATCTGAGTGGTAGGTAAAACATGAAAGGAAATATATATTTCTTTATAGAAATTAAAGTCTTATTGATATAAAAGGGCTTTCAGTTTATGGCTCTTATTAACATTATCACTATAGGGAATTATTGCTAACATCTCCATCTGTTGGTTGTGGAATGATATAACAATATATCATGTATTTTGATTTAGGAAAACTAGGGCATATAAAGTTATTACACATGAGATTTAATCTTAAACAATAAATCTTGTAAATGGATATATTTAGCAAAATGCAGGCAAAATTTCCTGAGAAATTAACCTTTCCAATGACAGGCTACAAGTTATTTGTAACTTTGGTGCAGTCTGCAAACTTTGGAACATATTCCATTTGCTGTAAGAAATCTGGGGCTATAAATAAAGTAATCCCCACTCCTCAATGAGCTGGCAAGGCTGCACACACTTCTTACCATTAGGGTTTATTTTCAGCATGGGAAAGACAGAACCAAGGCTGTCAGAAAAACAGCAGGGGAGGTACCATGATGGAAACATGTTTAAAATCATAAATACCCCATACTCACTATACATTTAACAATAAACTATCCCCTGCAGGGAACAAGATTATTTGAAGTGCAGTCTTCCAAAAAAATAATGGGTAGAGCTTATTCTAGGTTGTACTGCTAGTGTTCTAAAATTGATTGCCACTGCCTAATTATTGGATAGAGATTGAATTTGGCAGTTGCAATCAAGGTTGTCAAACATCATATAGAATATTAAATAGGAAAATGCAAGTAATGAATTTTAAAATGAAAGGAAAGAAGGAAGGGAAGAAAGAAGGAAAAAAGAAAGGAAAGAAATCAGCCAGGGCTATATGAGCTGCCTTTTTTGTGTGTGTGGTTTAGACAAGCTATTTAAATACTGCAAAATGAAGGGGAACAGAGAAAACAAAACTTAAAAAGGGTAAATATACAACCAAACACCTCAAACTATCAGCCACATTAATTGTGTATTACTACCGTTATGACAACAATCTTTCTCGACCAGTAAAGATTCAAGGATATAAGAGGAATTGTGGGATGAAAAAACATTGTGGGGACCATTTTAGTCGCTGCTTTTGCGTAGTAAGTACTTTCTTATACTTATATTGTATGTTCATTGCTGACTTCTGCCTCCATCTTGTATACTTCAGGTCAATAAAAATAACAAAGGTTTCTAAAGGTACTTTTATTATTCACACTTTATATATGTTTGAATGGCGACAGTCATTTTTAATATAACCTTAAAAAATAGCTTGGGAGAGTGAGTGTTAGCCATACTCTCTTCTACCCTGATGTAGCTTTGATAAAAGAACAAGGATAAGATGAAAATAGTTAATTGACAATTTTTCTATTGCCATAACTTTGCTGTCCTTTAAATACAGGGTTTTTTTTTTTGCTGATTTAACAACATAGGTATTCCATAAACTAAAATAAGTATTATATACATTTATGTACATATAGTCTGTCATTTCTGCTATAATGCTGCAACATGGCATATATATGTTCCTAAAAATCACTTCACTATACCCATTGTGCAATAAAAAACTATAGGACTCATGGGAAAAATGGGGTTAGGATGAAATGTTTAAGTGTTTTGTGCCTAACCTCATTTGTCCCATGAGTCCTGTGATTTTTACTGCATGATTTTTATAGCACTGTGATTTTTAGGAATATGTATGTATCAGAAGAAATTTACATTTTGAAAACAAGTGTTATAAAAAAAACCCTCCTGGATATGTATATAATATATCCAACCCAGGAAAAGGCTCTCTTTTCCTCACCCCAGGATTCCAAGGCTAACATGGTCATTCATCCATTAATCTTTTATTGAAATATTAATCATCACAGATTTAAGTGGGCACCAAGGTAGATTTTTTCTTATAACCAGAGTACCCAGGTGGCTAGTGAATAGATAGTATTTGTAAAGTAGAATGACCCAAATATTTCTCTTCTGATTTATTACCAAGTAATTGATATAGGGCAAGATAAAAATTACACTTATTATCTTTCATAGTTTAAATGGCATGAGTTAATAGAATTGGTTTAGTTTTCCCTAAAAAGAAGGACATTTTGAAAACAAGTGTTATAAAAAAACCCCTCCTGGATATGTATATAATATATCCAATCCAGGAAAAGGCCCTCCTTTCCTCACCCCAGGATTCCAAGGCTAACATGGTCATTCATCCATTAATCTTTT